>CM062873.1:7136292-7558894 GCA_031772225.1 Eubasilissa splendida | reverse complement strand
TTGGAAATGATAACTTGGGGAATTCGCAGCAGCTTTTGATGTTGCACGACACCTTCGGCTCTTGAAGTGCATCGCTGTTCCATAGTGGCAGTTCGGTATTGGTGGTCTCAGTTGTTTAAGTGAGATTGCCCATTACAAACATTCTATCTATTCACAATAAACATAAATGGTGACAAATTGATCTAGCAGAATTTAAAACACCTCGAATGTACTACCAAATGTACAATAACACGTTTGGTATTCTTCACAAAATTCTCCTACAAAGTATACATACGGTTGCACTTTTGATGATTGCGCTTTGAGAGTTGATGTGACCGGCATATTTTTCAAACGGTCAAACTCTGCCAAATGAGTTATTTTTAATTCTTCTTTTATTTCTATACATGTTAAGCGTAGATTTGAATTAATTAAGTTTTGAATTTTTCAATATTGGCCTTTTCAATTGAAATACAATTATAATTTAATATGAAATTTTGAAAACCATCTTTGACACTTGCACTTTTGCTTTTCGTTTTATTTTTAATTCATATGTATAAGTAAAAGCAATGGTATCCATGCCCTTTACCAATTTCCTCTATTAAAAAATATTTTGTATGGAAGTGAGGCCTACAGCTGGCAGAAGTGGAACAATAGTAGACTGAACGCAGTGGAAATGAGATCAAATATATTTATGACAGAGTAAAGATTGAAGAAATAAGGAAAGAATAATTTAGTAAAAAATGTTTTTAAACTGTGCTAGAGAACAAAAAAATATATATGGTTCAAGAACTTTTTTTCAGGTAATTTTTAAGTCTCACTATGATTATATAATTTCTACACATTTCTTTCTAGACCATTAATCTGCAAACCCAGATTTGTTTGATTTGAATCCCACTTCCGTGACTGCCGCATCGATTATGTTTTAAAGCAGTAAAAAAGAACAAATATTTCTACATAAAATTTATTTTTAAATATAAGTAAATAAGTACATATATTTATTTGGCATTATAAGTATAAGCTTTGAATATTTATATTTTTATATAATAACACACTAATTCAAATTGTTCATAACAACATACTGTATTGGGAAAATATATAATACACTTTTTATATACATACATACTGAAATCCTAAGATGGAAGCTATCGAAGATTGTATGTGTTATAGAAAATGAAATTTAGTGTTCAATATTTGTTTAATGATTTGTGTGTCCATCTTAGGATTTCATTAACTGACTCATCATATTTTTTGAAATTGGGTATCCATTGCTAACTCAAAACATTATATTATTTTTTATAATATAAAATGTTATTATAAAAAGTTAATAATGATTTTATTTGTTATTATACAGTTTTACAAATAAACTACATAGTATTAGTTATTATTTAATCCTTCTAATCAATAAATCAAAAGTTTTTTTAAATTCAGAAAAATTAATCTTAAATTCGATAGAAATATAACAAAAAGGCAGCTAATTTTGTGATACCTAATTCCTTAAAAATGTCATACAGGGAATAATTAACCATTATACTGAATGCATGTTTAAGGGAATTTCATCATATTATTTATATCAATTGACGAATCTGTCATTATTGTCATTTAAATGTCTTTATTTAAATCAACATATTTGGCCACGAGCATGAAATAATTGCTGAAATCCATATTGTTCCTGGTGTAAGTTGTCAAACTCACGAGAATCGTGCTTCTGCAAATCTATTGCAAGTTTCATTTAATAGTAGAAACGGTCAAGCCACTGAGAGGAACAACTTTTAAACCAGGCACAATATATTATCATCAAAGTAAGTCTTTATCTTGCGTAATGCATTTTCATTGATGTTTTGCTGGCTGAATAAAAAACATGAGATAATGTACATCAAAAAGTGGTTATCAAATGGTAATTATGATTTACTATAACCACCTTTTGAAACATGTGTATAGATTGCTCTTTTTTGTACATTTATGTTTATGTAGTTTACTTTTATCTTTTAAAATGAAAAAATTATCTAAGTAAAAATTATATTTTAATCACATATGTTATTTTAATGATTAAATCCAATAATTATTTGCACACACAATATTGGAAATACTAAATATTGTGTAAAAACAGTGCAAATGTTTTTTGTTTATAAATTCTTTTATTTAAAATATCTACATTATTTTTTTGTAATACGTCATTTTGTTAATATTGTTTAAGTAAAAATATTATGTTTATTATCATTTTTGGTCTGACATATAATATTGATCAGTGTTATCCATAAACATTGTATCTCAAAGGATTTTTTCAAAATGTGGAGACACAATGAAAAATATGTTTATATAATAAATAAGAATAAATTAGGACCTCTCACAGCATACTAAATAATTTTTAGGACTCTGGCCTGGCATTGAGTTATAGTGCAAGAAAGCATAAAAGTACATAATTAGTAAGACCAAGAGTTTATCCTGAGAATTTGATTGTATGGGTGTGAGCCTTACATTTGGTGGAAATAATTCTATTGATAAAAATATTGTGTCTCAATTGGCGATTCTAATACAAGTCTTCTTTGAAATGTACAATGTTAATGATTCTAAAAATGTCTACAATAATATATAGTGCATATGTATGCTGTGTGTAATGTATGTTTATTTGAAAATGTCATTTTCTTTTAAACTCTTTTAGTGATTACCACTATACTAGGATATCGATATGCATTGTTTTGATTTGCATTGCGTCCAAACATGAGACTGAAAATCTGGTCTGTATTGATATGTGTCACACTATCAACCGAAGATGTCATTGAGAATTTAGAGATGAAAAACTGCCAGATTTTTATCAACCCATTATCATGGTAAAAGTCAAAGCAGAAGCATTGTGAATGCTATCGCTAAGTCATTGTCTCGAATTATAAAGATTTTTGCGTAAAATGCAAGACAGCAAATTATAGATAAATTGTTAAAAACTAAAATGCGGCTGATAATTTTTTATTGTTAGAATTTATAATTTATTAATTGGCAGTTTATATTTTACTAGAAATAGTTTAAAAAAAGTCAATTGTAAACCAAGGTTTATGCTTTGGTTTACACTTTATTAGAATTTAAGTTCTCACGACAATTACAGAACGCATATTGTGAATTTCTATGGGATCTTACGGAAAAAAGGGATTCAACTAGCGTTGTTTTGATTTGTGTCACAATTTCCTGGAACTTAACCCCGGTGCAAATCGAGACCCTAGTGCTTTTGTTTTTAATTACAATTTAACAATTGTTGTATAATATACATACATTATTATGTGGCGATTTTCCATATGGAAAAGTTTTGGCACTAAAAAGAGTTTATCTAAGTGTTTTCATAAACTCGTTCATACATATGTTATTATTCGGATTTCAGACATAACACATCTGATAATGTATAGAATGTCCTGTTTCTTGATTATGCTGAAAAGTTATTGCAACATCTGTTATATTAAATAATAATGGAAAATGCATGTGTTTTAACAGCTGACATATAAACAATGTTTGTCAATTATTAAATACACATTTATTTAATTTTTATTTGCAATAGTGATTTATGAGGGCGACAAAAATTGAAATTTCGGTTTGTCAACTGAAACCCAGATATGATGAGAGTTAGTTTGTAGTGTATTGCGATTTTTAAGGCGGTTGTTTCATACATGTATGTTTAATCCATTTGCTAGGTTATGTATTATTATTAAACAGACCCCTTTACGAGATTGTTAATGTATTTCATTAATTTATTTGCGAGGTTATTTATATTATTATTATTTTTATTATACAGATCTGTTTTCGAGATTATTCCACATATATAATTTTCATTGATTTCAGTTTTGATTTCTCCCAGCATTATAAAATATTGACATCTGTTCATGTCGTATGGCAATTTGCTATAATATTTTTATTGATTATTTAAATGAATTAAGATTTAAAAAAATATTATTTTCCTGTCATTATGGTTTTTCTTTTATTTCAAAAATACTCTTCCTGACGGTGTCCATAAATTAGTAATTAGTAATCATTATAATACCAGTAGAATGTTAAAATCTGACAACGAATGTTGAATAAATTATTTCAGGATATTTTGCAAGACAGCATAAAAACTATAACTGTGTAGTTGTTAGTTTAGATAGATTCTGTGGTCTCTGTGGTTGGTCAATCGAAAATACAAGGTGTATTAATATAAAATAAACTTTTAATTGAAATCAGATTGAATTGAAATCACTCCAAATCTGATATAATTAAACTTTTTAAGTGATCATATGTACTATAAATACATTTTTATAGTGCACATTAAAGTCCCTGAAATTTACAATAATTTTATCACTCATGCATTTTTTATACAATCTAATCTTGAAACTTTTAATAAAAAAATTATACAATTTTAAAAATGAACAGATGTGTCTGAACGTGTTGAAATTATCATATTCGCTTTTGTCCTTTAAAAGTGTGGCATGCTTTTCAATTTTGCTGTTACATTGTACATATACATGGAGCCATCACTAACTTCTCCCTAATGTAAATTAAATATGTCAATTTTCATTTACTCAATTTTTAATACAATCTCTTTTTTATTATTGATATATTTTATTTGAGTATTGTCAACGGTGGGATTTCAGTTAAATCTCTTCTCTCAAAATACTTAAAAATGGAGAGAAAAAAATCACTCGGTACTTGCCTTGCAATGGCAAATATAAGTGCATTTTTTGAAAGTATACATATGTATATTTTTTGACAAAACTTTTTTCAAATTATTTATTTCATTCACCACTATATCAGTTATACAAAATTTTGTGAAATTCAATTGTATACTCTGTACCAGGTTAAATTAATCATAGGTTTATGTTTTATTACTTAAAACATAAATATAACTTTGCATAAATATGTACAGAGAACGGAATGATGGCCTCTGTATATGGTTACAAAAAACATTGTTTTAGTTCCATAATTTTTATTTAAACATATTTCACCAAATCAATAATTGTTTAGTTGTATGTCATACACTACTTTATTTTTGAATGTTTAAAATAATTTGTGTTAATATTTCAGATGGAACACCAGGAACACAAGCAAATATTAGAATCTATCCAACTGGATCACAGAAATCGAGTAGGGGATGGATCCTCTCATCAAGATAGTGTAAATAGGGAAAAGCTATCACCGACATCTTGCTTAGATGGATAATTTTTAAGTATTATCGTACATACATCTTTCATTTTGACTTAGTTTATACCGTTCAAATTCAGAGTGTATATTGAATCATTTTCTAATATATTCCTTTTTTCGATTACATATAACATATTCTAATACATTAGAACCTCGTTAATTGAAATTCAAGGTTCTGACAAAAATAAATATTATTTTTAGTCCCATGATTTCCAAAAAAAAATGAATTGTGATTTCATTGCGAAATGGTGTAAAAGTCGCTAAAAGATTGTGTTATTTTGTCTGGTGATATGGTAATAACATAAAAAATATTGTGTAAAATAGAACACATTTGATAAAAATCACAATGACAAAAATATGCATTAAAACAACTCAGAAAATAAGATCGAAATTTATTAAAATAAGTGCAATGATGGAAAATTTACCTAAATATATAGTTCAAAAGTATACGATTGGAAGAACACCAGAAAGGACTTCATGAAATTTATAATTAAGCCAATTTTGAAATTTAAGGATTCAAATTAATGAGGTTTTACTGTGTGTACTGTATAGATCTGTGGACCAGTAGTGTTTTAAAATGTATTACGTGACTAACATTTAATTCTTGAAGACACCAGATATTTTTGTTTCCAAAACAACAATATATATATTTTTTAATAAGGTTTATTTCATGATTTATATTCAATATGTCAATTAAAAACAGTCAGTTGGTTTTCTACTTTGCTTGATGAATTATTTGTTTAATTTTTTTGTAATTTTAATCAAAGTCACATTTAAAAAAATATATTATGTAAAACACTTATATTTGAAAACATGAAGGTGTTTGTATATTTACGTAAAGAAGGTGATTGTAATGTTTGTTATGTGTGATAAAAGATTTTGTTGACAATTTTCAAATATGTCATAAGTATTTATTCAAATTTATCTTTTGCTTTACAATAACATACATTATTGTTTTAAATCTTTACTCGTAGCAAGTACAAATTCAATGTATTGATTAGTTCCATATATTTATTGTGCATAATAGAATTTAAGGTTTTGATTGATCTCCTAAGATTGATAATTCATTATTTTTTTCGTAGTGTCTCTAACTCATTTTTATGAATATATTCAATACAAGTTAGTGATTTAAAAACATCAACATTTTTGTGTGGATTTAAATACATTTGTAATAAAATCTACTGAACTCAATTCAAACCAAATAAACATTCCGTTCATGACCTCATTTATATATTATTTCAATACTCTTTATCATATTTTTATTTTCATAATGAGTTTTTGTTCATGTGTTCTTTTAATTTTTCATTAGTGTATTAGAATACAGTGGATTCCGCTTAATTAGGCCGCCGGTTAATTAGGGCAGCCACTTATCTGAGCCAAATCTCAAAGAACAGAAACCAAACCAAGGAGCTAATTGTAATTTACATTGCTTAATTGGTATGACATTCCGCGTAATTGGGACAGTAAATTTAAGATTACAATACATAAGTTTAAAATGTATTAATAAGTTCTACTAAAGCCAGAGAGTTAGTGCAAAAATTTCCCTTTTGCAAGCAATACAATTTGTAGCTGACAGTTAGTGAGCTATAAAAACCAACACCATAAACTTTAAACCATTAGATATTTCCGAAATTTTGAGTAATGAGGGAAATGAGGACATGTTAGAAGTTCTATCGTTAATTATCAAGAGTTTTTGACGATAGGTAACAATTTACCATGTTACGATGAAAATAAAGAATTAGGATGCAATTGTTGAAGCATTAAATCGAAACATCAAAAATTATATGAAGAAAACGTTGATGATTAATGTCCAACTGTGTCTGTAAGTAACCAGGAGAAAAAAAAATTATAGCTGGGTTATAGCGTTATTTTATGCAGGAAGGCAATTAATGAATGAAAAATATTTATCATTTCATTTTAAGCGCACTTCGGTTAATTGGGAAAGCCGCTTAATTGGGCCAAACTTCCTGATCCCGATGTGTCCTAATTAAGCGGAATCTACTGTATTTAGTTTTCTCAATCAAGTCATTCTATAATCATAAGTTACTAACATGATCATACAAGTACTATATTGATCATCAATTATTGTATTGAATTTGTACAGCACTTATAATTACATGATACCTTTTATAGGCGCGTAGTATAAAGATTAAGAAGGTGGCATTACATTTTTCCTTGATTTTTTTCTTTTGAAAAATTATAATATGAATTGAACTCTTTGCGTGCTGTCTAATTATATCGATTTTTTCTTTATGTTTTTATTCAATTGTATTATCTGAAAGTATGTTGAAAAAGGTATCATGTTAATGTTTTTATTGCTTTACCTAAAGACTAGAAGATCTCGGTTTAGACCATTATACTAATATCATAGCAATAGTTTATTTAAAAATAACTGTATCTAGCTTTTGTATGTTGGATTAGTAATAAAAAATATGTTATTCACGTGTTCATAAGAGTTGAAGGCTATGCAAAACAAATATGTTGAGTATATCAAATTTGTACTAGCACAAAGTGGCTACTGGTACAACATATCCTGTTTGATACATACATTGTTACATAATATGTTTTACAATTACATATTATCATTTACTATTTCACTTACTTTTATAACTGATCCCGGTTTGTAATAATATTTTAGTTGTTAGTCAATCAATATGTGTTGTAAAACTAAGCATTTTGGTATATATTCAGTAAGCAATGCAATATTTCTATTCTTATATTGGGTTGGCTATAAAGTTCAAAAGTAATTGTGTTTTTCTACGTAAATGAAAGATGAGTTTTTCATGTGATACAATAACTTTAGTAAACAATATTTTGGCAACTTCATGATTCCACATCCAAATTTTGTATCTTTTTTGACAAAAAACAGTTCCAAGAACGATTTGATACCCTTATCAGCAGTGAAAGTTTTATTATTCAAGGCATATTGCAAAAGTGCCAGGACTGACGAATATGGTGGATGTGGTAATATATCCCATCTAAGCTGCAACAATTTTTGACAAGTGACCAAACTTATATGTACAAGACCATTCTGGATGCTTCTGTTTGATGGTATTATTAAACGTATCCAGTTGACGACAGTACACACGGTTTGGTAACTTAGAAGCGGCTCAAAGTTTCTTTGAAATCCCACCAAATTGACTGCACAACCTTTGAAGTGCTATGAGCAGGTTAATCACACTTGCTCCATGACTTTTTTCATTATTGTAGACATTCAATTTTTCATTGCCTGTTATAATATAATACCTTTCTAAAATTGATTATTTTCTTTATGAGAGAATCACAGATATCAATGCGCTTAGTGAGATTAATTATTTTGAGCTGATGTGGTACCCAAATATCAACCTTACTAACGCATCCAAGTTGTTTTTAATGGCTTTCAATGCTCGATTTCCATATATTAAGATTCTCAGAAATCTCTCATATCGTTAAACACTTAATGGATTCAATCAATGCATTTATTTTGTCTTCATCATCTTGGTTTGGTCTTCCCGAGCGTGGTGCGTCTTTAACATCAAAATCTCTAGACTGAAATTTAACAAATCAATTCTGACACTGTCATAGTTTTAAAGCATCTCCACCATACACAACCTGCACATAATTTTTTTCCCCTTTTCCATCTTTCTTTTTTTTTTTAAATAAAGATGCGTACATGTCGTATATCAATATTCTTACTATTTTTAAACTAAACTAAATGCATGCAATATGAAAATTGGACTGCTGGTCTCCTGGAATGAGGCTCGAACCCCTCACCACTGAATCACTAGATGAGTGTATTTAATCACAAGACCAATAAGCAAAAAACAAGCTTGAACTGTCGGCTGTCAAATTACATAATGAATTTCCAGTTTAAGATGAAGTGTATCTCAAGACATGTATGTCCATCTATTAGATAAAAAACAATTACTTTTTGGCCAACATCATGTTTTTTATAACTTTAAAGTCTAATTTGCATTTCTTACATTGTTGTATTCGTACTTACATATTTTAAATATTTTTTTTATAACCGTTCCTAAACATTTTATTATTATGGGACTACTAGAACTTAACATATCAAGGGTAACAGTACAGTGTCTCGTAACACTATACATATTAATAAAATGTTCAAAATAAGTTTTCTGATTGATAATGATCAAATCCCTTTCAAATACCGTGTTTGAATATATTATTATTTGTCATGAAAACAGAGAAATCATGATTTTACACATTTCTTGCTAAAATGTTATAAACATTTGAAAATATATAGTAATAATTATGGTTTTTACTCAAATTATTTGTAACTCAACAAATAAAAAAAATTGTTTTTTTAAAAAATGCAACTATCAAAACTGTTTTTCAGTACCTTTTGAAATTACTCGGGATGAATTTAGTTTTTAGAATATATTATAGCTATGGAAAAAAAAGGAATGAAGACGTGTTAAAGATTGTTTCCCCTTTTTGCAGCCTTTTGTGACCTACAATTAAATTGAATTCTTTTACAACTTAAAATCTGTTTTTAAAAGCATTTATCAACTGGTTTGAAAAATACCTCCAAGTACTCCAAGAACTTGTCAACTGACAAGTTTACCTGGATATACAGAAGGACTGAACACACATTTGCAAAGAAAAATCCTAGTTCTCCAAGGGCGCGGTGAACCAAAAAAATTTGGCTGCATTACATATTACATAATTCTGAAAATTTTGAGAAGTGGAAATGGAAATTCATGATAATCAAAATTTACAATGTGCAAAAATTTCTGTGTACACCCAAAATAATAAAAATGGGGTGTATGTTTTGCAAAGTGACAACAATGACCATATATGGAGAATGTCACCCTTCCGCCTCACGTTAATCTAGTCATCCCCAATCCACGTTAATCCATCTCAATTCGCACCTGGAATATATTTTCTTGTCTATGACATTCGGTATCAACTATGTCAATTCATATCAACATTCAAAACCAGTTAATTATCCTTGTTGCATTTTCTGTCATTTACTTCTATTAGACCTACCTATATTACCTGTAAAAATTAATCAATTTAATCCTCTGAATATTTAATCATTTGCCTCTGTTTTTATATTCTATGTTTTTCAATTCCTATTTATGTTACGCAAGTTGTTTTGAAGTTTATTTTTAACATGATGTTTTCAATTACATTTTGCTCATTTTTATATCTCTCGAACTCATTCATTATTACAATGATGATCTAACACCGTTGTGAAATATATATTTTTTTCATAACTCAAAAGTATCAAACGTTTATATGTTATATGGT
Organism: Eubasilissa splendida; assembly: GCA_031772225.1. Classification (NCBI taxonomy): domain Eukaryota; kingdom Metazoa; phylum Arthropoda; class Insecta; order Trichoptera; family Phryganeidae; genus Eubasilissa; species Eubasilissa splendida. Next base: position 7,548,502 of record CM062873.1, on the reverse strand, counting down.
TCGTCATAAAATTTTATAAAATTGTTAAATATTTATACGGTTCACCAAAATATAATAGTATAATTTTGAATATTTTCATTCGCTGCCATTTCACGAACAAACAGATAATGTAAGTAGAAATAGTTGAAGAATAATATTAAATCATATCCAGTCACACGCTGTTCATAAAATGCGGGTAATATGTTTTTCATGTGCATACATTATAAGGAATTTTAGTACCAGATTTTATGAGGTGAAAACGGGATCAGGAAATTTTAATACATGTTGCGGGAAATGCAATAAGAATATGTGTAAAATACAGGTTTCACTCTAATTCAACAATAATAATATATTTTATGAATAATTTGCATATATATTTTTTGGAATCGCTATATGGACTACTTATAAGCAGTCTTCAAATTTTTTTCTCTGCTCAAAACAATTAACTCCATTTTCACCCTCGATATACTGTATAGGTAGGTTTGTACATAGAAGTTAGTTTTATCATGTTGCAAATAAATTTATGCTAATTACGCTTGCATGACTTAATACTTCAAGATTTTGTAAAACTAATGCAAAGTAAGATAAGTACATACCTTTAGTTTTTAAACAATAAAAAAAAAAATTAAACAGGTACCCACTTTTGTTTCAGATAAAATTGAATAATATTTTTATTATATAACTTTTTTGGCTGAAATTAAGTACCTAAAGTTTATCCAGTGAAAATTTTGTATTGTAATTATTAATTTTGTGAACTTTGTACCTTTGTATAATAATAGTTAGTCCATGTAATAATATATGTGTAGTATGTAAGTTAAATATTTTAAGATAAAAAAAGACTTACTACCAAATAATTTTGAGTCTATCCTATCCGTACTTTTTTCACATTATTCAGATTATTTTGAAAGCTTACATGTCTATATTTTGTACTGTATGATTAGCGGAATGTTTTGTAGTATGTCGTATGATCAGTGCGGGGTGCAAGAAAACCGAATGAAAGACTCACTTTGCCCAAGTATGTTACACCAAATATCGAAGTCAATATTTACTAAATTGACACATTCCGATGGTCGTACGGTTGTTTCCAATATTACTGTTTCAAATATTATAATCTGTTATAATACTATTTTTAATGAGCTTTGTTTTGTATAAGCTAAACTGATTAATATAGTCTTTTATCTTACTATGTTTTGGAATTACACACACCATGTGTTACAATGAAAATATATTACATTATAATAAATATGAAAGCATTTTTATTTTTATACCCTCCCTATTTTAGTTTTTTTACCTAAAATGTTTGCAATAACTTCGGAAAACACAGATATACAGGGTGAAAAGTGAGAACATCTCGTAACACACAAGTTATTTCAAAACGTAATATAGTTAATTATAATTCTTAATGTAATATTTTTTGCATACTATTTAGCTAATCAGAAATCATCAAAATACTATTGCATAATCTACTGGGTTTAAATCTGGGCTGTTCGGTGGCCACATGCCTGGCTCGATGAAATTAACGAACCAGATCTCGTAAAAGGTCATTAACACGATGGACCAGGCTGATTGGGACTTTGATGCAGAGCCTGCTTCTATAATGCAACAAGAAATGCCACGAACATGATAAGTCAGATCATCTGTAAGACTATGACAGGTAGCGCTTACTAATGCAATATAGACTCGTCAAGGTAATATTAATATATTTATGGATATTTAGTGTTTTTTAAGCCAGTTATATTGGACTTTTGACTGTTGGTAAGGTATTTTAAAATTAATGTACATGGTGGCCCAAAAAAAGTGAGAACATCTTGTAACACATGAGTTTTTTCAAAATATAATATAATTAATTATAATTCTTAATGTAATTTTCTTTGCACAATATTTAGCTAATTAGAAATCATCAAAACACCCCATATTGCATAATCTACTGGGTTTAAATCTGGGCCGTTCGGTGGCCACATGCCTGGCTCGATGAAATTAACATTATCACAACAAATAAAGTTGATTGTAACTCTGTCCTGCTATAATGTCCAGTTATGCTCTAATGTCTAGCTATACTCGAGGCTTTGTTTTGAAACTCTGATCGTTTTCCTAGCACCCCGGCGCTTTTCAATATGCAAATTTTTGATCAGAATACGGTCTTCTGCAGTGATTTTTGTCATTCTGGACGACAATTTGAAATAACCAAATATAAAAAATGGGAAAATTAATAATCAAAGATAGCGACTGGAAATTGTCGAAATATAACGTAATATAGGTAAATAGGTAAGTAAGTAAATTAGTAATCTATTTAAGCTATTGTTGATATAGTTAAACTATTTTTGATGTAATTATATCACATTTTATGAAATATTCTCACTTTTTTTGGGCTACCCTGCAAAGAAAAGCAGATGGAATAAAGTAATATGATTATGTGCCTTCCATTATTCAAATACAAATGTATTAAATACATTAGATTATAATAAACGTTGCCTGCTGCAAGATACTTCTTAGGGCACTGAATAAGAATGTTTGAAACAATGATGGCTGTTATAACAGTCATTAAGTATGGAGACTCGTAGATGACTAATAAATAATCTCAGCCACATCTTGGGCAATCTTAATCTCACCTGAAGAAGATTATCTGTAGGTCCAATCATTCAGGAGGCAGAATCAGCATACTGCATCCTAACAGATGTATTATTATATATACATACTTACCTATATGTATAAATTGGCTACATCCAATACTTTTGAAAAATTAGAAAGATATCTATATATTTCTTCCGGGATTCAAACCAAAATATTTTTTCAACATATTGATATTTTATGTATATCTTTCTAATTGATACATTTAATTTGTACATACTTGGTAAATAGATGAGTGTCGTACGCAGAACAGAAAATATTTGAATAATCTTCATAGTATTTTTTGCTTATCATCAAATAATTCGTAACACCGCATTTCTCATCTTTTTGACAAATTGAGATTAACATATTGTTTGATTTGTATTTTCGCGCTAATTTGGTAAAAAACAAAATTCAGCACTTGCGTTAGTTCCAAGTATACAAAATTTAAATAAAATAAGAACGGAGTAATACTGAAAGTAATATAAAGTTTTTTTAGTTTTCCTGAAAAGAAAAAGTTTGAGATACACGGTGTTGCTAATTACTCGGTATCATAATATTTTTTTAAATTTATTCAGGTTATTATGTATGGCAGCATTCTTAAAACAGACAATTCAATTTATTTATTTTCATGGAGGAGTTCGTAGTATGTATTTACCTAGTCAGTCATATATTTTAAATAAACATTAGCAGAATATCATTGAGTGTTGTAATAATACAGTGAAACCTCTTTGAATGTTTCACAATTGTTAAAATACTAACTCATTTTTTTAAATGTCTTGACTTAGACCACTTTGGGGAACAATTCATCTCTGACTATGTAGTGAATGCAAATTATCCACCAATCACTGTTGCAGTCTAATTTAACTGGAAACTAATAAGAATGGATCTTTCTTATACATATAAGTAATTTAGGTTCTCAAATGAAACACAAATTATATTATGTAATATGGTATATTTTAACTCTTATTATTTTATTTATCATGTTCCTATAGTTTTTTATGAATAGTTTCATCTCATAATTATAACATTAATTACAATTGTCACAGTGTCGTGTTCTCACTGGGCTATGCTTTTTGTTTTACATGAATTTAGAATATTTAAATGTGTATATCAATAAGCATCCATTGATGTTGTCTCGCTACAACCACCACCATAAATGTTATTAAATCTGTCTGTGTTTGAATTGTTTCGCCTTAAATCTTAAACCTCTAAACATACATAGGTATAATGTATAAACTTTGGAAGAATCGGAGAACTACCTAACAAAGTATATTGGACAGCGAGTTTACTCCACTAATAAGATAAGGAAAGTGGCCCAATCCTCTGTACCTATCTAATAGTTAATTCAACGCTCGCAGGCAATTTCCAATCTCAAATTTTCTGTATAGTTCCCTTATTTATACAAAGTTACTTAACACTCTATCCACAAATATTATATTACACGTGTTCATTACATCATCTAATGAAATGTGCAGAGTGTTGGTGTATTTAATTGATAAAATATGTCTGGATATATTGAGTAGGTGCTGGGACCAATTATTTACAATATAAAATGTGTGCGGGTTATTATCAGTTTCATATTCTAGCAAGAATTTCACATTCAAATATAAAATTCAATGACCGAACATAACATTACTGTATAACTTTATAAAACTCATTTCTGTTAATCATTACAGAGAACATCAAGGCATAATTTTATTTGAAAGGCAAAGGCGATTTTTGTACCTTTGCTTAAAATATTTCTAATATTTATGTAATTATTTGATGACCGTTACATCATTTAGAATATTATTTAACATCGTGTAGATGTTTCTGGTGTTTCAATTTGTACAGTATTATGGTGACATCCACAACAGATCCAAAAAGTAATCATGTCACTCTATCAAATTGACAATGATGTTCATAATATATATAAATTACTTCAGAAATACTGTTTTAAGTAAACACAAAGTATATAGAGTCCTAAAAAGTAATCAAATTGAGTGAATAAGGTATGTATAATGTAAGGCTATTACTGGCATACTACGACTAGCATTTCCATCTGTTTTTGTAGATGCTTTCCTTTTATTTTCTTGTTAATTAATTTCCTCGTTAAATTAATAATCTTAATGTTTTCAAATAATTGTACATAATCCGAAACATACCTATAGATATTATATAGACCTGAAACATATCTTATCTGTTAATTAGGTTTTAACTTGGATCTAAGTACATTTTAACAGTATCATTGAATATTACAAATGTTTTCTATTTATTCCTCTTCGAACTATGTAAAATCATTATTAAATAATTGTTTGTAAAATGTTAAGTACATTACTTATTATATTAAGCTAGTGTTACAAATGAAGTTGCATGCCAGCTGGGCTAACATCAAACACAGACAATATTGTAATAATGACTAGACTCCGTCGAGTCCGCACGATCAATGTACCGTCAGTGTGGTAAATCCATTCAAATGGCAATTATAAGTAATCCATTAGGAATTTGCCCATAAACATAAAATGTAACGATTGTGCAAGGTTGAATTAAAAAGGGAAATTATTGAATGTGATATGATTATATCGAGTGCAATTGTTACAATAGTATTATAGCTTTTTTAACTAACCAAGTACAACAGGAAACACTACAGGATGAGGGCAAGGAGTAGGCTTTTAGTGTTAACTGCAGAGCAAGTCGAGTATATTTTTGCTTGTTTCATATCTTTCATTATGAATAAAAGCACCCTTTATTTTTTTATTACTAATCTTTCTGTATAAGCAATAATGAATTGACGCTTGAGCACTTTTCCACCTAGTAATTTATATGTGAAACATGGAATACATATTTCTTAGAGTAACATATTATCGCAACCGCTCTATCTAATTTATTTGCATGCTCTCTCAATTACCGGATCTTGATATATAGTGTCAAATCCAATAAATACTGTGCTCAGTTAAACCACAAGAAAATTGAAGGTTAATTTTAATGTCAAAATGAAAGTTAAGCTCTTGTGTAAATGTGAACTTGAGTCATTTTTGCACATTAGGTTAAATAATGATAAATTACTTTTTCGGGTGTAGAAGGGGTGATAATAATCTTACAAATGTTGTCAAAAACCACATGCTGGAATGTTTCACATGTCTCATAATATTCTAAATGGATTTTTTTTCAAATATCTTCCCAAGCCTGTTTCTAAAATTATTTATATTTCATCATGACCTGGATGCGATGTGTTTTAATGGGCAATTGAATGTATTTGATGATATACAATATAATAACTCGAGATTATGGGGGCTTATGATTGGAAGCCCGTCCACGGAAGAAAATTGCTAAGATCAAGTTGTAAATCCTCATTCGTGCTTGTTTTCAGCACTATGAGCACCTAGCACCTATGTAATATGTTGAGTCTAGAAATTGTATTCAATACATCAGTATTATAATATCCCTAGATATTTAAAACAGGGTGAATCTTGAAGCCAATTACTCCTGTATCAACCCTAAAAACTATTACTAACTGTGTTACGTTGCTGTAAATGTCATATTTTCAAGAAATTACTTTAAAAGTACTGCAATGATGCTTATGATAAAAGACTGGTTAGCCAATGGCTCTCACTAGACTTGAAAAATTATGAAACACGAGACTAGACTAGACTAGAGCTATAAGATCGACAGAAGTATACATATTTATTACATCCATACAATCTTTTTAGAGCAGTCTAGCCAGTGTATAAACGATGGCTATAGGATATTCACCCTTTTTGAGCTAGTCTCGAGTTTTTTCCGTGGACGTGCTCCTTAAGTGAATAGACGACCTAGCGTACCGGGAATAAAATAAGAATCACTATTGATCATTCCGTAATATTAAAAAGTGCTTTTAAGTAATTTAATATTGCTCTATATGGTTCTTACATATTTAAACTGTTAGGTATATCTGTTTTAATATTTTAAGTGCCTAATTAACATACTTAAATGTTGTCTAGTACCAATTTAATTTGGAACTTGATTAATCTATTTACGAATTACAATAATATATCGGTCTCGTCTGTTCTCTTTATTTTGCCGTACAAAAATGCCGTTATAACGTTATTTCAGACACATTTCTCCCATTACGAGTGGCAATCAATGATTTGTATATATTTAGATATCACAAACGCAGGCATAAATAAAGAAGAACTGTATAGACGCGCGTTGAGCAATCTGCTGTGCGACACAGCCTTAAATAATGTGTTGAGATAAGGGCTATTCGTGTTATGTTACACTTTTCCTTCGACTCCCTGGGGAGGGAACAATCGCCGGAAAAAACCTAAAGATGGATTAAAAATCAGATGTCAAACAAAACTGTCCCGAGTTCATTTACTGAATAACGTCATTAACGCTGGAGAGCGTCTACTAGGCAGTACAGCATTAGACATTATGCAATCTCTACTGCCGATGCAGAGAAATTAACTACAAACACAGCTCAATGTTAATATACTCAGTTTGGTATTGGCAAATGAATTGAAAAATTTTCCAAAACATTGTCAGTCGTGTTCATTTGGCTTTCAGAAAGAATTGTAAGATTATACATAAATTGTTGATAAATATAAAATAGTAAATACTAATTTAATCTTACGTTTGATTTTTAATCCATCTCCGGTGAACTATCATACAACATCGATAATCCACGTGAAAGAATCACGTGTCGAACGTTTGATACTGCAGTACTCACACTTTGAATCGATCTATCGATCACCTAGAACCCTAGAGCGATGTATAGAATACAAGGAAATTACACCATATCCTTCGTAAGATGGCTTTCTTCGAGTCTCAAGAAAGTTCTCAAGTAAGAAATTCTATTTTGTGAAGATAACAATATGTAACCTTTCAAAATAGTTTGATACATCAAAGTTCATTATTACAAATTTTGAAGATATTGAATATAATGTATTTCCTGTACACTAATCATTACACGTATTATGTATAATACCTATATAAGTAATGGTTATTTACTAAGCATTGTTTTTTTTATACACACATGTATTCATATTACATATGTGTGTATATATTATAGGATAGTAATATATTTGTTTTTTCTACGTATGCCTATCTAAAATATTTCACCTTATATTTATTGACCTATGCATACTTTCTTATATATTTATGCTTCATTTATATTAAATATCAGTTTAGAATTTCGTGTTTGCCACACGGAAGAAGTCGCTCTAGGTAGACTGCTCGTGACCCTCTATATATACACGTCTGCATTACGCTCGACTCGAGTCAAATCGTCCGAGAAGACAGGGAGACCACGTCCGGGAGGTAGCGGGTGATAGTGAGATGGACTATATTACAACGGAGCACTGCAGCTTTAGCGGGAACTATTGTGACATGCGCGTAGTCGACCTGCCGGCTTCTTCCGTTATGGCTAATTTCCTACCTATCTTATAATTTATAATATATATTTAATATGACAATGAACGCGAATTCATATAATGCAAATCACAATACAGTAGATAGGATACAATTTCTTATGAAAACGTACACCAACATTTCAGTAATTCAAGCACGTGTCATTGGTAATGGACTAAATATTCTGAAAAATATGAATGCACCTCATTTTAAATAATACTTTTCAGTATGTGTTCAAAATTCTCCGCTTTGTGACAACAAATAATCGTTCTAACTTAACACTCCCACCTTTCAGTCAGTTCATAGGAGGCTTTATATTTTCCGTGAACATATTTAAGAATTCGTATGTTAAAAAAGTATTCTATTTTAAAATTTGAAAAACATACTATTGATATATTTTGAAACGTGTTTATCTCGGTTTTTAGGATCAAACACAACCCGTGGACAGATATTAAATGAGCAAGTGAACGGTTTGCAAAATAATGATTTCGGTCAACGTCATTTTCCGCAAAACGTTTCTAGGTATACTAAGTCGATCCACTAGCTAGATATTGAAATGGATATCATAGAAATGTGGTGCACTTACTCGTCGCTAATATTCTATTCGTGATTATACACCAGTACATTGGTACGATAACTATCCCTTACTTCTGTGACAGTGTCCTATGCTGAAAATAGTTATATCAACTGTGTACAAAGGAGAGACGGGAAATTCAACTATTCGGAAGTGATCGTGTTCTTCGACAGGTGAAGCACACATGCGTGCATCTTGGAGCACGAATTTTACAAAGGCATATGCGAGATTCAGGGAAATCAATATATTTACAACTGCCGTGAAACGTGTTTCTTGGCCTAACTATTTTGGAATAAGTGCTTTATGTACGGTTACAAATATACACACACATGCGTATATCGTGAAATGTACGCAGTGTGCTTTCTTTCATAAATAAGTATCTTCGCACAAGTATATACAAGATTTTAAACAGTTTTAACTAAATCAAACCATAGTTATATATTTCCATGATACTCTCCAATACAGAACGCATATTTATAATAGTCGAAAACATATTATAGTTAGAACATATTATGTTCAACAATATACTTAACAAGCGCATGCATTATACATAGATGGCAATTTTATTCGAAATTGAAGTAAACAATTAATTGGAGAAGATTTTCAAATCAAATTTTACGGCCCGCGAAACCCAAGGTTTTTCAATAGTAATCAAAAATCCTCTCTGATATATTATACTTATTTTAATAAATCATCCCAGAAGATATTCAAATTTGCCATATAATATATTATTTGAAAAATAAGTAATTACGTACATTGTGCACATACAAACATGTAACCACATTTTTCATAAAGCGGTAAATAATATAATATATATTTCAATACTTTGTCATGTCCAACTTTGTTGGTATAAAAGATATTTAAAACTTTGATATTCAACAATGTACATAAAATATTCCGATTTTTGCAAAAGCAAAATAAATTAATTCTAGATCATCTATGTATATTACATTAACATTTCAATACACAGTAAAATAATATAAGGAATGGAAGAACTTCCGTTTGTTCTTGCTCTAAAATATGACAAAATTATTTTATATGCGCATTTCGTGTTCAACAATAATAACTTGTATACGCATTTAAATTCAAATATATATTTAAATAATATTAAATTCTACAAATACAAATATATTAATAATGTGAAAATAACTTTGTAGATAATGTAATTTATAATATATGTATGTATGTAAAGTGTAAATAGTCGATAGAGGCGGGAACTTTGCCGGCTAGTGGTAAAGAGGTATCCCGCAAGTACTTGGCTGTAGGCAGATTCCTGTCTCGAGACATGCACAGGGGTACGTGTAGATCAAGCACAGAAACGCTAATGCTCTCAAAGAGGATTTAGAATATAATACGATCCTACAGTGTATCGTCGGTAGGTATCGCCACTCGCAGTCTTTAGTTTAGTGTCAGTGGCAGGTGGCGCTAGTTAACCTGCCGGTCCGAGGTTCGAGGAAAACTACTCGAGCCGCCCAGAGAGGCCTTCTGATGCTCAACCCCTGGGAAAACTACCCCGCACTTGTGCATTACAGCGGGCTTTCCCCTACATTAATTCTACAAACAAATCATAGCCATTTATGAAGTCTAGCAACATATTTATGTTTCATTTGAAATGCTGATTTCTACACCAACGTAAAATTTAAAAACAACCTTTCTAAAAATAACAAATTCACTACTTCAATGTTAATAGTTTAATCGTGCAGCCAGTATTGGATTACCAGAAGAAATATCAACAGTTAAATAAATATAAATCATATTGTCTATTTTGATTCTACCAAGTGCCAAAAAAATATATATGTAACGCTAAAAAATAACTTAAAGTATAATACATCTACAAGATCAAATGTATGTTTGAATAAATAAACCATATAAAAAAGGAGTATAAACTAGAATAATGTAAAGATGAAGATGGTGAGAACTCATTTATCTAAGCGATATAAAAACTAGCATGTCCTAAGTGCATACTTCAGTACCTATTCTAGAAAAACATTTGGTATTGTATGTAGGTACTTATTTTAGACTTTTTTAATCTAGTCATTCACTAATAAACAAAAAAACATTTGCATCATTCTAGAAATGAGCTAGGAATACCAGAAGTCATTTTTTATTTGATATGAAAGTAAGATTTTTTCAATAAATTATTAATCTATGCTCGAACATTTCTGAATATTGCCAGAAAATACACATGCCACTTGTATAATTCTCAAAATATAAAGAATTTTGAATTGAAACGAACATTCATTAAATTAAACTTATTAAATTCAATTAAAATATCCCAAAAAAGTCTAAATAATACAGTGTCATACAAAATGGCTTCTAAAAAATATTTATATAAACACCCCATATTTTTCATCAACAAATATGTATAGATTCACTCGGACATTGCCATTTACAACTTTATTCTCAAAATATTCAGATTCATTACCATATTACAAACTATATTTATTTATAATCTTCATAAAAATTCTGGTCTTTTAATGTTAATGCTTATTAGTTGACTATAATGTTTTGGAAATTATTCTCTAACAAAGATATATAAATATATTGGAATTGAACTTGTTCATGACTAAATTTCAGCTTATATTTGTAGACAGGAAAATTATTCTGGCATATAAAATATTAATTATTACAATGTGAAATATAAAAAGGAAGTGTTCGAGCAAAAAAATTTCTGTTTTGAGTACTGAGGCTAAGATTAGAAAAAAAATGGATGCAGTTAGAATATACCTACATTGAATCGAAATATATCATTGCTGTTGCAATCGAAACTTAATGATTCTTTGCTTTATATAAATACTTAATTAAGTATTTTTATAATACAATTGTATTATAAAAATAAAATGTGACTTCTGGTAGACCGAGCGAGGTAAGCTACTGCAACATACTAAAGGTTAAACTACAAAACATCTCCACTCACTGCAAACTTATACTCACCGCCCAACTATCAGTCTACAAGATGAGCGTTGAGAATTATTTATAAGTGGTGACATTTTGCAAGGTCAACCTTAGAGCAGGCGATGTGAGAATGATGAGCATCAGAAGACGGGCGTTTCTCTGTCCCTCTACTTGTCTTCTTCCAGGAGAACCAGATCGTCAGCCACCACATCCGACACGTGGAGGTATATGATCCAATACATGAGGTTGAAACACACAAAGCACACTGGAAACATGATGCGTGAGTACATGTCGATGCCCGAAGGGGTGAATCCAAGCAGTTTGTTGATGTCCTGTAAAAGTAAATTAATTCCATATTAGTAAATATTTGATTCAGAGATGTCACTAAAATAATTTTAAAAAATTTTTGGGTTAATCGATTTATAAGAGAAATGTAAATTAATATATTAATCATTTATGTTTTAAATTTTTAAATTAAAAAAAAAACAGTTTTACAGCTATTCTCAAATAATGAAAAAATATTATTTTCTTATTAAGGAGAACGTATTCTTATTGTGAAGTTGTAATTATTCAGAACATAGGTTTGTGATGTTTTTAAATACTAATTTTAATTGATTTTATATGTATATATTTATAATTAATATATTAAATTAGTATTTAAAAATATTATTTTCGTTTAAAAAAAAATTATATGTTTTTTATGGTATTTTATTTTATGGTAAAGTTCTATGGTAACAACGCTAGAATGACTTGAAAAAATATTGAAGAAATATTTATGTTTTATAAACGTTAAATAAGATTTGTATATTTTTTAGAAGTTAGTATGTTTTGATTAATTTTGACAAGTTGACAGCCAGAATAAAAAACCTCGACTATTGTTAAAAGTACTACAAATGCATTACTGTGTCGATCAGTTTTATGAAATGAAATCATGGTTTATTTTGACGTTCGGGTCCAAATATCATTAGGTATATGAATGTTTTAGTCGGCGTGGCAGTATAGGCATGAAGATATAAAACAGTATTACATTGTTACTGTTTTAAATTCAACATTCTTGTAATATAAGTGGAAGGCGATATCATATCATTTGGTTTTTTTTAGTTTTTATTGTGTAGACAGTTTTTCATTGACACAATAATGATGGTTTGTCTGAGTTGACGGAGTTTGCAGCATTATCATCCAAATCGCCAGCATCCACCTGAGTTCTGAAAAACCACTGTTAAAATTCAATCATTAAAACACATGAAAAAGTAATAAGATGTTGCCTAGGGATTAAGGATTATTTGGTGGAAAATAAAAGTAGAAAGGTGAGTCTTAGATTGGTAGTCTAACAATTTTAAAAAGTCCGGTGTATTCGATATATAAGATTTATCTGAAATTATATTTTCGTATACCATTTATATTATAATATTAAAGGTTCACCATAAATTATATAACCAGTTTAAAAATATTTTCAATATTATATATATTCATGAAAAAATAATTACAGAATGTACAGGCTAGAAGTAGTATTAATAAGTAAAGTCATTCAATCTATATCTTGATTTGTCCCATGAACGTTCTACTGCGGATACTCGTGTTATTTTATATTTATGTAGGGGACAGTGGTTCAAATTCACCGCTGGTCCCAGCCGGCATCGACATCAGCGACATCTACATTCAATACCTAGCCGGCGGCACAGTGCTCCCTCCACAGTCTGGCCTGATCACTCATTGATGATACATCTCCCGTTCCGCTGCCCTGCTACGGCGCTCGAGACGACGACACCGAACACCGCCGACTCGCTCCATTACTCTTCAACCTCTACGTTCTGCAGTTTTCACTTCTCTACATTTCATTTTTACACGCATACCTTCTGCACTCTCTGTTCTATCCTATGTCACAATAAACTACCCTATAACAACCGCACGTTTCCATTTTATTCTAACCACCTACCCCCACATTTATATTAAAAGAAAATGTATAATTTTGCTATCAGACTATTTTTAAAATTGGTTGAGTTACATTACATTTATTCCTTTGGCGCAACTATGTATAAGTTATAAAATACTATTATCAATTGAATACGTTAACTCCAAACACACCATATATAGCTGTCTGAAAGTGTTTTTAATTTTAGTTGAATAATATTGATAATGAGAAGATTTTTCCGGAAATGTTATAACGTTTAACATAAGAAAATATAGCGGAATAAAACAATGTTTTAACTCAATTTACAAAACAATAAATTCTCATACAAATTAAATGAATCAACTAGAAAGATATGCAAAAAAAAATCTATCTATGGAAAAAATATTTAGTCGCTTCCGGAATATATTCCAGTAATGTATTAAAATAAAACAGAACCATGTTCTAAAAATGCAACTTCATAACAAACTTCTCTTTAGTTAATTAATACTATACTCCTAAGGAAAAGTCGTTAATAAATAAATTATAAGTCATTTATGAAACGACATGAATTCCAATATAATGCTATATCAGAAAGTCATTCGCTTCAATCACATAGCATTTTTACTATTGTATTTATTTCAGTCACGTTTAATTATATTCTTTAATTATGGTGAAAATGTCTAAAAAATATTTTTCAAAATCTCTGCAAAATTAACAACAATTTTATCACATTATGCTATTTTAATAAATAAACAATTAGTAAACTAAACTAAACAAAAATAAAAAAAATGCTTTTATTAGAAATATTACAAGTTTAATAAACTGTGTGAAAAGAATGATTGAAATAAACGCATTGCATTATATAAACAAATTAGAATGAACAACAATCAATAATCGGCGAGCATGTATGAGAAGATGTATGAATGTGGATGAGGCGAGAATTGTGTGTCAGGATAGAAGAGTGTGGTGCTCTATTCTCTCTGCCTACCCCCGCGGGGAAACGGCGTGATGGTAAGTTAGTTATTTAGAATGAATAAAATATTCTGATTATTCAAATTTATCGCAACACCGCTCATGCGCTAAGTTTCTGCAAAAATAAATAATATATGACATCAGTTACCAGTTTTTATAGGCAGCAATTAAAATAAATGAAAGGATTTAAAGGTTCTGACTGCCTATGAATGCGTATTCAAGGAAGAGTCTTGCCTCAAAACTTTGGTAAAGGACAGTGCAGAGTTGTTTTTTGTATTTTGAAAATATTTGTAACGCGAAAGCAAAGTTCCATCTATGTACACGCATTTCAAAAATTATTTTAAAATGTATTCAAAAAATTTACGTAAGACATGAGAAGCGGTCTGGTTCATGTAACTAATTAAACTTCCGATTTAGAGTTTACGCAATTTAAAATTATATGTATATTAAAAGAATCTGAAACACGGATACATAGCTGAATAATTTAGTGTGATGTGTGTAAAAAAATATCTATATGACAACAAAGTTGAGATGATATTGTGAAAGCGTCTGAATTTTAAAGATTATTATTATGATGATTTTACAACATGCGGTCGATATGATATCAACTTTATATTTATCAAAATATTCTTATATATGTCATGATTTCCTGTACCTTAGTATAAATCGATACCATCCACAGCACTTAATAATAAAATTTTAACGAGTGAAGAAGGAAATAAAGTTCCACCTAAGGATATCAAAGAAAAAGAATCAATGCTTGTGTGACGTTTGAATTTTGAAAATGTCATTTGAATAGGAATCAGAGTTATATTGAACCAAAGCTTAGGATGAGGAATTTGTGTTTAATTGTGTAGAATAAAAATAATAACTTTGTAGTGCACATTTAATGTATAATAAAACACAAGTTATATGATTTAATCTGGTATATTTTTAACTTATTTATTTATTTATCATATATGTGTATAGTTTTTATTGAAATATTTCTAAACTTAATAGTAATTACCACCGACCGTTGTCACCGAGATTGACATGATTTTAGAATATTTGAACGTGTTCATCAATCCGTCTTCGCACATCAAAACACCTATCGAATTGTTCCGCATTAAACCTTAACACCCCGTGGTGTGGTGATTATGCAAAGTAAATATATTTGGAAGATTTAGATATACTGGCTAGTCTACACAATAAATAAGATGTGATACAATGGTCCGATCCCCTGTACCTTATAAATAATTCAACGATCATAAGCGCTTGTCAGCCTCGAGCATTCAAGAAAGTTCCGTAGCAAAACAAATCTTACTTTACAGGTGTTCACCACATCCAAGGAATTTACAGATATTAATTAAGTATGAAGATCATGCAACTTGTCTGGTGTATTACTTGTGTACATACAATTACAATGAATATCTACACACAATGTAACTTAATTTATAATATAAATAAGTGTTTTTATGATATCAATTGCATTGATATCACATAAATAAATTTACCATTAAACTTAAAAACTTATAACCGAAAATAACCGTTTTATTATATAAAAATTTCATCTGTCGTTTTGCTGATATCGTGGAATATTTTTTTCGAATTCACAAGCAAAACGGCTCACATACTGCACGTGTAACTGGTAACGGTAACGAACCGATGCGTAACTTTTTGTACATAATATTAATATTACCATTTGAATCGAACTCAGTATTATGTTTCAATACAGAGAATACTTTTTTTGGCATTGCAATAATAATAGTCAAAGCCATTCTAACAAATTAATAAATTCACGGTTTTGATATAATTGTGAATAAAGTTCCTAAATTGATTAATTGATCAGAAATATTTTATTATATATATGAAAACAAAATAATCAAGTAATGTCCAAAATGTAAGACTGTTATTTATGTTCTGCACACAAACAAACTTAGAACTTCGTCCAAGGTATAACACGATTAGTTAGCTTGGCTTAAATGTAAAGTTACTTTATTACATTTAAGCCTAATTTTAATAAAACGAAACTAATTCGATTAATATCAAACTAAATAGCGATTAGTTTTGGGAATCCCTTAATACGTTGGTAGAATAGTGATAGCAACTGTAATGTATTATACATACGTATGTGCATAATGAATTAGGAATTTCACCCATAAATGTAAACTCATGATCATAAATGCAATATAAATAGATGAAAAAGTGGTTTAATTTTTTTATTATGATTAAATTTACTTTTAATAAGATTTTTTTATGAATTTTTAAAATTATTAACAAAAAATTTTTAAATCAAATTATGGAGATACTTCGTACCGAAAGGGGCGCTGAGATGGTTTGGTTATATGGAACGAATGAGCTAGAAAAAATATATATATGAGACGAATGTTGAAGGCCAAGAATAGAAGACATCCGTGAAAGACGATAGGATGATAAGGACGGCTCTGCTAAATGTTCCAATAACCGAAAAGCGTGCAGAAATGAACGTGGACGAGGTAAGAGTGATACGCCATACATATACATGACGTTCTCTCTTTTATGCTATCCTGAAATAACATTCGTTGTTAAGGGTAGCAGAGTGCATCAGATAATATAGGGTAAGAAACGTGTTTCATAATGTAACAGAAAATTTCGTTGAAGAGACGGAAGAGTATGAGCACATTATATAAAATATATTGATTTAATTCAGTAATATTGTGGTTTAAAGTAGAGTATTATTTATTTATATGGTTTATTATATAATTAACGGGTCACTTCTAAGTTTTTTATATATATATTTTATATAAATATATTTTATTTCATAATTTGTATAAAATGTCGGTCTCATATTTATGGATAATGTTATCTCATTTATTTTCAGTAGTAATTAAAGGAATTTTAATATATTTTGTATATTTACGAATGAAAATTGTGTAAACATTTGTTAAATAGATATAACTACGGTATTTTTAAAGAAAATTTGATTTATTATTTCCTACACACGAAAATAAAAAGATTTTTATAGACTTTATTGATACTTTTGTACATATAAATCGTTTTTGTACCAAATATAATAGAGGTTTTTATAAGTTTTTGATTTATTAAAGTGGTTTATTAGATTTCATAAAATATTATATTTTTTTGTCACACATACGTCATGATAGACAATTTATACACCGTAATTTTAGTCATTTTATCTATGGTAATAAGCACGAGTATATACAGGAATGGGATTCAATTCACAGAAACAATTGGGACTCTGACTTGAACTGTAGGTTTAATATTAATTTCACGTTGGTTCAGTATTATTTATTATTAAGTTATTGATAAGATATAAAAAATCTGTTAAACTTTTGAATCTATAAAACGAAAAATCTTGTATTCTTCTCGAAAATACAAATGTTTATACTAAAATAGAGTTGTGCACAGGTTTGCTGCATATCTTTGACGTGGCTTTCCAAATATATTCTCTATTCTTTTATCAAAAAAGTTGTATTTCTGTAATATTTACATAGGTATATGAAATGAAATTGAAAGTAAAATGACTAAAGCATGACTAAAATATAGTCACGGAGACGAAAATGCGTCATGTAAGTTAGTTATCCAACTGAACGATTTTCACTTTGAACGCACAAGTTTTTTCTGGACAATCTGTTTATCTTTATTTCATAATATTGGTTCGACTGACCTTTTAATACCGGCGAGATCCAAGAAATCTTATATTTTTAATACCCATAATTTAGATATGTATACATACATACAGAATACCACCTCTTATGAAGAGCACGCGAAATACATTTTCGCACAAGAAATTGTATGATTTGATAAGAGTTAGGTGCTATGAACCAATTACCCTGAAACGTCAATCTAAATTCGTGTATAAAATATAACTTTAGCATTTCTTCAATAAGCTCGAATTCTCGACAAAAATGCCAGAAAGGCAATTCCTTAGTATTATTAGTATGGATATGAAATTTAATTTATTTTACAATTTTTACAAATACCCAAATAAATATATCAAATTAAATTATTGAACATTAAGAAATCAATCATTTCTTTAAATATTTTCGAATATGAACAAAATATTATATTTTGATTAAATATGTAATATTTTCAAATATTACTGAGTTCGGATTCGTGAAAAATAAATGAATACCACTCCGTATGAAATTATTCCTGTACACATTTAAATTTTTTTATTTTGTATAACATACTTGTTCACTATTTAGATATTTGTTATTTTTATTCCTTTCTTTATATTTATGATCTTATTATACATTTTTTTATAATTTGAATATTCACCCTGTATCTTGTAAATAGTTCAATACAGAAATATAGAGCCAATATTCGGAAACATATTTTATACTAATTCAACATCTTTTATATATCATTACAAAATTAAATTAACATAAAAAAACCGAAATTGTGGTAAATAGTTTATTCATTGGGAAAATTCACGTAAATTATATACGTACTGTGTAAGCTATAATACTCTATAATTGAATTAATATTGAATATCAAAGTGAATATATTATGCAACACAGCGAAAAAATATACACATTGCTAACACAAAATATTCGGGTTTATATAAAACTTTAATTTTTAACAATCTTCATTAAATATTTCGGTTTTTTCATTAACAAAATAAATGATTATCTTTTGCCTTTGATATTTAAGTAAATTACATTCACATTTCAAAATACGTAAAAAACTATTTCATTTATAGATTTTCGGTTATTCCATTACAATATTATTTCATGTACGCATGTAATTTTATAAAATATTAATTTAGATACGAATTTTTCAATAAATATTTTATGCTATTTAGTAAAAATAACAAAAAAGAATATTAAGGATATTTAAAATACGTAGCAGGTAAATAAACACATTTTATAATTTACAGATAATATTTGATTGAAATAGGAGCCATTCGGAATGGTAAGTCTTGCTTCTTACTTAAGGAGTAAATTCAGGTTATACAAGCTTGTATTCTCATAGAGAATTAATAATATAATAGAATATGAGAATTTAGAATATGATGCGATAATCGCATGCAGTCAGTTGGTCGAAGTCTTTAGTCTAGTGTCTGTGGTAACGTTAGTTATCCTGCCGTTCCGAGGTTCGAGGAGTGAAATAGCCAAGCCATTGGCAAAAACCTTCTGATGCTCAACCCCCGTGAAAACTATCCAAGCTTTCCACTACATTAAATCTACAAAATAAATGCCAATTGAAATCTAGCTACAAACATGTTATTATTTCATTTAAAAAACATAATTATTGATGAAAGTCTTCATCATTATAATAAAATGAGGGTCATCACTTCAATATCAAGACATATTTTTGTCCTTGCTGATTCTAAATATTTTCAAAAAATCTAAATAGTAATTTTTAAACTACAAATTAAAAATGATTAACATGTGTATGTAAATCTACAACAAATGAATTAAAAAAGGTAACTTAAAATTAGTACATATACAATGTATTAATCAGCCAAAGATGAATAAGCGCTAGAAAAACTTAAGCAAAATATAAACTAAAATTAATTATGTTAAATGATGATAACTATTCTGATATTATTCTTTCAATATTTACTGAATTATTATTATTTACTTATCTATTTTGCCAAACATTCGCTAGTATTAAAATAAACATTTGAATGTACTCTCGATAAGTTATTATACCAGAAGCTTCCAATCTTTTTTGTTCAATACATATGTGCTTTGATGACAAAAATTCATTTACAGTATTTTATTATAAAATTATACGAGTCTTTACGAGAAACCATTTATTCTATTACGTGGAAATAATTCAGTAAAATTATCTCGCTTAATCAAAATATCAAAAAGCATCCTAAAATATATAACTATTAAAAAATATTATGTAATAATTTCTAAAATATTTCGTAATAATTTGCAAACGTTAATAATTATACAATATATAGAATTAATATTTTTTGGATTATATTTTACTTTCATATACACACATACATTTTTTTCACTTTTAAAGATTTTTAGTTCGTTGATGAATAAACACAATTGAATTGAAAATGCGATAATAATGCATATAATAAATTATTTTTTGAAATAAATTTCAATGTGTGCACCTTATTCTTTTTGCATTGTAAAGTGCTAATTTTATTCTCCGATTAAGGTTTTTTCACATTTATTGTTATGAGAATTGTAATATCTAGACATTACATCGAACTTTTAATGTTTTTATGTCTACACGTAATAAAATCCAAAAGGTGTCAAATTGTGTTTAATATATTCATATAACCGAAGAAATAAAAAATAGTTTAATAATGTGTATTAGAATGTCAGTAGAGTTTACGAAGTTAACGCTTCAAGCGAAAAGTTTTAATTAAATTAAAAGTATTATGTTTGACGTCGCTCAATGAGCACATATTGATGGATATTTAAAAAGAGGCATTGAATTAAATTCACAATTTTGTAAGTTAAAATAAATTGTTCGAGCATAAATTTAAGATCATTCAGAATCGAATCAAATCAAAAAATATTACGATGATTATAAAAACATTTTTAACGCGAAACTTATTACGTCTTGAATGCGCAAAATGGAAATTAATGCTTTATATTATTGTTTTATTTCAACATTAATTACCAGTCAATACAAATTTTAGATGCAAAGATCATTAAATTAACAAATATTTCACCGTACGCATTTTAGTTTAACATGACTTCTGGTAGAGAAAGAAACTACTGCATTACACACTAAAGGTCAATCTACAAAACATCACTCCATATCTAAATTCCCTTCAATTCCAACTCTCAATACAAGAGTTGGGATGGAGTGAGCCTCACTCTACGAGGCAATGGCGATTAGGCATTGAGAAAGATTGTTAAATTATAGTGATATTTTGTGAGGCCTGATCCGAAAGCAAATGATGTGGGTATGGTGAGCATCAGAAGCCAGGCGTTTCTGTCTCCTCTACTTGTCTTCTTCCAGGAGAACCAGATCGTCAGCCACCACATCTGACACGTGGAGGTATATGATCCAATACATGAGATTGAAACACACAAAGCACACGGGGAAGACGATGCGCGAGTACTTGTCGATGTCCGAAGCGGTGATTCCGAGCAGCTTGTTGTATTTCTGAAAAGGTATTTATTCCGGATTAGAAATTTTTTGTTTTATTTAAAACTTTGGACTCCCACGTTAAACGATCATCTCGATTTCCGGGTTTAAAAAAAATGCGCGAGCTTTTAACAAATTAAGCTCCGTAGGGGCAATTTCACCACCTCCTGTCAAATTTTGGTTGGTTTTACTCGACGGATACAAATAATAAAATATTTCACGGCTGATAAATTATATAATACCATGGATAAGATATTAGAAAATAGTAAAATATTAGAAAATCAAGACCGTTTTTTTTAACAATTGCTGCGGAAGGAGACTCAGTAAATTTATCCGGAAGATAATTGTTTGCTAATTTATCTGGAGGTGGTAAATCAGCCTCTTACTCGAATAAACATAAATAGTTTATATTGAAAATATAAATTATTTACTCGATAAAATAATTAGTTAAATTCTTAAAGAGGCAAGAAGAGTATTTGTCAAAAAAATATTTATTTCATTTTTTTGAATTTCATAAAATTTATTATTAATAAATAAAATGCTATAATTGCAATACCTCCCTACTCAATGTACAAAGTCATTTGAGAAATTTACTATTTTACAATATTTTTTTTTTTCGTACTAGTATTACCAACATTATTAATAATTAATTAATGAATAACTCTCATATTTAAACAGAATCTGAAATCTGACTTTAAATACCATTATCTTTAATTTGATGCATTCTGTTATGTTTGATAACCGCAGAATTACATCTATGATGATTTGCCAGACATTTACATCAGCAGCGTAACTAATTTTACAGAAGTAAGGGTAAAAAATTATAACCATGAAAAATACTTTGTCATAAGTGTTACCTAGGAATTTTATGTCAATACTTATATATTTTTCTAATTTGCATTTATTTTTAATTTATTGGTATTAGAAAAAAATGATTTGTGGACATCCAATCAATAAAATTTGTACTAGTATTTGATAAAAGTTAAAAATATTCTTATTAATTTAAACTAGATATTATTTTGTATATAGCTCAGTGACTCATTTTTACAGGTGATATTAATTAGTCCAAGCGATAGGCGAATAATGATATTTGAGTAATTTCATCTAATCAGTTTGCACACATTTTTTTATTACGTTCCGCATTTTTTGAAACGAGATTAAAAATAAAGATTCATGATCGGAAAACCGAAACAAAAAAATCAGTTTTATTTATCTTAAAACCTCGTGCTCCAAGATAATAAAATTTAAATCACCTTATTCTAAAACTACTTTGGCTGATTAAAAGTACATCTAGTTCTTCAGTCATATCTTCTGAAGCCCATGAGACTAATTTGAACGACCATGAAAACCTCTGAAATTTCGTCTTAATGAACTCATTTATATTTTATAGGACTAATTTATTTAAATAAATAATTTATAAAGCTTTAAACTGTGATACCAGAATTGTTCATAATTATATATTTACCAAGATATTATGATTAAAATTTAAAGCTGATTGATAAAAAAATAAACAAAATGATATTTCCAAGTCTCGTATAGGCCAAGATGTAATTTGTTATGTTTAAGTTATACTAATTATAGGCGCTGTTAAATAGTTCTATAAGCACCGCTCAAATTATACCCGTTTTATTAAACAAAGTTTTGTCGTTGAAAAAAATTTCTGTTGATATATTTTTCGTATAGCATTTTAACATACAGAGTGTCCTAAAAGTCTTTTTCATTTTAGTTCATTCGCTATACTAAAGCAACGAGCGGCAGAGGGGCGGAGGGTATACTGATCACTGTCATTATGGAGCGTGTCCTTACCAGTTTCATGAAATTTTTTCTGGAAAATTGATATCCCGACGGGGTGACATAAACTGGCCTCCACGTAGCCCTTGATACTTATACATTTTTTCCTATAAGCTACGTTAAATCAAAGGTATACAGTAACAATCCTCTCTTTTTGGATCAATTGAAAGAAAATATTCGAGAAGAAATAGCAGTGCTAACGAAATGACGGATCACATTTAGAAAACATCATAAATTCCCAGGGACTACTTAAATGCAAAATAAACATTTTTATATTAAACCCGTCCATTATTTTATTACAGAATTATTATTATGATAAAGACTTTTGGGACATTTGATTTTATGTTAACGAAATTAAGGCGAGAATATTAAAAAAAAGATTTTTAGGTTTATTCGGTTTTTTAAATGTTATATGAAATAATCGACAAATCGTTTTGAATTTTTTGAATACTAGAAACATTTTCCTCATAAAAATTGCAAATAAGATAGCATGCCATTCAAAATGTAATTGGCGATGGATATGACCACATAAATTTATTATACAAAGTATTTTTTAAATATATATTAATTTTGGTTTAAATATAAAAAATTAGGTGGAATAATAATTCTTGATATTTATTGTAAAATACGAAGAATTTTAATATCGCAAGTAGCAATTGCAAATAAATATTTATCAAAAATTTCAATCGCTGGTATTATGATAGTGTTTTATTATAAATAAGGTTTACATATAATATTATATATGTTTTATATAAAAATAACAAGTACAGTTACAAAATATATTAAGGATAAAATGGTTTTGAAACGCAAAAAATAAATATTATAGTGCCTTTCGTCGCTAAGCTCGTGACTATAGGCACAAATGTTTATTATTTTAATAAAATTAACGCTAATAAAAATAATTAAATATTTTTTTACGATGCTCGTTGTATAGCCGCTACTAAGTACGTTTAGAACTATCTACATTAATAAATTCCTTTAATTCGATAAAATAACTCGATTTATTTTCTTCCTTCAAAATGTTTGATATTTAACCAACACATTTATAACAATGCCTAGTTAGCATAGCTGATATGCGATAAACATATTAAGGAGTACCAATCTATCTAATAATAATAATAAAAAAAAGGTTTGATGTCATATTGCTTCTTATGTACTTTCAATATTATTCTTTGCTTAGGAAATTTGTTAAATTCTTAAGGTTGATGTTTAAATAGATAATTTTCTCATTTTTTTATGCACTAAAAGTAATAATTTCTAATGCAAAATTGCAATTAAAATATTCTCTATCAAAAAAATTTTCATGGATTTTATTAAATATACCGCGAAGAAGCTTGCTTAGACAAATCTAAAATAACAATGAGTTTTAGTATTAAAACCAAGACCCAAACATCTAAAATATAAAAAATTATCATTCATGATGCCCAATTTTTCATATCCTAAATTTTGTTATTGATAAAAAATCCTACCGTAATAAAAGAAACGGATATCTTCCCATAACGATAAAATCAGTTAATAATTTATATAGTAGTTATCATACTGTGATTTAATCAACACTGTAATCACAGTATGTGATCATCATCACATACTGTGATTTAAATCAACACTGATTGACAGTTCGTTAAAAATTTTTAATTAAAAATTATTTTCTAATTTATTTTTACATTTGTCAAAAAATTATTTATCATCTGTATCGTTAACAAAAATCTTTGTTTTATCACTATGTTGATAAGAAATGGTTCTATGATGCTTAGTGCTTATTTATTCGTAATATTGATATGGGTCGAGGTTCTAATATTTTTTTGTTCTATAGTTCTTGTTCTCAAATGAAACACAAATTAAATTATGTAATATTGTATATTTAACTCTTATATTGTTTATCATATTTTTATGCTATTCAATTAATTATTTTATCCTATTCATAAAATTAATTACAAATGTCAGTGTCAGGATTTTAACGGTTGTGTTTTTTTATTTTATGTGAATGTAGAATTTGTGTATTTATGAGTTAACAATAAACAATAAAATACAAAGAAAGCTGGATTGTATTTAAATTGTATCCTTGTATAAAATGAAATATTCATATCCAATAATATAATTTAAAAGACTATCCAAATAATTATGGTTTCCGAAATAATACAGTTATTTGTATTAATTAAGGTCTCTAATATTGTTAACATGTATTATATAAAAAAATAAAAATGTATTAAATTCGTTCATGACTTTTAAGGAATACACAGATATAAAAATATTTTCTTAAAAAGTTCTTTTTTCTGTTGTGTTAAACAACAGGATATATAATAAATATTAATAATTTCTGTTCATAATAAAACAAGTGAAGGAATTTTACCGAATTTTCAGTGTTTTAAAAATGACTTGTTTAATAATATAAATTGTTTTATATCCTAACAAGAATTTAACATTTGACTTAATGCCAAAAAAATGTTTAAAAAATAAAATAAAATTATTATGAAATAATCTAATAATAATAATGCAAAAAAATTTCATCATCGTTATGATGAACATCAAAGCACGTTCTATTATAATTCAAAAGATAACAACGTCTACAATCTATGATGACCTTTTCTCAAAATATTACAAACATTTGTAGATTATTTATAATATTATTTTCCTATAATCAGGTGATATTTCTGGTGTTTTTAACATTAGTAAATAGTAAATTAACATACTTCAAAATTGCTCTAAATTATAATTATTATTTTTTGTAAATAATCTGGATTTATGCGAGTTTATTTATTACTCATGTGTCGGCTATCTCAATTATTTTCTAGTACCAATTGAATTTATAAGTATTTAATAATTCTATTTACGAATTATTATTACTCAGTTCTCATTATATTTCTTTACTTTATTTCATATAAAAATTACCAATAATAAAGTTTTTTTTTACAGTTTAATAGGTTCAACGATTTCAAGTTTAAATTATTAGCAAAATAAATTTAGTTGAATACATACAAAAATTTTAATCGTAAGTAATACTAATTTCTGTATGTTAATGAAAAAAAGTAAATAAATAAATTTTAATATTCGGTCTATCAAATAACTCCCGGTATGACCGCTGGGATCCAATGAGGGATCCGTTTGAGTTCACAGCAACAGATCCATGATTACTGATTTTTCCGTTCCTCAATTGAATGGAATTAATATAGAAGATCTATGGTTTCAACAATACGACACACACTATATTACACAGTGCGCGCAACATTCAATTTATTGAAGGAAAAGTTATATTTTAGCGCAATGGACCTGTGAATTGGCCTCCAAGATCGTGTGATTTAACACCTTTGGATTATTTTCTGTGGGTATATATTAGATCGCTAGTCTAAGCCAATAAACCAGAGACGATAGATGACTTAGAAGCCAATATTCGTCGCATTATTGCTGATATACGGTCCCAGCTATTCCAAAAAGTGGTCGAAAATTGGACCTCCAGATCTTGCTTTATTCGAGCTAGCCGCGGTACCCATATGCGCGAAATCATATTTAACACTAATGTCAAAAAAAATTCTTTCCAATAAAGCCAATACCATGGGAATTATTATCCTTTAGTAAAAGTTATATTTGGCATATGTATTTACTAGAAAAAAGAATAACAAAATGTGTAAACTTTCGAATCATGTCGAGATTTAATTCTAAAACCATTAAAGATACTTAATTGATCTTAAATATGCTAATGCATGTTTTATGTTTTTCTACTTTTATTAAAATATACCTTTGTCTTAGAGTTACCTGTAATTGTTATTTTAATCAATTGATCCTCTGCCTCATATCAATAATTGATCATAAAACCCTTAATGCGCCCCCCTTGACTTCTCGAGATTCATACACTATGGCTAAATTATACAAAGGCAAGCTCAAACTAATTGAGAACGTTATAACGTAAGACCTCACAGCGAAGAAATACACGAATGATCAATTTATCCGTCCGAAATTCGCGAAGATTTTTGAGACAGAACCTTTCAAAATGATTAGATACTTAACGTTACTCGTATACCAATATTATCCATATTCACTAATATAAAATATAAGAACCGGTAACCTATCGATTGTTTTTTATGAATCATTTACAATATACACTATGTGTTTCTTCTACACACGAATTTATTATTAAATGTATTATTTATATTATGTATTAGTTTAGAATTTCGTGTTTATCACAAGTAAGAAAATGTTCTACTGACTAGAAGGTTTGACCGACCGCATGATGACATCTTATTTGTGTTTTATTCGGATAACGGTGACTCACTAAACGAAGTAACATGGCAACTTGATAACTTTTTCCGTCATGCCTAATTTACTACCTATCGTATATATTGTTATAGTACGACTATAATTCGTTATATTATGACTGAAATACAAAATATAGGACACAGATTCTTATGAAAAGATACACCAATATTTAACTAATCTTATTTCAGAGTAGTCTGAAAAATTCATTTCTGAAAAACCTACAAATTGTATTATTTATAAATAGTAATAAGTCGTATATTTTGAAAACTCGCAATTTTATGAGTTGTATTGAAATTGTGTTCGAAAAAATTGCGTTGAGTAACTATAATACAGATTTGAGAAATTGTGAGCAAAAACTAGATGTATGGACTTAGTATGCTTATTGAAAATGATAATATCTAGCTATTATATATTAGAACGACGATACATTGGCACGAGAATTACGATGTACTTTTATGATAGAAGATATTGAAAAGTATTGTCAGTTGAGATAAAAGGAGAGTGACAGAAAATCAAATATTTCTCTAACAATAATTATAATTATTAAAGCATAACTTTAAACATAGTGTGCGAAAATGATTTAAAATATTATATTAAGTCAAAATTGTGAAATATTCAAAATATTCTATGAATAAATTTGGAATTTTTACTATGTTTAAAACAGCTCTGTGGTTAGGTGTATAATAATAATGAATTAGTTTATATTTTCGTACTCGGAAATATATTACATTGCTTTTAATATTATTCTCAACAAGCGTAAGTTATAAAATCTTTTATATGAAAGGTTTTAATCGAAACCGAGGAAGATATTTCACTCCTAGATAAGATATTTAATATTAAACATTTTTTTAAATAATTCTTGTCTTAAAAATAAATCAACTGATTTTATATTAAAAATAATCACTAAACTGAATATTATTAATCCTCTTTGTTGTAAAACATGCAAAATATTTGATATATATTATAATTTCACAAGATTCGTGAAATATGATTTTGTAATAATAAACAATTTTATTTTTCAATCAAAAAGCCTAAATTTATCGGATAGACATTCCTTTATTCTTAAAAATGTAATAACATTAATTTATTAGCATAATATTCACAATTAAGTACCCATTGAAATTTTGAATCGGTAAACGAATCTTGTAAAAAAATATATTAAACTGTGTGTGTAATTGAAATTAACCATTTACCAACCGGTGATTCTTTAATAGAGATATTCAGGCCTATTCTCAAAATTGCAATATTGAAATAAAGGTGATTGTTACACCAACTCTCAAAAATAGACAGATAGTTTTGACAGATTATGGTACGTTTATCTCCCTCACTCCCTCACTCTCTCTCCTTCTCTCTCATTCAAATATAACACTATTTTTGAGGGTTGGTGTAACAATCACCTTCATTTCAATATTGCAATTTTGAGAATAGGCCTGATTAACCTTACTGTAGTAGCAGGGTATATGTTCTGCTAGACTGTAAAGCCTTATTGCTGCTTCTTGTCACGTGACATGCCGAATGCACGTTATGCTCCAGAGATATTTCGTTCAAAATTTTTAGGTAAGACATAATTTATTTCAACAGTACGCAGATATTGTAACTGATACATTTTTTAATGTAATCATATTTTATTTTGTAAAGTTTACTTATGATTTTAATAATTAAAAGAAATTAGAGAAATCGGTTAAGAAAGTATACTGGTAACTATACAGACATTACTATGGCGTAATTGGTAAAACAGTTTATCATTAATAGAAAGTCGCTTGTATTGTTCTAAATGATTTATCTATTGTGTTTTGATAAAATATACCACTATTTTTTTTACTCGTTTCACAATGCAAACTGAGAATTCTTTAAAGATTTCTTAAGGTCTTGAAGCAAAACGGCATTAAGGTACTGTATTAAAGAAATGCCTTTCAGTCGGGTCAATAGTTTAGAAAAAAGAAAATCAACGTTCCGAGCGTCAGTTGTTCGACATCAACAGACTCGCGTGTAAAGCCAGCAAACAATCGAATGATATTGCGTACTTTGACCCAGTGAACTCTTTTTAATTTATTTTAGAAAATTTCCGTGAAGATAAGTTTATTAAATAAGGAAGGTTTTAAATATCTTTAATCTTAAGAATGTTGTAAATTTTGTTCAAGAATTAATTCGTAGAATTATAATAAAATTACTATGTTTATTTAAAAAAAATCTACAATATCGTAATGTATGTCACTTAAAAAAAAAATTGTAGCTGAAAAATTATTATAGCTTCAAGCCGTACAATTAAAAAAATGTGACGTAAAATAAATAATTTCACGAATTTTATCTAGATATAAAAAGTTTTAATGCACAATGTCGTGGAAAGTGGCATCAAACACAGAAACGTTTGTGTTCTCATTGAGGATTTAGAAAGTGATTTAGAATATGCTGTAGTTAATATCAATGGCAGGCGGTGCTAGTTAACTGTCTGTCCGAGATTTGAGAGGTGAGATGAGCTGTCCAGAAAGGCCTTCTGATGCTCAACGCCCGAAGGAAACTAAGATTTCCCCTACACTAATCCTACAAACAAATGATATAGATTGATTATAATTAACAATATATGTACTCGTGTATAACTCACTTCAAAAAATGGCGATATCTAAATGAAAGTAATGATTCAAAACTTCATTGCTGCGATGTCAATATTTTAACCGTATTAAATAATATATGGTTTACCAATAATAAAAAAGAAAAATTATTCTATTTCATCTACAGTTATCTGAGCGATTAAAATACAAAAATAACATAAATTTAAAATTATTAGAAAATAACGAGCTAATGATGTGTAAACAAGAGATAAGCTTAGGTCCTTAAGCAATATAAATTAACACGTACCAACTACTGTTATATATATAAACAACATTACATTTTTAAGCCGGTGCTTATACATAATAATAGTTATAGCTATTTTTGGAAACATTAATGTTGTAATAAATTATTAGATACTTCTTGTTGTTAGGAGAGAACATTCTTATTGTGAAGTTGTAATTATTCAGAACAGACGGTCTGTGATATTTTAAATATTAATTAAATATATTAATTAGAAAGATATACATATAAAATCAATTTTATCGAAAAATATTGTTGTTGCGCCACCGGGATACGAACCTGGATCTTTTTCCTAACCGGGGAAGGTGCAATTTATGGATATTGGGATATAATATACAGGGTGGCCCAAAAAAAGTGAGAACATCTCGTAACACACAAGTTATTTCAAAACCTAATATAATTAATTATAATTCTTAATGTAATTTTTTTGCACACTATTTAGCTAATTAGAAATCATCAAAACACTCCATATTGCATAATCTACTGGGTTTAAATTAGGGCTGTTTGGTGGCTACACGCTCAATGATATTAACATTCTCACGAAGAAGAAATTTGATTGTATTTCTGGCTGTGTGAGATGGAGCTCCATCCTGCTGTAATGTTCAGTTATGCTGTAATGTCTAACTATACTCCAGGCTTTGTTTTGAAACTCATTGATCATTTCACTAGTACCCCAACGTTATTTAATTCGCAAATTTTTGATCAGAATACGGTTTTCTGCGGTGATTTTTGTTATTCTGGGCAACAATTTAAAAAAACCAAATATATACAATTAGAAAACTAAGAAATCAAAGATGGCGACCGGAAATTGTCGATATAAAACGTAATATAGGTAAGTAGGTATGTAAGTAAATTAGAAATCTATTTAAGCTATTGTTTATATAGTTAAACTAACTATGATGTAATTACATCACATTTTACGAAATGTTCTCACTTTTTTGGACCATCCTGTATATGATATTGAACGTATATTAATATAAGTGCTTGATAAATCTTTGGGTTATTTAAATGGTTCAAAAACAAAGCGGAATATTACATGTTAGTTATGAATTGAGATAATTCATGAAATCGTTTGAAATTGGTGCGAGAATGTGATAAATTTGATTTGAACATTACTCTCAGAAAGAAAACTTGTCGAAAGTAGATTTTTATATCACCAAAATAATTGTAGACATTACCAGCCAGCAGGCAATGAATTAATTGAAAAATCGCCGTAAATTATATTTTTGAGTTGTGCATTTTCAAAAATATTTCTCACGTATTGCCATAACGAAATAGGCAGGAAATTTAATCAGCTATCATAAATTTATCACATGAATTGTATATTTTCATTATACTGCTTTTTAAATTTGTTTTTGATCTATTATCCTAACATCTTGAGTCTTATATTATTATTGATTCCTAGCCTTATGAAATAAAATTTAAAAATATTGAAATAAACAAATATTGTCTTCATAAATTTACCAGTTGAGTTTACAAAGAGGATATAGCGACTAAGGTTGTAGCCAGATCTGTATATTTAGACCAAACTGTATAACTAAGACCACAAAATCTCACAAAAGAAATCGATAAGCGTATGCAACTAGGATTGGTTATATCAGCTGGGAAACTAAAATGTAATAAGTAACTCAAACCAAAAGTTTTCAATCAATGGTTTTTCGCAGTCCAACCTAGGGTGTCGAAACCTACAACAGGTCTATTCACAAGATGTAAGAAACTTTATGAGTTATGAAAAATACTATGCTCGAAGCAGCTTCTGGGATAGAATACAAAAATAAAACATTTACAGTAGAACCAACGTAGAAAGCGTAGTCCACGAAATAATGAAGCTGAAATCACAACGGGTAGTACAATTACTTGCGATGAAAGAATATGATAAGGAGCAGCGGAAGTAGCAGTAGATGGTCGAATGGTGAAGAAGGGAACCCAGGTTTATAATTTTCTAGCAGCACATTTTATTTTGTGGTACGGACTGATATTATCTAATACAACCGTTCGACACGCATGACACACGAAGTTGGACACGTATGGCACATGCAGTTGGACACGAGTAGCACACGAAGTTGGACACGTGTGGCACATGCAGTTGGACACGTGTGGCATACGCAGTTAGACGCGCGTAGCACATGAAGTTGGTCACGTGTGGCATACGCAGTTGGACACATGTGGCACACGAAGTTGGATATGCGTGACATACTAAATTAGACATGCGTAGGACACAATATATTTTTTTAATAAATGAATGTTGGTTCAACTTATTATATATTTATATTATCAAATTCGAAAATTGTTATTATCTAGTTATTCAACCGAATGGTCGCAATTGATTTGTTTTTTTAAGTACAAATAAATATCCAGAATGAATACATTCAATATTTACCTATTATATAAATTCATAACTCGAATTTGAGTTTCTCTTCCGAGATTTTCATTGTAAAAAATATAAATGTACATTAAATACGGTACTAATCTACACACCTATTAAATTCTCAGGGGAAAATTTCTGAGTGCAAAACATGACACGATCAATACGAAACTTCGTGGAAAGTACGAGTAATGTTATAATTGCACATGAGTAATATTACAATTGACAACAAGTTGTTTCAATGAGTTAATTTTTGAACCCTCTTTGAATACTTGGAATTCAAAATATTATTTATGTCTCGATTTTCATTTTTATTTAAAGTGGGCGAGGCAGTAAAAGGTTAATTATCGGTGCAAAGCCTTAATTAAACAAATGCCTAAAAATCTAATTAAATATTTAATAGCACGTTTGAAAAATCTTATTATCTTATTATATCAACTTTCACTCATCTGCCACGGTGTCAACGTTATTTTTGATTATTTTTTTTATGTTAACTAGCAATCGTTCATTTTAAAGACAATTGTATAAGTTTGAATGACAATACATTTACGTCGTGAAGTCTTTTCAGAACATAGTTCCGTGATATTTTTAGTATAAATTAAATGTATCGAAAAAATATTTTTGTTGCCACCCGAACTCGAACCAGGAATCCTTCCAATATTTATATAAATATAAAGCAGATTGCTTTCAAATACAGAAATAACAGATGTGTCAATTTGAAAGTGCAACATATAAGTTCGAGAATTTGTCGTTAACTTACGGATACGTTCCCCGGATAGAAAGGGCTCATGGTTTGAGTCCGGGTGGTAACAGATTTTTTTTTTAGATAAATTGATTGTATCTGTATATCTTTCTTATTGATACATTTAATTTGTATTAATGAAATTATTTATAAAAAATTTACGATAATCAAGAAAAGGAATACAGCGTAAGCATTTTATTGGTAGGTATTTATTTGTTTAATAAATTCGAATACATTTCTTAAATCATTTTGGTTTTTCGTATTTCCCGCAAAATGTATATGACTATCTTTTGAGATATAGCGCCCATACTATCATAGAGTTTGTAAAATAATCTCAAAATTCCAACATTTCACTTAGGATTTGCAACCAAAAAATGTTAATTTCAATCGCTGCCACACAAGACAAACAGTAAAAGACACGCAAAAATACGCGTAAAATGTAAAAATAAGATTTTTTCCAAATTTTCACAAATAATAACGTTCACATAAAATACTGTTTGAGATGAACTTTACCACTATTTCTCGATAGGGCTGTTTCACTACCTCTTTTCAAGTTTTGATTAGCTATATACCACGTACATATAAAATAACTTTACGAATAAAATTATTCCTTTAAAAATTTGCATTACGCATTATGATAACTTTATTCCAAATACAAGATATTTAAAAAAAAAAAAACATAATTAATATAATTTTGAGATTTGTGTTCGGTTGTATCGATGATTGGTAACTGATTAATTTAGTTGGGCGAGCAATCTTTGATACACTAGAAATTAAACCTTGAACAGTTAAGTCTTCGTTACAATCACAAAATAATCAACACAATAACGGGTTATCTCATCACCTATGCGGTAATATCAACCATATAATGACAACCACATCATTTATAGTACTATAATCGATCTATTTAAATTATTTTTCAAAAGCATGTAAAGGGTGTATTTTTAGAGGTATAGAATTTTAAAATGAAATAAAACACATAAAAATCGTATTGGCTTCATTGGAAATATAATTTTATACCATTAGTGTTTAAATATGATTTCACGCATATGGGCGCCGCGGCTGGTTCGAATAAAGCAATTTGGAAGTTCAACTTTTTGGAGCAGTTGGGACCGTATATCGGAAATAACACGATGAATGTTGTGTGGCATGTTATGTCTTGTTGAAACCACAGCTCTTCCAAATTAATGCTATTAAATTGGGGAACGATAAAGTCAATAATCATGGATCTTTAGCGCTCTTCATTGACTGTCATCATTTTTTAATAAATATGGACCAATGTTTCCACTAGCCCATAAAGCACATCATACAGTGACTTTTTGTGGATATAATGGTGTCTCAATAATGGTATGTAGATTTTATTTACTTTAAATGTGGCAATTTTGCTTGTTGACTTAGCCATTCAACCAAAAATGAGTCTCATCACTAAACAAAATTTTGTGTTGGAAATGAAGATCAAGAGCAATCTCGTTTTCGACTCATTCACTAAACGTACGACGCATAAGATGGTTAAGCGGTTTTAATTCTTACACGAGTTGAATCTTGTAAGCTTGTAAACAAAGATCTTTCTTCGAAAACTTCCGTTAAGTGGATGGACATAACTCAAATTGCTGTGCACGATGGCGAATCGACTCATTCGGGACCTCCACAATACTACACCCCACCGCAGTAACAGCTTTATTAGATGCGTATTATCAATTAGAGTATGCGTGGTGCGAAAAAAATCTA
Organism: Eubasilissa splendida; assembly: GCA_031772225.1. Lineage (NCBI taxonomy): Eukaryota > Metazoa > Arthropoda > Insecta > Trichoptera > Phryganeidae > Eubasilissa > Eubasilissa splendida. Next base: position 7,513,434 of record CM062873.1, on the reverse strand, counting down.
TTGTTATTCAAATCACTTGCTCGGATGGACGATTATGTCGACCGTAAAATGGACATAGAGCACGGTAAGTTTCGCGAACTGAACCACGATTATAGAAATAAATTTGCACAATTTGCTTGCGTTGTTCTGGCGTAAGTCTATTTATATTGAAATGGTAAACAAAACTAAGCACAAATCAGATATCAGCTGTCAAATTGGCTGTCGCTAGAAAATGTGTTGTCAATTCGAAAAACATACCTCTAAAAAAACATTCTTTAGTTATTACGCAATTGATTGATAACTTGTAAATGAGTGCAATAAAAAAATATTTGTTATTTAAAAAATAACACACTTATATTATAAAGATAGTCAACAGTACATAATAATATATAATGTATTATATATAACATTATGTCATTCGTCTTTTATAAAGAAATACGCGTATACGTGGTCAGGGCATTCGCCTTTGACTGTAAGGTCGGAGTAACGAAAGCTTCTAGTCGCGATCTAATATTTCACATTTTCATGACAAAAACCTTGGATGAGTTTGAAAATAATATACAATTATAAGAACTCAAGAATCTTACAAATTAAATAATCCGAACAGAATTTAAAATAACTTGGCAGTTTTTCTTTATACAAAGTAAATAACTAACATTTCTTTAAGTATATGTTATAGTATAAATTGTTTTAAATCAAACAATGATTAACCGATTATTTTTAGATCAGAAATTGAAAATGAAATTAAACATTCATTTACAATGTTTTTATAACATTTATTTATTTTAATTAAATAAATTAATGTACATGATGACGAATAGCTGCGTTGGGCGATGGTAAGTTATATAATTTATTTAATATAGTACGGTGTTATGTACAATTGATACCACCGAAACAATTTTCAAAAAGTCTGCCCAGATATTGCCCTAAGTAGACGAACCCGTGAAGTTCTTTGTAATGCTTGAAATTAGCAGCTAAACATTTGGGTCTTGTTGTGAATCAAGAGAAGAAAACAAAAATTAATATAAATTCAAAGGATAAATCTTTCAAAAAATAAACTTTCGAAACAAACGTAGGGAGATTTGGCTCTAGATGGGGATATTTCTCAAACAATGAGCTTGACCTTGGACCTCAAGATAGAGATATGTCTCAAATAGAGAGGTTGGCTATGTACCTAAATGATGATGGTGATATTTGAGATAGCATACTTTGATGTTCATCATATATTGTGATATACTTGTGATGATTCTAAATAATTAATCTCAATTGAAGTTAATTTATGCAAGTAAGTATAGATAGTTCCAAATAATTGTATGTTTTCGTATCCGTATATTTTCTACGTCACAGAGTTGTTAGTTTTATGTAGTTTGATGGGAAACATGGTTCTTAATTTTTAAAAAGAACTCGGATGAATATATACTTAATATGATTTTCAAGACGAATGCCGTAAGCTCGTGGGTATAATAAATTATTACTTAACGCTATTTATTTCAGAAATTTGTGCTTCGGGGAGCACGCACAACAGATTGTATCAACATAGAATTATTGAGACAAAATAAACAAATAGATTCTGAGGTGAGATAAATGAAATTTTACTTTCATAAAATGAAAATGATTTATCCGCGTATAACTCTGGAAATTGATCACATAGAGAATACTTACCAAACATGCTTGTTGGTTTGGTGGAAAGGCACTCATTTAGTGATCAAGTGGTTAGGCCTCGTCCCGGGAGACCAGCAAGTTAGCTTAGTTTGCGAGTAATAAGAATATTGACGTGATATCGTATCTATACTGTCATAGATATGAAGCGGAGTAGATATTGATGAAAACTAAGGAAATATTTTTAATGAAATAAAATAGAATTTAATATACAAAACAGATTTTCTATGACGTACATATCTTAATAAATATATAGTTAATAGAATATGCAGTTAACTTATAAAAAAACTAATATCGAAATATTAAGCATCTGTTATAGTTATTCTATTTAACAGTGTCATCGTATCTTAACTAATTATGCCCGATCCCGATAACCCGATAAGTGTAGAATTTTTTTAAAACGTGATTCAAAACCAGTATGTTTCGGTGTTATATTAACGTCGACCTCATTTTTAAGTCTGACTTAATTTTTATTTATTTATGTTTATTATACCACTACCACTGCATCATATTACAAATCTTTTCTGTAGTCAACGATATTTAGTCGAGTGGAAAGTTTTAATTTAACTTATTGCTAAACAATTTATTTTTGATATTATATTTTACAATATATTATATTGTGATATTGAGAATTGTGTATTTTAGGACAATGATAATAGTTTGTAATAGAAAATAAAGGATTACGTGAAAGTGTAGTCAAGTTTTATTACGTATCACATCACGTTACGGCTATATTATTGTTTGTATGGACGCAGTATGTACCTATTGTTGGTATTTATAGCAATTTTTCGTGTGAGAAATTAATGAAAGACTATCTAAAAAAAAAAATATTTTTGTTACAATTATATTATATTGCACAAATTAACTTAGGACAACAACTAAAAAATTAAAAATGCTTCGCACTATTTTATTTCTTTTGAGTTTATTTTCAACAACTTTACTTCATAGTGACTTGAAGTAATTAACCTTCTCTTAACTTAACTCTTCTATATAATATGGTGGGGCAGGCACTGATACATAATAACTATATAAAACCTGTCTGGTCACAGATGAAAGGTTTGGATATGAAACGTGATGTTTACTTTTACTTAAAAATCATATGACATCAGTTAAAACAGAAGTAGCAATCTGTTATATGATATCTTAGTTTCCCCCCACACTGTTTCGACATCATATGTCATAGTTTCTTCTCTTCAATGTAACCACTGAGTCAGACTTGCCTTACAAGAGATTAAGAAAAAACGAGGTCTTGGTCTCTAACATGGTAACTGTATGAAAAATATGCTATTTTAATCATTGTAGTAATAATATTTCTTTGTTTTACATATATACATGGTCTATATCTATCAGATTTACTTAAATGTATTTTGAGATTCTGTAAAAATAAGGTAGATGGCTCTGTCAAATGATGGAACGATTAAATGTATTGATTTCAAAAAGGTAACATATAGGGTCGAAAAATTGTCGCTAAAAATAATTCCGCTGTAGCTTAGTTGGATAAAGCACCTCCCCCGGTTAGGGAAGAGATCCAGGTTCGAATCCCGGTAGCGCAACAACAATATTTTTCGATAAAATTGATTTTATATGTATATCTTTATAATTAATATATTTAATTCATATTTAAAAAAAACTGTTAACTATGGTTTTGCAGTAATTTAACGTGCTTGTGGTCTAGATGTTACGATATTCGCCTAGTAATCTAGTGGTCGGGGGTTCGAGCCTCATTTCAGGAGGCCATCAAGTTAGTCCTATTTTCATAAAACAAGCGTTTAGCTTAAAATAGTAAAAATATTGATGTGACATGTATTCCGTGTACTTTAATTTTCATTATTATTAAAGATTTAGTAATAATAAATAATGTCAATTATAATTCAGATATTAAAGCAATACTGAATTTTATGATATTTTGCAAGATCTATTGATATATCTACTTTATTATTACATATGATTTGGTCACATGGAACGAATGAATGAGGAGAGACTGGCAAGTGTCCGCGAAAAATTTGGCATGACCAGGTAAACCAAATGGTCCTGTTAGAAGCCTCAATAATCGACGAGCTTGCGTGAGATGTATGAATGACCCCTCTCTGTGGTCTCCCCACTATGGCTCACATATTATAAAAATCAAAAAAGAGAAACACAAATTTCTAAGATTCATCAATTTTAAATTGCACATTCAGATACAAAATATAAATAACGATTATTTAGTGAGTCTACTTCACTTGAAAAAAATAGCCAGGAGAAGAGATGTGAGCGATATAGTATCTCTATATAAAATTATCAATAACATGTTGGACTGCCCCGAGTTGATACAAATGGTTTCGAATAAAGCACTAACTCAAACGAGACAACATGAAGTGTTCTTTGTAGGCACACACATAAATAATTGTGCTGGTATCTCGCCAATAATACGGATGCATCGGCTTGGAATTTCGTTGACATTTTTCGTTGCAGGAGCATACCTGAATTAAATAAATATCTGTACGTAAATTATACTTTTTAATGTTATATTGAAATGTTATTTTAAAAATGTACTGTTCTATTTAAATTAAATACATTTTTATTTTTATGTAAAAACCCACAAGGGCGTTCATGGAAATAAATGGAATATAAATAAATAGAATGTGGATGAGGCGGGAATTGTCTGTCAAGACAGAAGAGTGTGTTTATTATCAATCTGCTTATCCTCGTGGGGAAACGGCGTGATGGTAAGTTAGTTAACATACATAATCGTAGCGTAAGTATATGCCTTAGTACTCACACATACTATACTAACACAATCAGTATCAACACATCTCTTGACGATCAATATTGCAATTTGTTGCGGAACGTAGAAAAGCGAGGTTAGACACGCGACAAAATAACACTGACGTATGCACGTAGGAATAATAATTGATTTCTACATTTTTAATAGGTCATTTAACAACTGAAGCACTTACTTTAAAATTATATTTTTATAACTATTTTATTTTATTTTTTAGATATGTATCAGGTTGAATAATCTAAACGATCAATTAGGAGCGAGCTAAATAATTTAACGTACCTAATGGCCCATGTTCACGGATGAGATTTACGACTTGAAACAATCTCTGAGACAGGGATTATGCTCGCACGAGAATCTTTGGAGACAAAAAAATAATAATTAGGTGGTTGAGAGCGTAATGCTGGTGAATCGAATGATGGCACGAAGTGACTACAGTGAATTCCTTTAAGATTTTGATAATCTATAATATCTATTATTTAACATTCAATCGCTCAATACTCTCGGTAACTTAATTGGATAAGAAAATCATGTCGCAGGTACCAGCGTTTTGCGTTCTAAATTATATCTATGATAATATTATTAATTAGTGCTAATCCAATATTCTCCTATATAAGAATTATAATTTGTTTAGGAATTCAATTTTATAGAATTTATTTGTTATATAAATCAGTTTAATAATAGTAAAATGTGAATTGTAGGTAGGTTCTCATCTACAATATATCTATGTATATTTTTTTAATTATGTTGTATGATGCGTCGTAGTTAAATATAAAGAAAATTAATAAAATAAAATATTTAGAAAAAATAATTAAATATCAAGATTCCTATCGAGATGTACATAAAGATATATTAAAAAAACTTACCTCTTCTGCAGACGGGTGACAAAGAATAAATAAATAAATAAAATCATATTAATTATTTTCGATAAATAAATATTTAAGTTAGTGCCTACAATCGCTAGCAAATTATTTCACTAAAAAGCAAAGTGTTATAAAGACTACATACAATGAAATATGAATTTATTTAAAAGAATTACAATGATTATACGTTATGAGTGAAACGTGATTTTATATTCACCTTTTGAAGATCTGAGATTAAAATCGAATCAATTTTTTTATAAAATTTGGAGATATATATTTATTTACTAATAGCATACATATTTAAGAAATTTGTAGCAATTCTCATATTTCATCAGCTCAGATCTTCAAATGAAGTTGTACAAAGTCCGTCTAAAGTATGTAATCTAAAATACACCTAATCCGAAAAAACTAACTAAATGATGAACGAGCTAATAATGTCTTAATAGACCGACAGTATGTGTAAAAAAATCGAATGCATACGAGATGAGAATAAGGATTATCCATCACTTACCACTGTCCGGTCGGCCGAGGTCTTAAGCTCCTCAATCGATGCAACGCAGATCTGATCAAGCCAACGAGATGGGAGGCGTAGAATTATGCATTCGATACCGAATAAATACCAAAGTAATATCGAATGAAATGTAAACATTTTTCACTCAGCTTTAAAGCTAACGTATCGGCACTAGAGCGAATTTTGAAATCGCGAAAAAGAGAAGAGACAATCAGATCGTCCTCAACACGGTGATACGAGCCCGCCAACCTTCGAAAGCCGTCACCTTCCGAAAAGTCGAGAGATAATGACGCGAACACCCCGAAATAACAAACTTAGATCATAAATCATAAGAGTAAATCGAAAACTTGCGACTAGCACGCGCCGAATTACAAACAAAATAATAGAATATGTATATTAATGTTGTACTCGACTAATTAAAATAAAAATTAAACATTACGGCAATCTGTGAAACATTATCTCCTGCGAAAAACCAGCTAGTACATATTTATTTGAAATAATACAAATTTTTATAACATCGCAAAGGAATTGCAATAACATTATAGCAACACATACAGTAAAATTCAATCGCTGACATATGACTGTAAATAATGTATATATTTATATATAAATATATTCATAAACATACATACCAAAACATCACAGAAATGAAAATTATTACATATGGGAATAATATATAAGTAGATATATATAAAATCGTTGAAAAATACAGTAGGATGGGTGAAGTGAATCAAATTAGCATGTGGTAAATATTGTCAGAAATGTTCTTAATGAAGATGCATTGAAAATGATCGCAAGTTCGCACGAGCGCAAGATAGAGCTAACATACATTTTGTTAAAACGCAACTAACATACAGACATCAAACAATTAATATTTTGACCGAACCTTATACTGCCACGCCCAATTCTTTATTTTTATTTGATTGAAGCAATTATTTTTTCCGTTGTACTATTTTAACACTTTTTTATAATATTTTCTTCGTGAATTCCACGGCCCGAAATAAGACATTATTACAAGGGAGTTAAGAATTATTTAATGGCTTTTCTGTGAAGTCAGCTTTTTGGATATAACATATTATATTTTCTTGCTGCGTTATGTGTATATATATGAAACAGATTTGTTGATCACTTTACCACTTAAATTTTACCGAATTGCCAAATTTGATTATTGTAACCCATTTCATTTAGATGTTACTTTATTGAATAAAATTGCCTTAATTATAAATGTAATTGTATTATACATAAATGTAACAGAACTATATACTTTAAAGCAGTCATTTAGAATACCGTTGATTTACGTATAACAATTACCCTTGGATTAAATTCGATAGAATTATACAATATATGAGTATAGTAGGATTGAATGAGCTTAAGACATACACTATAAATGTTATGTTGTATATTTATCTCAGGGTCAAGTGTGAAGACAACATTATTAATTTTATTGTGTTTTTATTTGATACAGTAATGAACATTAAGTATTTGTATTATGAAAAAGCGATAGTGATTTGTGGTCATAAACTTTAATATATATTTATAACATTTATAGAATAAACATTAAGGATGTTATTTCCCAATGAGACAACGTATGTTCACGAAATGTTTACACTTTTTGGTCCGTAATGAACATTAAGTATTTGTATTATGAAAAAGCGATAGTGATTTGTGGTCATAAACTTTAATATATATTTATAACATTTATAGAATAAACATTAGGGATGTTATTTCCCATTGAATTAGTTTTGTAATTGTTCCGTGGCAAAGTTTTATAAACAATCGTGAATGTATACGACTAAATACTGGTTTTTAATTTGTATATTCAATAAAGTTGTAATCAAATTTAGTGTGAATTATAAACGTACTCCTTTTTAAGACAAAGGGCTGCTTCAAGGATATAACAGTTCCTTGCTTTCTTACGAAGTGAATCCATATACACGTTAATTTGAAAATGATTTATGTCCATAAAGACATACATGTTTTTTATAACGGTAATTTAGTAAAATAGTGAATGAATTGGAGAGGAAGAAACTAAAGTTGAAATTAATTGGATCATAATATACGGCATGCTAAGGTCATACCTTTCCAGGGTGGATGAGGTGGGCGGGGGGCGCCGGCGGGTTTTCCTCGTCAGCCCCGCCGCGCCCACCGTTGATGGTGTTCTCCAGAGTTCCGCCTTTGGAGTGCGCCTTCGGGTCGTGGACCTTGAATCTCACCTCCTGGAACAAGCGTTCCACTAACAAGTACAGGCATACCACGAGCTTCGATCCCGATAAGTAGTGTAAGTACACACGGATCGGATTGAAGACATCTCCAATCATTTTATCAACGGAAAACACCGTGTATCGATAAACCAAAATATTGATAAACAAATAATAGATATCTCATAGAGACATAATTATATTTAATGAAAGTATATGAAAGTATGGATAATTACAGGGCTTACGACCTGTCTTCGGCAGGCTTAAGTGATCACTTTATACAAATATAACGTTCACCAATTAATCAATCTCCATGTCTATCATAGCTTCGTCTCTATGAGATATCTATTATTTGTTTAATAACAGTACCTTTGTAGGTGAAAATTCAGTAATTGTGTGTTTATGGACATTAAAATATTGCCAAAATATTGATAACTGATTTTTTTACAAAATTCAAAATGGTCTTGTTATCTGTATATATTTTAGTATAAAGTATTAAAGAAAAAAATAATGGATATATATAATAAAATAATAATCGGAAGCCTGACATTTTACATAAAATTAGAAATAAGAATTTATCCTAATGCATAATTTTGTTACTTACTTACACACTTACTTACCATCACGCGGTTTCCCCGCCGGGGCAGGCAGAGGGGATAGATCACCACACCCTTCTGTCCTGACACACAATTCTCGCCTTATTCACATTCACACATTTTCTCTTACAAGCTTGCCGGTTATTGTGGCTTTTATCAGGACCATTATTCACTATCTGGTTTACCTTGTCTTGCAAAGTCTTTCTATTTCTGACACCATCAACGATTGCGCTATGTATCTTTCTTACCATTTTTTTCTCATTCATCCGTTCCATTTGACCAAATCACCTAAGTGATCCTTTCTTAATCTTACTCACTATACTAAGATTAGCTCTACAATTCATTCCATATTTCGTTTAATTTTGTTACATAGATTATATTTGTTATATACTTACAGAGGCTCTTCCTGGAGGCCCCTGTCTACTCATGGTTCCCCCTTTGGGTCCGTGGTCGCCCGGGGGAGGTCCCTCTGCTTGCATCTTCTTCTCAGCAGCTATCTTTTGGATAGCTAGGAATCGCTGCTTCCTCATTTGGATCCTTTTCGCCATGTATCCCACGGTGGCGTATTCTGGAAGCGTAAGAGCGAATTGTCGCACTTCTATGGCAATCGATGCATTCAAATAAATGATCTTCGTGAAATAAAAAAGTAGCTTTAGAGGCTAGGTAAGTAGAACATTTTTGGCGACCCCAGAGTGGTAAACAGAACTTATATAAATATTAATGTGCGATGCGTTAATTATCACTATCATAAAATGTGACATTTTTTATTCCACGAATTATTGTTTCGTAAAGTTCGTTGAACGGTTATTAATGATTTTTTCTGCTAGAAGGTGTCTATAATATTTCGTAATTTGAGAAAAATATCTTATGGACCTAGGAATTCAGAAGCACGTTATTTTTCTCTCATTTATACTGATATTTATTATTCGTGATTGATGAAATCATTTATCGTGAATCGTTTACAGATTATTTCAGAAATCTAGGTGTCGGTCAAAATATTAAACATTACGCAAAGCTACCCAGAAAGTTCTTATATTCTAACAAAAGGCAAATATCAGATATTTAAAATGGCAATTTTCGTGAGATATAAAGTACTTTGCAATGTAAATTAATAAAAATATATCACACACTGGATATTTTTGGAAGTTTCGCATGTAATGATCCATACAATATTACAATCAGTAGTGATATATTTAAAAACCGCAAGAAATATGATTCAGTTATAACAAACGTATTGGATCTAGGCATTTCATGAGACCCTGATCGCGATTAGGCAAACTTCTATCGAAAGTTTGTGTGACGAGAACAAAAAGGTATTATTATTTGTCTGCTAATATTTGGAATTCAGTTATTTGCCTTTGGCGATGTTCAGTAATGCGCAAATATAAAATGATTTATTGAAATTATTTGTCCAAGAAAAACAATCGTCCTTCTGATTCTTAGGTCCATGAGAAGCCTTAGTCCGATATGTTTGTGATCGCACCCTCGCAACCTACAAACCAGACTATACATTTTCATAAAATATATATGTATATTTGGGCAAACTTCCAAGTCTCTCATTTCGCGACAACTTTTCAGGCATTGTTTAAAATTAAAATTCAACTCAAAGATTAATATACAAATATTTTAATAAACGTTATTATTTTTATTTCTCTCTTTGAAATCAAACCCTTGACCCTTGGGTAAAAGAGCACACAGTATGGCACTTACGATATCAAAAAACTATAGTCAGTTAAATAATATATTTTAATATTTATAACTAAAAACATAATTTGCAGTAGATAAGCAGTGGTCTTGGACTCGACTCCGATTGTTTAAGAGTAAAATTAATAAATAACCACAGACCATCAAATAAACAGACATGAACTAACGCAATATAATATGCATTAATGTAAAAATTACGTCTGTTTACACAAAGATTAAATTTTAGAAGAGTAAATACTTTTACATAAATATGTCAAAATCTATCTTTGAATAGACGTGTGTAGAATGCCCGCAATATTCCGCAAATAATGTTCCAAACCCCTATTCTATACATACACTTCATATCATGTCTATTCATTTACTAGTCTGTGAAAATAACAGTATTTTAAAGTGCTAAATTTAATGGAAATAATAATTATTGCCATCGGTTAACACGGTTAATAGAATATTAGGAGTTTAAAATGATTGAATCAAGTGGTTTTCAGGTTTTCGCGTTTACGAAATTTGTTAGGTAATTTTCAAGTTATCACGAATGCTAAAAACATTGCCATCTGCTCTTCCACTTGACTCGCGATTGCCTCCTCAACATGAGCATGTTTACCCAGCAGGCTGGCAAAAACCATCACGAAACAGGTTCCCAGGTACACATCGATGGACTTGACGTATGAAATCTTCGGCAAGGCGGCGTTGGTTGATGACATGAGGGTGGTCATGGTCAACACGGTGGTGACTCCTAGGGCAACCCTGGCGGGTGTGGCGTTCCTGTTCAGCCAGAAAGACACCCAGGATATGATGACAATCAGGCCGGAAGGGATGTAAATCTGGATCAAGTAGTAACCCATGGAACGGACGAATTGAATCTCGCATGCCAATCGAGAGTAGTTTCCTGCGACGTAATAAGATGATGAGAAAAGGATTTGATATATTAAAATACTATTTTTGATCTACTATATTCAATTATAACTGAATCATTAATATTTAAATGTTGATTATGTACATATATATCAATATGTATGTTAGATACTATAAAATTCTTAACAAGAAATACAATACTTATAACCTATTGTATTTATACTCAGCTTCTCTAATGATTTTATTAATAAAAAATAACGATTTTATATTTAAAAAAAATAGAATTATACATACTTTTTATTGCGATTAAAAATAATTTAATACATATTATCATTATTGTACGTACTGTATCTAAATTCATCATTAAGGACATTTGCTAAGTTACATATCAAATTAATTATGTAATATAAATATCAACAACAAAAAAAAAATTGGTAAGTAACAGTTAATTATTTGTTTAACTGAAACTATTTAAGTTACAAGATGAAATGTAAATTGCTTAATGCAACGTAATTGAAAATAAATTTACTGGTTTGAATAAATCATACACGTACCATGGTCGAGAGTTTGTAACTTAAGTCGTTTCGTCGCATAACAACAGTAATATTCTACAAGTAATTTAATGTTATGGGCTCCAGTCTCAATGTTTGTAAAACGAAGCAAAATCTGATAGAGAAGTAATTAAGATGTTAATTTTTATCAATCGTGAAAATGACGAATTAAAGTTAAATTGAGTGAATGAAAAGGTGTTAAAAAAGAGTAAAAAGTGAGAGCAAAACACAAGGCTTACAATGAGTGGTGATTTGCCGTTTCAGAAGCGTCGAGACTGAGTGAGTATACAAACAGCTTGCAGACACAATCACACAAAAGTGGGCATCATCTTTAAAATCTAACGTGTCAAACTTACACAATGGCTTTGTCGATAATTACAGTGTTGGGAGTATGCTTGTTAAGCACATAAAGAAAGCTCTGTGTGCGAAGTGCTCGTGCATCGGGGATTGTGAAGCTATCTCCGATCGCATATTAATGTTTTCACATAATCAGATTTGCAGAGATATTGAACCAAATTCAGATCATATCGGAGGAAGGGAAGAATTTGCGAAGTCTGAACATCAATTCAGCATAAATAGTAAATACTGTGTTGGGTTTATTGTTCAACCTTTAAAAATGTCACTAGTCTCACATACAAGATGGCAAAACTAAATATCTTAATATTAAGTTGGTAGGTTTACCAATTTTCAGGGAATTATTGGATATTTCAGAAAATTTTAACCAATGCAACAATGAGGGGGTTCGGAATAAAAAGCGAATTTACATGCCAATAATGAAAATCTATAGAGTTTCAGTTGAAAATGAATTAATCGAAAAATGTAAACAAAGCTAGAAAATACATAAAACATTATTTACTCCCGCTGGCAGATCTACTGAAGCTCATCACAGCGCATCACATCTGCTTTCATAACAATGTGTAGGTCGTCTATGTAGGCCCTGTCGGGAGGTGGCTTTCATCGTTCTCATCGAAGCTACATAGACTGCCGTATGCATTTAGGATTCAATAACAGGCCTCGTGCATCCCGTGGTCCACGTTATCCACATTTCACAAGTATTCAAATATGAAAATGATTTTAAACTAAGTGATTTTCAATCTAAAACTTCGGCACGAGAAACAAATATGAAACTGGTGCAGGAATCTCCCATTCTATGAAAGATTGCATTGAGAGACAACTGGAATGAGTGTTGGATGAATACTCTTAGCGATATATGTCAAGTATTAACCGAGGACCGGAAGAATCCAAGAACTAGAGTTACCTGTGGTGAGGCTGATTTCCATGGCTCGCTGGCGGTGGCCCAACACCTTGAACTGCGGCAGGGACACCTCGTTCGACACGCCCACCGAGTTGGGCCCCTCGTTCCATTTATAGCGGATATCCCTCATCGTGTAGCCGACTGTATAGTGAAGAGAATGAGTAACCCCGGACCCATTTTAGTGGGTTTTGATACGGTACAATGGGTTTGGGGTCTACACTTACCTTCCCTCGTTAGCGGTCATATCGGAAAGAATGTACATACGAAATAAAGGATACGAATGTGCAGCGCAATGGAAGCTATGGTAACCGACTGAGAGGGTGTGAGTGAACCGCCCGGCGGGGGTCAGTACAGGCTGTACCTGTGGTCAGATTTATTTCTGTCGCCCGCTGCCGGTGACCCAGAACTCGGAATTGCGGGAGCTGCACCTCGCTGCTCATGCCCACGCTACTGAGTCCGTCCCGCCAGAAGTAGCGAATATCGCGCATTGTGTATCCGACTCCAGAGGCAAACAAGAGCAAACACACAAAATGCCGTCATTTACATTACAACATGACACCGTCCATCTCGCTAGACTACGGAGCGACCGGCCGCCGCCGCCGCCGCCCTCCGGCCTGGCGCGCCCAGCGGCCGCTCGGTCACACTTAAGGGCCCTCCGCGAAGGACCCCTAACTGTGAGAGTATGGGTGTTGTATGAAGGTTCAATTCGTAGTAATGCCATCAGGTTCGGAAGTCGCCCGCGATTAACCCCGAATCAGGCTGGCGCGCCGGAGCGGCGGGCGTCGCGTCGTGATCAACGCGGGAGTAACGAGAATAACGATTGCAGGAACTTCCGAGCCGGATAGCAATGGATGAGAGAAATGTAAAGCTACATTTGGCATGCATTTATTAATATTAATCATACAAATTTGAATCATCACAAATGATATAGGTCTTCTATAACTACGCATCAAAGACAAATGAAAAGTATCAAATACGATTAAATTAAAAAAGAAAATATTGTACTGGTTGATAAATTAAAGAAATCAATCGTGACCACTCACTCAGCCGTGCACAAGCCAGAGAGCAAATAGAAGCTTAAGCCAGCGAGCAGAAATTAAAAATGTAATCAAACAAAACATGCAGTGTCGTATAAACCAGTGAGCGAGTGTAGCGAGGGTGGCGTGCCCGGGTCGGAGCCATGCATGCCTTCAAATCATAACGGCGGGGAAATGAGACTGAGGTATTATGTTGTAAGTACTTTTCACAATCACAGGGGTGAAATCAAGTCCCGCTCAGCGCCTGCTCGACAGTTTCAGAAACGGACATCGTACGGCACGGCCAGGCCAGAGGGCGCGGCTGGGCTTACTTTAGGGAGTGATGCACAATGCGGCGATGTTCGTGCCCTTTTATTAAAGTTTTCAAACGCAAATGCTAAGAGAGTGTATGATCCACTGGCACTACGGGTGGTTGGATGGCGTCGGCCTGCATTACGGTTCTCAGTATGTTATGCAGCCCGCGGGCTGTCCCCGCGGGAGACCGCGCCGAGGAGCGATCGCGAGTGTCAGCTATGGGGGCGTTATGTCGCAATATGGGTTGCACCGCTCAGTGGTCACAGCTGTGCTAGACAGTCTGCCTTCCGCGGGTGCTGTATTTGAGAAGGAGACCGACATTTAACCAAACCAAACTAAAGAATAAGAAATCATATTTATACATGTACATGTATCACTCGGGGAATATGTATCTGTCGACATTGCGGGCTGGATGCGCCGTTACGCTGCTCACCAATACTCCGGTACAATCTACGGTGTGTGGTGTGTCAATAACGGGGCATCCATAGCCTATCAATTGGTTCATTATCAGTTCTCTAATTCAAGTCTGTCAAGCGTTTGTTTCAAAATCTCGCCGTGAATCTGAAGGCTGTTAAACCAAATCCAAGCGATCGTCTGGTAAATAAAGAGTTTTGTTCTTAAAATATGTCATTTATGTGAAACTGCATTGACGATCAGACAGAATCATTATAAAATATATTATGTAGGTATATACATATTGAGAAAGCAGTCATTGACTTAGCAGTAAAAGGAATGTGTTGATGAGCTTTGAAGCAAACACGTGACTCACTTAACAGTTCACAAATAGTATAAAATGTGTTATATATCATTATATTCAAAACAATCATCAAATTTTAAAATAAGCATATACTGAATTATTCATATTTTTACTTTATACAAAAGGCTTCTTTGAGTGTATTTTTATTTTATTAACTTGATATTAAAGTTAGTGAGTAAACAAATGCAAATATAGTGTGGAATATCACATAAGCATCGCCGGGAAAATAATTTCATAATAATACAACTGTTATAACGTTTTACCTTAACGCTCCATCTATATATTTTGTTAAGTTTACAAATATTTAACATAAAGTTGAAAAAAATGTACTAGGTGATTCATCGAAATGTAATGTGACCGTCGGGAATAAATATTTTGATATAACCTTAAACATGTATAAGAAAATTTTGTGTTTCGAATTCTTTTCATTACCATGAGTCTATTTATCTTCTAAAACATTAAGTATTTTTATGCAATACGGGAAGAAATAGTTTTTTATTGTCTATAATAGATACGTTTAAAAATATTTTTATTTATTTTACCTTTAAAATATGTTAGATACATAAACATTAAATTGTTTTGATTAGATTAACTAGGTTGGTGAACTTTTGGTAAGGTAGCATAACATATTTTATGATTAAAACAAATATTAAAAATTGTCATATCGACCCCTCAGAATAACAAGGTTCCATCTGACACTGACACTGTTTTGAGATAGTGAGCTCAAAAGTGTTGACTGAATTTCAACATATATTCATGTATATTTTGTGTTAAGTATGCAAATATGATCAGTTTTAAAATCTTAACTTATTTTCAGTATCATAAATGATTACTGTGAGATGAAGAAAATTAAAAATTATAAAAAGCATTGTAAATTAACAATAATGATCCATAAATTGAAAGAAAAAACTTTCAGCTCTTGCTATTTCCTTTAATACCCGTTAAATAGAATTGGTGTGTATATAATAAATAAAGAATAATGCATTTGGAACCAATTTCACGCAATAACTCAAATAATCCCAAAATGTTAGCTGGAACTTTGTTGAATGCTGCTTTATTTGTGTTAGTTGGATCACCCAGTACATTTATGAAGGTCAGATGATATAAATACAAACCATTTAAAATAAACATATTTTTTGTATAGTCACTGTACGAGATTATGATGAGATTTTTTTTATTTCTAACGAATCCTTAAATTTTTTTTAATCAATTTCACAGTATGACTCTTTTTAATGAAAATAAATTTACGTTAATTTTTCTTACAAAATTCGAATCTTTAGACCATAAATATTCAATAAAATATAATCTTAATGTTTTTGTTTCACGTTATCGCGTAAAATTATTTTCCCGACACGCTTTAAAATAGGCCAAACAAATCGTTTAAAATGTACACAATTTTTTTAAATAATTATCATTTTTAAATTACTTTGCGAGCAGGATTCGAACCTGTCAGCCATTGTGCACATGTGCAACACTCAGACAAAATATATCAGCCATCAGTGTGAGTTATGTGTTTATAAAATTAGATGGTTGGTAAATATATACTACTTACAACTTTCGATTTCAATGTGGCAAAGTTGTCTATCCATGGGGAAGTACTGGAGGTTCATAGGACACGAAGCTGTGATGGTCAATCTAGAACAAACGTAAAACATAATTAATAATTATGTTAACTTAGCGAGTACCTAGTAAAATTTGTCATGAAAACTATGTTAAAAATAGCGCGTTATAAAATTTCGTTCCATTTTTAAAATCAAAAAGATTTTGGGAGGCACCGAGGATCGATCCTACTACCTACGACAAGCACATCTTATTTTTATTTTTATTAAATAAGATAGCGATACGTTTACGAGGAACATTGTACTATTTTCAAACTAAGATTAGTATTGGCCTAATAATCTGTAGTATAAAATTGCCTTATAAGTACGAAGCGCGTTTTTTGAGTATCGTTGCCGGATATTCCCGGTATAGCGTTGCGGTTGCGATATTGCAATATGGGCATGCGTAATGGTTTCCTTCGTCTATTGACTCATCACATGCAACGTTAGAGATATTCACGTAGTGTGGCCATCTTGTTATGTGTGGTTGAAATGTTCAAGACAATAAATCAGCCCGCCGACCGTGAGATACGGTCCGTGATTCGTTTCTTGAATGTACGAAATATGAAATCAGCTGACATTAATCGCCAAGTGTGTCCTGTTTTGTTATGATTTGGCGCCGAATGATTTTCATGTTATCTTTCATCTGAAGCGGTTCCTTGGTGGCAAGCGTTTTGATGACGATGATGAACTCAAAGACGGAGTACAGACATGGTTTTCATCCCAGGCGGCGTCGTTCTATGACGAAAGTAAACATAAATTGGTGCCCCGTTATGACAAGTGTCTTAATAATGATGGCGACTATGTTGAGAAGTAGTTTAAGGTGTGTACCGTCCGAAGAAAGTAAATTGTTGTAAAAATAATGTGTTTCTTTAAAAAAAATTCCGGTACTTACATAAAAAACGCGCATCGTACATTTGGCGATTTTTTGTGTACTTAATGCCCTGCTATTTTAAGTAACAATTTGAGTTAGGTACTAGATTTATTTTTTAAATAATTGTTTTTTTAAAAATAGATTCTGGTAAAGAAACAATAATATATGTTTTTATTGATATCCTGAAGAAGAAAATGGTATTTTTAGAAACCGGTAGATGTATTTAAACTCATAAAGTGGTTAATAAAACAAAGTTAACAAATAAAAATATAAAATGTATATTTTTTATGGAATATCCTTGTATTCATTCAAATATGGATATAAGAGAGATTATACTATACTAACAAATAAGTGAATAAATACAAAAATTACTTTCAACAGTTTTAGGTATGCCTGAATTTCAGGATCAAATATCCAAAGGTCAATAGCAGAAAGTGAAAATCAACTGAAAAATTTCATTTAGCCGTTATATCTCTGATCAAATATTATTTTAGTTGATCGGAAAACTAAAAAACCGATATGGTAGAAATATAATTTTAAATTTTACGCAATCTAGTTCACATTTATACAGCCTATGGAGGACGCAGCGTAATTTAGTAATTTGTTTCACTATTGTGATTTACTGCTTATTACTTAGATATTGAATATTTCAGAACGATATTGGGCAACTTTTTAGTTGTAAAAAACGTTTTGTTGAGCAGAATTACGAATAATAAGAAATTATGAAAACCAACCATTATTTATTAAATAATAAGAAAAAACACTTTGTTTAAACCACTATATATTGATTTATCAATATGCTTCAAGACCAATGATCCCATCATGCTATCGATACAATTATATATTGGAAACAAACCATTCTTTTGACATTTATAAGGGTTTACACTTTTTACATACATATACCATGGGTTTACAGTAAATTACATTTTTTTAAAATAATTAATAGTATATTAAACACTATAAATAACCAAATTCCTTTTGCAAATAGTTAATTTTTAAATTTGTTATTACAGTAGTTTACTAGTTACTCATCATATATATTTGTAGTTTTGTTTTTGTCTATGCTTGTATTTTTAATTTTAGTATACAACTTGTATCCTGATGAAGCGACCATTGTCTTGAAACATGTTGATAAATCAGTATATAGTGGTTTAAATAAACTGTTTTTTCTTATTATTTATATAATATGTTGCCACTAAGTAATACTGCAAATATTGAATAAGTCTTTATTTGTTAAAATTATTTTTTTCTGTATATATCATTCTGGCAGCCATACTGGATGTTAGATCATGTGATCATCAACAAGCGTTGTTATTGGCTGATTTAATTTTAGGGGGAATAGAAACTTATACTCTATCTGATTTGGCGTATTTTGGAAATAACTCTGATTTTGAACATGCAATATCGATGGATTTATGTGGCTTTTGCGAGAAACAATATGTTCTGTATGTAGCTGATAAAAAATCTACAAAACTGCATATTAACTCAAACTTTTTGAAAACAGTTTAAAGGGGTTTTGGAATTAGGCGTTTTCTCATATTTACTATAAGTATATACATTTTTTTTATATTCGTACTGCTTCTTTTTAAATTGAATACATTTATTATAAGTAAAATTATATATTTGAATTTCATTTCATTTAAACGTACCAAATTTTCCATTTCATAATCTACATTTTTGATTAGCATTGTAATGAAGTCCAACGGGAAACACAAAAAATGTGATTTTAATTTTATATCAAAAACCTTTGTTTTCAATACTCATTTAATTTGATTTGAGCGAACATGAACTCAAACAAAGCTGTGTACGCGATTAACTAATTCGAAATCTCGTTGCGAGTACTGTAGGAATAAGCGACATCAAATAAGAAGGAAGCTCTACACGAATATAATTCCGCAAAATTTGTTTATCGAAAACGAGCCAAACACAAAGCGTAAATAAATTCTACGCACGCTAAATTGATAAAAAGGTGCTTATTTTCACGAAACCAAGAATTAATAGAATACAATTAGGTATTTTAGCTATTACTAATGTTTTAAAATTTCGCCAATTTAGGTAAGCAATTATTTCAGCAATATTGACAAACGACGGAGATGAAATAACGATTAACTTACAATTAACGATAAACATAAGATACAATTTCTTGTTAAGCTTCTATTATATTCACTTACGAGAAGCAAGCAGCTTAATCATTGAAACTAGTAAAAGTAAATAAATAAAAATTTGGTATTCTAAATTGGATTGCACGAAAAAGTGAAAATTATCAACTGTCAACTTCAATCTTGGATCGAAGGGAAAGTACTTGCCTTTGCCAGAAAGTTAGAAAAAGGCGCTTAGCGCCCTTGAGGTTTCGTGATAAGATTTTTGTAATTATGCAACCGTTATAATACGATATGTATAAAATAATATGTTTACATATTTTGCAGATATATGAATATAGTTTGTACGCAATACAATTATGGACATCTTATATATTATTAATGAAACTACTCCGAAGATCAACGAATTGTTCGAGTTAAGAATTATTAGTTAACATATTAGTATTTTACAGATACAAGCAGTCACAAAGATGATAATAGTAATATTATTAGGTGCAGATGTAAAAATACGTAAATAAGTATAGTAAGAAATAATAATAAAATAAAAATTGCGCACGTATATAATCATATAAGTACGCAAAACTTTCAATACTATTTATTAAAGTACAATTTTGATATTCTTTTAAATAAATTCATAGATTTTAAGGAAACGACATAAGTTATCAAAATCTTGTCTATCATCTATCTAAAAATAAAGCTGTTTCCTTGTAAAAGAACTTATATTGAGATATTAAAAAATGGGAAGAAGTGGTTCATGTTTCTTGTTCATAATATGCAAAATACTTCGAGCGAGGTAAGTATATTAGTATTTTTAGATTACGGCCATAGTTTTTTAAGAAACAAGTTTGTGAAGGGTGTGTTATACATCCCAAGCTAATGAGCCTAGAGTAGACTAGGGAGTCAGTCACAGAAGTCGAACGATACCCATAGACGTTGGATACTGTGCACTTGTATATATCTGAGTTAGATTTGGATTCCGATGGTCGATAAATATGAAGGTTAAAGTTTTATTCAAATTGTTGGTTATGTGGTATATTAGAAAATATTAAAAAATTAGGGAAAAACTTATATCTAATTCAGATTTAATTTAACATCATTTCTCATTCTTATCAAGGGTATTTATTTTTAGAAAGATTAACTAACTTATACTTTGTCCCAAAACGTTATATTTTTTGTCTTGGCCGGAGTCTATACATTTTAGATTTATTTATTTTCCACGTAAAGATGTTTTTTAAGAGGTTTGTTTTTCGAATTGGCAACACTTTTTCCAGCGATAGCTAATTTGACATCTGGTAGCTGATTTATGCTCAGTTTTGTTTGCCATTTCACCATAAATAGATTAACGCCAGAACAGCGCTTGCGAAAATCGTGGTTCAGTTCGCGAAACTTACGCTTAAACTGTGCGCTACATCCATTTTACGGTCAACATAATTGTCTATCCGAGCAAGTAATTCAAATAACCATGGATCGTTTTCACACTACGCATACTTTAATTGATAATGCGCATCCGCAGAGACGTCGTACAGTGTGTACCGAAGAAGCAGTTGCTGTAGTGGAGCGTAGTATTGAGGAGGACCCTAATGAGTCGATTCGCCATCGAGAACGCTACGGATCCATGATTTCTGACTTGTTCGTTCTTAAAATGAATACAATTAATGTTGAAGAGCTATGGTTTCAAAAAGACGGCGCAATATAACACAAAGCGCGCGTCACAATCAATTTATTGAAGGAAACAATAAATAAGCGAATAATTTCCCGTAATGGATCTATGAATTGGCCTCCAACATCGTGTGATTTAACACATTTGGATTAATTTCTGTAGAGATATATGTAATGTGAAATCACTTGTATACGCCGATAAACCAGAGACTATAGATGACTTGAAAGCCAACATTTGTCGCGTATTTGTATACGGTCCTAGATGTTCCAAAAAGTGGTCGAAAATTGGACTCTCAGATTGCGCTTTATTCGAGCCAGCCGCGGCGCCTATATGCGCGAAATCATATTTAAACACTAATGGAAAAAAGTTATCTTTCCAATAAAGCCATGGCCGTTGCCACGATTTTTATGTAATTTTTTCATTTTAAAGTTCTATACCTCTAAAAAAAACACTTTTACTTATATGAATAAGATGATTTAACAAATCTTGTTATAAAATAAGGAAAAGAGACTTTGAAGATTACATTTTCAGAATAATTACCCTTAAATAATAGCCCACCTCGACATAGGATCACCTTAGTGAAGGGTATAATTTTAAATAAATGTAAAAAATAGAAAAATTCAGATAAATTTAAAAATTGAATGAATAAATAATAAAAATTGCGATTGCAACTAATAAATATCCAATTTTCCAACCACCAGATACGCAAATAAAATTCATCACCCTAATAATCCGTTTAACGTGTGTTTAATATAACCGAGAGGATTTCACGTTGTTCGGCCTTCGGTTAAACTTTTATAATATGAGCTCCATTTAAAAGCTATCTATCTGTCAGTTGAATTTAGGTCACTTTTTGGCGAGTTGTTGATCAATTTATTTATGAATACACCGCACTTTAACGTGCGTTAACTAAAATTAATCCCATCGATGGTGGACGGTTTGTAAAGCAAATGAGTATTTATTAAAAAAG
The DNA here is from genome assembly GCA_031772225.1 of Eubasilissa splendida. Classification (NCBI taxonomy): domain Eukaryota; kingdom Metazoa; phylum Arthropoda; class Insecta; order Trichoptera; family Phryganeidae; genus Eubasilissa; species Eubasilissa splendida. Next base: position 7,491,216 of record CM062873.1, on the reverse strand, counting down.
TGTTAAATTAAATTATTGAATTCAGAGTCGTAATAATTTAGACAAATTCTGTGGTAATTCACCACATCCGGATAAATTTGCATTCACTTCATAAATATATAAATATGGTTTTATGATTTTGACAATACATTTTCACACTTCTAACGTCATTTTATTTCTTGCTCCAATGACCATTCAGGTCCATGGATGACCTCCGCAATAGAGTTGCAAGGGATTTGCAGTCGCAATGTAGCCGCCTTACCGCCGGATTTCTTTTGAAAAATTCTTGCCCAACTAGTATTCAAAGTGTTCGTCTACTTAAAAATTTCCAAGATTGATATAGAAGATTTTGCGCGAGTAACTTGCAAGTGCGTGCAGTCAGTACATTGAAATAATCTCGACGTAACTGCATATAAGCGAAATGTAATATTTATATGACAGAATATTAAAATCTGAATAATATGATAATAATTACTATTAGGATTATTACTAGATACGTATTTTATTTAAATTTAATTTAATATATTAATTAGAGAGATATACATATAAAATCAATTTTATAGAAAAATATTGTTGTTGCGCCACAGATATTCAAACCTGGATCTCTTTCCAAACCGGGGAAGGTGCATTATATGCTACAGCGACAATATTTTTAGCGACAAATTTTCGAACCTATATTTAATTATTTTTTTTGCGAAAACGGGTTGTTTGATCGTTAGTAAAATAATATTTACTTCTTGAAAGTGCATCCCGTAGTAAACTCATTTTACTCTGCGATATCCGATAGTTTACACATACTTTTCACAGCTGTTCCAAAAGTCATCCGACACATTTATACTTTGAAAGTTGCAGTATACAATAGTTAATCATTAAATATCCTGCCATTTTAGTGATGAGAGGTCATTCGATGATGATCTTGTTGTTTGATATACATTATTACACATAATACGAAAAAATGTCACCACAAAAGTGACAGTTATCGAACGCCTAGATAATGCATAAATCATGTCGGACCTGTAGACATCTCATACATGGTTTGACAACAGTAAATTTGACGTTCGAACAACCCGAAAACGATTTTCACCACGGGCGTCAGTAAAAAGTTACTAAATATTTTTTGAGAATGTCCAAATCTTTGTAGGAACCAATTACGAGGATTTATCCCCTGAAGGATTGTCATAAAGATATATATGTCTCACAGAGACGAAGTTATTATTACGGAAGTATGGAAGTCTTGGTAATCCCTTGGTGATGTCTGTAATGCCCGAGACTTCCATAATTACCATGTAAAAATAATAGCTTCATCTCTGTGAGACATCTATATCTTGATGACAATCCTTCAGAGAAAAAATCCCAGTATTGGTTTCTACAAAGATTTGGACACACTCAAAAATATTGTGAAATATACTGGTCTAAATATGAAGTGAAAAATTGAAAAATACTGCCTTTTCAGTAATAGTATATATGTTAATTAATATTTCATATATACACATAAAGGGCATAGCACCATACTTTAGAAAAAAATAGTCTCAGCTTCAGCGATATTTATACTGTTACATGAGAATGAATATCAAATTTTAAAAAAAATCCATAGTTGGCGACAGCATAGTTGGTAATAAAAATTGAAATGTTCCAACATGATAATATATATACAACTTCCAAAAATTTGATAAATGTGGTAGCATGGGTAAATAGGTGAACGTTATATTGTGTAAAAAGATCACTTAAGCCTGTCAGTGACAGGTCGTAAGCCCTGTAATGCCCAAGACTTAAAAATAATAGCTTCATCTTTGTAGGACATCTAAAAGTTACTAAAGTAAAAAGTTACCATAGTAAAAAGTTACTAAAGATCACACAACTGGCCCTAAGAGTAATGCGATTTTCAGACTATATACAGTTATCAGCGTTGATTCAATACGCGATGGCCCTACATCCAGTATCTACATAAATATATTTGGTAGTTAAATTACTTTGACTAAGTATTAGAAGAGCGCAAATTGTATGACCAAATCAACTGTCTATATTCTCCAACAAATACTGTTATATCCTTAACCCGACTATTGCGGCTATAAACAATGTCTTCTTGTGTACGGGAATTCAGGTAGTCAAAAACTCGATGTATAACAATACAAATTGTTACGTACAAATTGTTGTTATCTCACAATTATCAATACAATATAAGAGATGTGTTCTGATCTATGATTCCGGAGAGAGATTATCGCTTTTATTCCTTCCACGCGTCATTCTTGCCAACTTGCGCGCGTCAAACAATCGCTACATCATTATACATTACAAATACAAAAATGCAAATTAGAAGTGAAAATATATTGTATGATTTATTTTCAAATAAATATTAGGTTTAATATTTTTTTGATAATATTCAGAGACCCTGATTGACTACATGGTTAGAAGAGAGTCTACGAGGTGTGATATAATAATTAATCTTTAACCAGGTTACGTCATCTCCAGCCGAGATGTGTAACCTTTTACGTAAGTAGGGTGCAATAAGATCATATTAGGGTGGGATTTTGGGGTGGATGATTGTTGGAGCGTTAAATTTCCAATTACAAAATGTAACTTAGTAAATTTGACGCTGATCTGGCCTCGCATCATGATTAAGGGTATCATGGTTTCGGAATTATGGTATGAGTGTATAATAATATCTCACGTTAAATTGTATCACGATTGCGTTTGGAAATTTTGTTACTTAATAACAAATTAAATGTATTATTTAGAAAGATATACATATAAAATCAATTTTATCGAAAAATATTATTGTTGCTACCGGGATTCGAACCTGGATCTCTTCCAATCCGAGGAAAGTGCATTAACCGATTATGTTATACCAACACAGTGCATTAACGACAAATTTTTGAACTTACATGTTGCACTTTCAAATTGATACATCTGTTATTCCATTATTTGAAAGCAATCTACTTTATATATACGGAAAATTTCAAATACATTTGAGTAAAATCTGATAGGAAGCGATGAATGAAATAACAAATGTATGAATTTGAAAGTGGAACATGTATGACAAAATTTGTCGTTATGTCGACATGGTGTAATAGGTCAGCACACTTCTCTAGATATGATGGGGTCCTGGTTCGAGTCCGAGCGGCAACAAAAATATTTTTTCGATAAATTGATTTTATCTGTATATCTTTCTTATTGATGTATTTAATTTGTATTAAAATATCACAGAACTATGTTCTGAAAAACTGCAACTTCTCAATAATAAGATGAATTTTGAACTTTCTCTTATAATCTCTTCTTTCTCATCTGTATCTCTTATGTAGGTAGATAACTTAACAAATATTTTTGAGAATTTAAATTTATTTTTGGTCCAAATTTGAGTCTAATGTAGAGTGTATTCGATATAATAAAAGATTTAGTAAATACTGTTCAGTCACGTATTATTCACACCACTAGAATAATAAAATTTCTGCAAAAAAATAAAAATAAAATAATATAAATAAGATAATATAATTAGCACAACTACTGTCGAATACTTTCACAATTTAATCTCTCATCGTATTCTAATGTGAAGAAAGATAAAAATTAATATTGCAAGTCCCAGATTGTCCACAAGGCAGATCAATAACAAATTTTATACCATTTACTTACATTTAATTACAATTGTCATCATTAAAAAAAAACATTTCTTTTTGCATCTAAAACTCTTACAAGTTTATTTTTACTTTATTCCGAAAAGTTGCAAAAGTTGGGATAACAACTTTGTGAAACTCTCGCAATACAAGTATTGATTACGCAAGATGGCAGGATACGACCCCCGATATCTTGTAATAATAAAATGTTTGCGCCTGTCAGCTTCGTGGAATGGTCCGCTCGTCTTGCAGTGATTTAGGAATTTGATAACACTAAATAATGCCTGTTAATGACAAAATCCCTACAATGGTGCTGATACTTTAGTAATTAATGTATTATTCCAGCCTATTCTCCGAGCAGCGCTGATTAGGTATTTAGATTAACTCCTCAGGAATCATCTAGAGACTTGCGCCTAATTTACAACTCATTAAGATCCCGAGGTGTTTACTTTCAACATTTATTAATCCGGTACACGGACGAACATAGACGGTTTATGCGTGCGAAGATTTTAAATTATCTGATGATTATTTATGTTCTTTATTATGTATAACGGAATTATGTTGATTATTATTATTTTAATATTTATAAAAGAATTCCAAAATACAAATAGGTAGAGTAGAACAATGCAAATTCTTTGTAATTCTTCTACAATGATCTAGTATATCACAATTCTTCTACCAATAAATTTGTAATGATGCAACATAATATATGATTAAATATTATGAGATTAGAACCTTATAACATAGTAGTTGTTTGAATCTATATTATAAGTAACTATTTACCATCATGCCGTTTCCCCGCGGGAATAAGCAGAGATAATAGAGCGTAACGCTCTTCTGTTATGACACACAATTCTCGCCTTTTTCATATTCATACATCTTCTCATACAAGCTCGTAGATTATTGAGGCTTCTAACAGGTCTAACAGGAGGTTTATCTGGTTGTGCCGAGTCTTCCGCGGACGTCCTCTATTGCTGGTGCCATTTAAACTTACATCATATATCTTTCATAACATTCTCTCCTACTTACTTACTGAACATTACACCGTTTTACATTACATTACACCGGTAGGCAAAAAGAAAAGAGCGTCACACTCTTCTATCCTGACATATAATTTTCGTCTCATCCACATTTATACATATTCTCATACAAGCTCGCCGATTGTTGAGGCTTCAAACAGAATCATCCTCCATTATCTGGTTTATCTGGTAGTGCCAAGTCTTTCGCGGACGTCCTTTATTTCTGGTTCCATAAACACTTGCGTCATATGTCTTTCTTACCATTCTCTTCTCATTCATCCGTTTCATATGACCAAACCACCTAAGTGATCCTTTCTTAATCTTACTCACTACACTAACATCAAATTTACATTCTTTCCTTATTTCTTCATTCTTTACTCTGTCTTAAATAGATTTGTCACATATACGCCTAAGTGATCTCATTTCCATTGCATTCAGTCTACTTCCATACATTCTCTACTCATCTATATTATCTAGCATATATCAGAGGAATTATTAATTTAATACTAGTTTTAGTAAAAAATAATTAAAAGTACTTCAAATAAATCACTTGGAAAGATACACAGAAAAAGATCTACATATAAAAAAAATGTCATCAGTACTTTGTCTCATTAAATCATTAAAAATTAACAAAATATTTTATTTTTTTGTATTTCCTATAAAAAAATAATTGTTAACTACCTATTAAATAAAAACAATTATATTTATACTGTTATAGTCCATTATAACTTTGTGGTAAGTCGTAATAAATATAATTCAAAACAATACATTCGTATTCATACAAAAAATCTAGAATCTGCAGAAAATGATAGTAAGAGAGTTTAGAATATAATTAATGAAATTATGGAAAATAAATAAAGAAAAAATAAGTTTTATCACACATGATGATTTAAAAATAAATTACTCAGAAAAGCCCCAGGAAACAGGAAACATTTTCAATAATTTCTTTGTTAACGCCGGTAAAAACTTGGCTAGTAAAATCACAAACAACTGGAATACTGACGTAGCTATTTCTAATACAGCATATACAGGAAATAAAATATAAAATTTTCAACCTAAAACAATTGAGGATATTGAACAAATCATAACAAGTATGAAGGGGGGAACAACACCAGGTTATGGTGGACATACTGTTAATACTTTAAAATTTATAAAAAATAAATATCTAATCCCCTAATGCATATAATAAACCTAAACATTAAAACAGGGATATTCCCAGCATGCTACAAAAGAGCAATCATTTCCCCCCATACATAAATCAAATAATCCTGAGGAAATTATCAATTACAGACCAATTTCTCTTATATCAAACTTTGGAAAAATCCTAGAAAAAATTATTCAAAAAATATTGTCTCAATTTATTAAAATAAACAATGTAATTGATGAAAAACAGTTTGGGTTTATGGAAAACAAAAATACACAACACGCAATAGGTAGACTATCTAATATTATGCAAGAATCTCTAGACAAATCTCTAAAAGTATTGAAATTTTTGTGGACTTCAGAAAAGCCTTCAACAGAATCCCCCACAACAAACTCATATTTAAATTAAAATCCGTTGGCATAGACTACAAAACACTAAGCTGGATTCAAAGCTATCTTCACGAAAGACCGCAAAACGTAAAAATTAACTAAACTCCAAGGCAACCCCTAATCAGTGAATTTGGCGTACCACAAGGGACAGTTTTGGGCCTACTTATTTTTATAATTTATGTCAATGACATTTTCAAATAAAAATTGACCGGAAAAATTATATCAAACGCCGACTACATTGCTATCATTGTTAACGGACAATTGTAGAACACTACAAACGAACATGCAAATAATGTTATGTACATACTCAAATTCTGGTTCGATAGTTCGATACCTTCTTTAAATTCCAAAAAAACCTTTTACATTCCCTTTTCAATAAAAAGTCTTAAAACACCGCCTGATATAAAAATTACTATCCATAACAACAACTGCAACAAAATTACAACGACTCATGTACAATCTTAAACCTTTAAAAAAGAAATTAAATATCTCAGTGTAATTATTGATCAACATATAAAATGGCACAGCCACATTAGCGAATTGGTGAAAAGAATATGAAACGTAATTTGTTTTTAATTAATTTGGGGAAAAAACAAGTTTTCAAAAATGTACTTAAAATTCTTTCTAAAACGTTAATTTATAAAATTCCCCTGTGATTCAAAAGCTGAAAAGCGGAATGATCCGTATGCTCCGTGCACCGCAAGAATCCAATAAGCATAAAAGTAATAACGGAAACGCCGTAAAGAGCGATAGAAATGCAAAATGATGTATCCCCGAGTAACACTCGATTTCGAACAGCAGCATTATTTTCCGTCCATAAACTCTTGCCTAGCAATTTTAAGCAAACTGGATTATTTTTTTTGTACTTACTCTTAAACTTTTAAAGGCGATACAATACTTGACTAAATTCGTCATACAACGATGATAGTGTAATGTTAAAGAAATGTTTTTGTTTCAGACTGTTGTATATACAGGGTGTAACAGACCTATTCCACGATATTTTACCTGACTTAATTACATACTTACTTAATATTAACCATGACAGAGATATAAGCATTACAAAAAAATCGAAATCATGCGATTATTTCGATTAATTGAAATATTTTATTGATTTTAAATTAAATACAAAAAATTAAAGGTCATCAAATTTCGAGCGGCTAGACTAGTTTTTGTTAGATAACTTAGTGTCTGAAGTGATGATTAATAATGGATATATTTCGCAAATATTTATTTCGAAGTAAAATGTTAAAGATTAACACGATTTTATAAAAAAAATCGATCAATAATATTTTCCGTGACTGCAGAATTAGCACATATTTCTTCAATATTTTTTACTCGTAATTTAGTCTGGTATCCATAAGATATTGTGGACTAGATCTGTTACACCCTTTATACTTGTTCATATTTTATATTATATTCGTACACATATACGTAGTTATTATAAGTTGTAGATTATTTTTATTCTATTTCGTGAATAAAATATTTCTGAAACGCTAGTTATTTACTTTTCAATAAGATAGATCAATTTTGAATTATGGTACGTTTATCGAATTGATTACATTTAAAAAAACACATTTAGCTTTATTTGGAAACCTCTCGGCGGACGCAAAATCAACGGTGCATGATGCTGTCTTTGTACCAATACTGATGTACGGAAGAGAAGCTTGGAGATGGACTGAAGCAGTGGAATGTGGAATGTTGGTGTCTCAAATGCACAAAATTGTTATAAATTTATTAAATTGAATATAATCTGATTTTAGTGGAGTGAGCAGGATTCAGAAAGGGTCACTTAGACGGTGATGCTTTTGTCTTGTGAAATTGATGAATCGATGCTAGTTTTAATGGCACCTAAAATAGAATGCGACAGCAAAAAAATTGGCATACCTTGGTAACTTCATATTTCCCTGGATTTGTCACAAACCAGGTATTGCCGGATAGTAATTCAACAGTAAGATACAGCATAGACTATCGTATTCGTCAGAATAGTGATTTTGTAACAAACTGCATGCCATTATATTTGTTCCATGTCAAAAATAGAAAGGTTGCGCATGAAAGTGTTTCACATCAGAGATCACCCAAGTTTATTATGTCGCTAGATTAATTGGAAACCCTTGAATAAATTCTCCGTTAATGTGACTGAAGAACTGTAATTAATTAAAAACCTATGTCGGGAAACTGTTTGGAAACGTTTTGTTCAAATTCATTGTAATATTTTAAATATGCAGTAATTTATGTTTACTGTCAGCTAGCGTTACTAGAATTCGAACTAAGTTACACTTATTTATGTCAGTCAAGATTGAATTCGAGGTATTCCGTTGGAATTATTGATGCGCTATTCTTTTATGGACGGCAGAACTAAAACGTCTACAGGGTGGACGACATAGCGATTATCTGTCAACAAGTGCACAGCGATTATCATATCAATTGTATATCATGATAGTTATCGGTTAACGACTATTCACACAGAATACCAATAGCGAAGTGTCAGCAGTGTTTAAATGGAGTATGGCTCAAATTTTGTCCAACATTTATTCACTACTTCAATGAACTACAAGATAACTTGTTTTTAAAAATAAAGAACATCCAAAACAGGATCTTTAATATATAAATAATATCTCTTTTCGAAATTAATTTTTTTGGATAATTTTGCTTTGGTTTTGGTATAAAGATTTGTAATTTATTTTATTTTTACCATTACTTACATTTAATAATTAAGTTTCGTCTAATTTTTAAGGCTTTAATAAATATATAAATACTTCAACCCAATTTTGTATCTACTTGCCATTATAATGAGTTAATTTTACGCCTATTCGGTATACAGAATTAGGTGTAACCACCCGTACTACCCGTAGTTTTATATGCACGATGTGTTAAATGATACTTTTCGTATTTTTTTATTAGAAATACGAATCTGTTTTGCTTGATGATACTTTAGATCTATGACTTTATTGAAGATTAGATGAAATTCAATTGTAAATGCGCACAAATGCAAATCAATTCTTTTGAATATTAAATTTTCTTCCACACAGATCGCAATATAAAAAAAATCAGATATCGTTTGTTTTCACAGCATTGACATATTCATATATCCTTAAATTTACCACATAAAAATATATTAAATTACCCAACTGCGGTAGTTGTAAAAATTTACTGCAAACCTTAATGTTTGCTTTGTTCACAATTTGCTTGAATTTAAATAATTTACAGAAATTCAGTAAAATAAATTTTACTACATCTTTTTGTGGCAATACGAGAATATAAACTTACCACTACGCCGTTTCCCCGCGGGGTAGGCAGAGAGGATTGAGCGATATCCTCTTATGTCCTGACATATAATTCTCACCTCATTCACATTCATACGTCTTCTGATACAGGCTCGCCGTTATTGAGGCTTCTAACAGGACCATCGTCCAGCATCTGGTTTACCTGGTCGTGCCAAGTCTTTCGCGGACGTCCTCTATTTATGGTACCATATTATTTTGTTATTTCATCGTTATTTACTGTTATAAATGGATCTGCCGCATATATGCCTAAGTGATATAGATCACTGCATTCAGTCTACTTCCGTTCCTCTTCTGTCAGCTCCAGGCCACACTTCTATACATCATGGTGGGTACCAGGACTCCATTGTCTACCGCTAGTCTTGCCTCGGTTGACACGTTTCCATTAGCTTTAATTACATTCAATGCACCGTTCACATTATTTCCTGTAGTCACCCTCATTTCCGTTTCTATCAAACATACTTCTCAAATATACAAACTCATATACTTGTATCTACAGTACGTAGACAATGAATATAAATCATGACTTGAACATTAGGCTCAAGTCTAATATCAAAAGTCTTTTCTAGTTACTCATAAAGTCACGAGTATAAAATTCAACTATCGTATGTACAGACATGAACGATCATGTTAATATACACTTGTGGATAGTTTTTAATAATGAGGTAGACCTTGTAGAAAATTCATCTAAAATAGAATATGAAATAATGGATTTATTTAGGGTAGAATATACTCCTTCATTACGCAGATTTTTATTAAAAACTTAGATTTGAGTATTTTTTAAATATAATCAATTGAATTAAATATATTAATTATAAATATATACATATAAAATCAATTTTATCGAAAAATATTATTGTTGCGCCACCGGGATTCGAACCTGGATCTCTTTCCTAACCGGGGAAGGTGCTTTATCCAACTAAGCTACAGCGACATTATTTTTAGCGACAATTTTCGACCCCATATGTTACCTTTTTGATATTAATACATTTAATCGTTCCATCATTTGACAGAGCCATCTACCTTATTTTTACAGAATCTCAAATACCTTTGAGTAAACTGATATCAGACGCCAGAATTATCAATTCATTTTTATTATAAAAATTATAAAAATTTTAAAAATTATAAAATTTTGAAAAACATTATAAAATTGAATTGATAATTCTGGCGTCTGCTATCAGTTTACTCAAAGGTATTTGAGATTCTGTAAAAATAAGGTAGATGGCTCTGTCAAATGATGGAACGATTAAATGTATTAATATCAAAAAGGTAACATATAGGGTCGAAAATTGTCGCTAAAAATATTGTCGCTGTAGCTTAGTTGGATAAAGCACCTTCCCCGGTTAGGAAAGAGATCCAGGTTCGAATCCCGGTGGCGTAACAACAATATTTTTCGATAAAATTGATTTTATATGTATATCTTTATAATTAATATATTTAATTCATATTTAAAATATCACAGACCTATGTTCTGAATAATTACAACTTCACAATAAGAATGTGTTCTCCTAAAGAATCAATTGACATACATAAGAAAATGAACGATTTTCAAATAATCCCTTGACTTTGAATGTTTATGGCTAAGTCAAGAAATCGGAGAAATCTGCTTTAAAGGAATCCCACGCGATGCCGATATACCTACACAACTTACAATGAAATAAAACTGTAAAGGAAGCATTAAAAAGATAAGGAATATTATATTATATTAACGGCCGTACACGAGAAAAGCAATATATCTAAGTATTCTGGAAATTTTTCCAAATAAAGTGAAGCCTTTACAATAATGTAAGCTGAAATAGCAGAATATAAAAATGTTCCAAGTAGTTAGGTAATGTGAATCCTTAACAGAATATTGTGCTCCAACAGCGGGAAGAAAATACAGGACGTAGCATGGGATACCTATAACTTGGCTCGCTTGGGAAAACAATAAATAACAAACGTATCGGAAATGTACTAAAAATGTAGGGGTTAAAGGAGAGAATTCCCATTAGACCAATTTGCTAGATTAATTTTTACAAGGCTCTTATTACGTTTATTGGACTAGGCAAAAACGTTCAGGCATATTCATAAAGTTACGCGTAGTATTATCACCATATTTATAAACGTGAAGTTACCTGAAGGGTTCTCAAAACACAACTAAAAACACAAAAAATACACTCAGAGAGAGGACAAAAATAGCTGTATCAATTCTCGATAACACATGAGGTGTTTATTATAATTATATAAAATTAATTACAAATCTCATAATTTTTTGTTTAAAATAATTTTATTTTCTTTTAGTCACCAGATTATTCTTAAAAATTATTTATACAAAATACATTTGACGCTTTTTTAGGCAACATGCAAATCGAAAAAAAATATGTGTATGGAATTGAATAATTTCAAAAAATACACAATCATGCAAGTATTTTGGTAATAGGTACCACTTGCACTTTTTTATTCTGGAGTAAGTTGCTTCTTGTGCATTATCGGCTTCTTGGATATTCTGGCTAGCCTATGAAAACATATAATTTGTATAATAAGAGAAATGAAAATATATTTAAGGTAACAAATCTCCAATAGACAGATTCTACAATATAAGAAAAATAGAGCATAGATTTAACTATAGTGTATTTATGTATTGTCAATCGTCAACCTTATTACATATTTAGAAACATGTTTCATTCCTATAACCTCATAAATCTGAACACGTTTGATTCAAAAGAAGTGCAAAACAATTCCTAAACTACCTTGTAAGCCTGGTTAAAATAAATTCAATTAGTGTTGGTACTTTGCATGGTAAACAAACAAAGAATGAATGATTACATATGAATATAGTCATTTTTAACACTTCTCCATCTGAAGAAATACTAATTTCAACAAAAACTCGAATAAACAAAGAAGTACTATTAAACAGTCGATCATATTTATTTCAAAGGAGAACTATTAAAACCATTTTTATTTGATTTACATTTGACTACGAGTACTATTACTGAATGCATAAAATCATTTATTTAGTTGGTTAAATGTAGACGAGAATTAAATGCAAGTTTGAATCGAGCACTTACTTAATTATGCGAGACGAGCTTAAATGAAACATATAGTATTCTGAACAAAAGGTTTTCGGATTTTTTCGTATATTATGCAGTTGGACATCGCTGAAAATAAACGATTCCTGTAAAAATATGGTATAGTCTGCAATTCTGGAGTGGGTACTATCCTATACCATATTATTTATTTATTTTATTAGAAATTCTAAGAGCATACCTTACGTTTCATTAAATCCATGTCACAATAATATATATTTTAACAATTATTTATTAAGTGTTTTAATTTTTAATTGGTCATTAAATAATAAATTGTAGAATAAAGTTAAAAAGTGTTTTACTAAGCCATTAAAATGGAATTTCACCATGAATTAACAGTATCAAAATAGGAAAACAATATTTTACCAATTTAGAGAAATAGTTAAAAATGTTCTTAAGCTTTCACGGCCATTCAGAATCTTCAGTGCACAGTTTTCTGGGTCGTGTATATCTGACCTTTCACATAACACAACACTATTCATTTCACACAACACCTGTTTACGACCACGGTATTGCAAGCCAGTACCTAAAGCCAACATACCCTGCTTTCGACACTACACTGTAAGCCAGTACTAAATCACAACATCAACAGTCACACATCCTGACACAGACCCAGCAATAAGATCCGAAACGTCAGCCAGAAAGGTCAGATATATATGGCAGATTAGCTCAGAAAACTGTACACAGAAGATTAGAGAAATAGTGTTTTGTACGTCTTACCACAAATAATTTTATCTGATTAAGTAATCCAGATGAATTTTAGTAATCCTCTTTTTATTTGCCAATCCCATCTAGCTGCTCATTACTCATAATACGGTAATTATAATAATTATATAACTCGTAGTAATTTGTATTAAGTATATCTACGTACGAAAATGGTTCGTTATGTACTGCCAATCATCAGTTATTAACACTTTTTTTACTGACGTAACCGTACCAACACCAGGCCAGACAATCTCCTCATGTATAATTTTGTGAAATACACCTTATCTGGTGCAATATGCAGATTGTGGTTTATTATGATATAGCCGTGAAAGATCTTGAATATAAGCCAATACAATAAAATATTAAGATAACCAACCAATAAAACCATTTATTGGATAAATAAAAATATATTATTATACTCTATCATAATAAAAATATTAAATATTATTATACTCTGAACTTGTCATCCCTTCGATAATCACATGCGGTAATGTCGACTGGCAATTTTTTTAATACCCTTATAGTTCATTTTATTATAAACCACATCTGGATTATTTATGATTTAGAGTTAAGCTGTTGAATTATAATTTATGCAACAACAAACCTTTGAATGAGAAAATGTGCTTTGGTCAGAGCATTTGCGAAACACGCGAAATTTTCAGTCGCGTGAAACTACTTACTTTGAAAGGTCCGAAGAATATTTTATATCGTGACCTGATTTCCGAGACCCAGTTGCAACCATTTTGTATGTACAATGTTAACTACATATATTCTCGTAAAAGTTCACAAAATCTTTGTTTTAGAGCACCTCGTCTACCCAAGAACCTGAAGGACCTTCCTTCTGATGTCTTATAAATAAAATAAAAGAACACGAATATAAATAAATTTCCATTAATTCGTATAAGTTTAAATGATATAAAGTTAAACATAAAGAAATGTATACTATTAGTCACTAGCGGTACGAGATTAAGTTATAATTAAAATAGTGGGAAATGGGTGGGATAGAGGAGATACCTATGTTTTGCGTAGGTCGTAAGAGATCCAGGCAGGCGGAGATTTGGATTAGTGGCTATATTTATCTCAAGAGTGCATCTTAAATCCTTTACATAATATTTAATTTTTAGCAATGTTTTTACTTATTAAATTTTTTATCCGAGTGTTAATCTTAAATATTTTGGTTGCTACCGGAATACGAATTTGGAAAATTATCTATTATTTTTTCGATAAATAGTTATTTTTGGGTATCTCTTAAATTGATTAATTTAATTTGTGTTGAAAAATGTCATACGATTAATTTTTGAAATTGTAACTTTACAACAAAAATGTGTTTTCATTAAAAATAACGGTAAATGCAGAGTTCAGTTGTATGGTTTGAAAAATTTATCTTAGAATTATAAGAGTGTTGCACATATTTATTAAGATGAACTTATTAAAGGCACGGTTGTCTAAAAGGCTTCCACAAAATGGGTATGAATTCGTTATTCATTTTTTAGATCGGTGAACTAGTTTAGTTAGTTAAACTAGATTAGTTATCCTATGTCAACATAAGTATTGTTACAGATACCTACTATTAATTATATATTTTAAAAATTCGATGTTATGTAATATTTTTATGTATAGCTGTCGTTAATGGACGTAACATTTAGATTTTTTCTTTAAAAAACCATTCGTACATACTGAAAGCTTATTTATTATATATGCAATATATATCTACCTTATAAACACGGAAGGTGTTTTATTTAATTTTTGAAATTGCGAATTCAATTCATAAATTCAAAGCTTGGATAAGGTTAAAGGGACCATAAAGAAAACCCAACATGCTTAACATTTTAAGCCCTTTTTGATCTTTATATTTCTGAACTTGTTATTTTGTAGAAATGGAAGGCTTCATCCTCACCTTGTTATTCTAGCACGTTATAATCGATTTCACTTACGAAGAGTTAATTAAAATCTTTGAAATTCTGCGACGATTGCTTGTATTGAATTCTGAATACCTAACTACTCTTTTCAATCGTTAAAGTTGAAATTAGTAATCAAGGTATTCAGAATTCGATAAAAAATAAAATAAAATGTATAATTTATATTAAATTAAATATTATATTAAATGATATACATGTTGTGAGCCGTGTATATCATTTAACGCTCATGCGCATATTCACTCTACTAAATCATGTCTGTAAGGGATTAAAAATAAATCAGTTTAATATCAGACTAGTTGAAAGTGACTTAAGTGACGTGATTAACTCTGTACTTGTAACATAATTTATAATTTAAAGATAGTAAATAATAAGATTTATAAATATCATGGAATGCAGGTATAGTTTTGTTCAATATAGCAAATAAAAATATTGATTTCATTGTATAATCGATATCGCGTTGAACTCAAAATATTGTTTTTTAATATAGGTAAGAAACAAAATTTCTTCCAGTATAGTCTTCTCGCGGAAATAAACTAGTACGACCCTTTCAATGAGACTATTGATAACAAGTGATAAATTGTACTCATTTCCTCACGTAAAATTGGAACACGTTCATGATAGAAGGTTTGTGATGCAATTAAGAGCATCCAGTTATCCGTAATTGCCTTCGTATTTCAATTTTCTGAACCATGTACTGATATGGATCCAAATATTTCCCAAAAACCATTTAATAAATCACTCATCATACCGGCGTTCTTATATTATAAGCCAGGATAGCAGGTTGCTAAATTGATTGGACAGGTTTGCGACAGCGTCGAGAGGAGATTTCAAGTTTAATTTAACACGGCGAACTGTGTTGGCGAGATTGTACAGTCAACTTTGTTCTAGCTTTCCAAAAAATTACTGTTTCATGAAACAATTTATTAAAAGTTTTACAACTCGCTGTCATTCAGTTTTTGTCTCGAGCTAACTGATTATTGTAAGTCTTCGAAAGTTTTAAATTAGCTTCATACTGCTCTTGAAATGCTGATATTATTTCAGAAGGCTGCGTATGTAGGTACGCTTTATGAATAAACTTTTAAATCTCCATCACTTTATTATCATAACTGAAGGAATAAATGTCCTTCATTCCCTCAAATAAATATAAATAAAAATTTGGTATTCAAGTATTAATAGCGCATGGTTATCAGATGTTTAAAATTGGTTTTGTATTTTATAACTACTCAGTCCGTCTACTCATCTCATCGCGCATCTTTGTAGTTACGTATACTAAATATTGTAATAGCTTTATTGCTAGCCTGCCGATATTATCTATCGATAATCTATATAGAAATACGTTGGGAAATATTTGACACGTCACTCTATGTTTACCTAAAACAGTACAATTTATGTTGAGTCGGAGAAGGTATATATAATACCTCTATATATAATAGCTCTATATCCAAGATAACTTGAATACTAGACGTCAAACTCTCAGGTCAAACTCTATCTATTTCAGTTTGGAACTAATCTGAGAGGCTAAAGAGAACACAGAAGAGACGATCAAACATTTATAGTAGATCAAGGTGATCAAGAAGGTCAGAAAGAGCTTGGAACTCTTTAATTTCAGAAATTCAGAATGGTGCATCAGACATGTTAATTTAAAATACTTCTTAAGTTATTTAAGAATTAAACATTGAAGATGTAAGACTAAAGAATATAACGTATAAAATGGCTTTGAGGTTGAAAAAATATGAAAATGTTGCCATACAAACTTGTCAATTTTTGAGAATTTCAATACCAATAATTATTGGACATATTATAATTTTCACAACTAATCTTTGTAATACACACACTTATTATCACCTGATGATGAGAGGGACTGCATCTCTCGAAACTATAGTAGTGATAATAACCCAACGTGAGTGTATTACAAAGTTTAATTTTGAAAATTAAAATAATCACCACAAAGTATCCGCCACGTCAATTAATGATATTATACATTTTTGAATTAAAATGCAAATTATGTAATCCACATTTATAAAATAATTCACGAAAAATTTAAATTATACGATTACGAAATATACGTTTAATTTTGGTAGAATGTTTTATTAGAGTTGGGTTTATGTTTAGAACAGGGCTAGTGATAGTGCGCTCGTGTCGATGTACAATATCCCGTTACCATCACACTAAAGTTTTTCACTTGCCTACACGCCGGCGTCTTGGCAAAATTTTCTCACTATAATGTCGAAACTTCTTTGTGATATTTTAATTCAGCGAGCCGGGGAAAAAGTTTTCATTATAATACCATTCTATTTCTGCACAGCTCGCTCTTCCCACTTCAATACTGCCTCACTCGAGACGCTTAGCACCCTTGACATTTTCAACTTTACAGTTTATGAAACGAAAATAGCCACGAGTGTGGTGCAGTTCCACCCGAATTGTGAAATTTGTGCAACGCAGTGCAAAGCACATTTTTACAGAGCTGTTCTAGATGTTCGTACGTTTGTATTATAATCTGCAAAAAATTAATAAAGTTGGTACAAAAAAACACATTTTAATACCCACCAACTTTTTTATTTTTCTACGTAGCTATGAATGGTTCATTAATTTCTTCTCAGAGTTTATTCGTAAATATTTTAGAATACAATCAGTTTTTATATACCTAATATAAAATTAACCCTCTTAGTTAACAATGTATTGTCGCCTAGTGACGTAGTGGTTGTGGGTTTGAGCCTCGTTCCAGGAGGTCATCAGGTTAGTCCTATCTTCATAACACCGAGAGTTTGGCTTAGTTAGAAAATAGTAAGAATATTGATGTGACACATATCAAGTGTATGCATCTCTATTTAAAAAAAATAACAAACGAATCGCAAACATCAATATGTCATCATGTTGACATTCTATATTTGAACTGTAAATTATGAGCGAACGTAGAATTTTCTATTTGCACATTTAAAGATATCTGTAATAAAGATCTTTTACTTATAAAATCTATTGATATGATATAATCAATACTCAAAGAAAAAATAATATTTAATGTACAAATAAACTATTTATCGAGTCTCTATTCAATCTATATGATAAAATAAATATGTATCATATATTTTATAATAAGAAATTATTATTCATCGTGACATTATGGTTTACAATGATTAACTTGACTTACAACTTCTTGAGCCCTTTAATCAGCTTTGTGTTTACTAATCTACGTACAGTTCGTACATTATTTACGTATGTGAAAGCAGTACTTAACGTATTTATATTTCGTTAAATACATTATTACGTTAAATACATATTAAATAAGTCTATTTAAAAATCTAACTAACTAATTTACCATCGCATCGTTTCTACAAGGATTAAACAAAATAAAATGCTCCATTAGTTTGTACTGGCATATACTTTTGCCTCGTCCGCCTTCATTCTTTGATTGCTTATAACATTCCATTGGTTCATTTATTAATCATAGCGTGTCTATCGTAGATATCCTCTGTCATTGGTGCGGTCACCACACTTGTCGTTTCCTTTACCACATTTGTCCTACTTATATGTTCCACACGCTCAAAATATCATAGCGACCCTTTCTTATTTCGATAGGAAGTCGATATGATAGGATAGGAATATAAAAATTATAGTAACTAAATAGTTAATTATTCATTCACATAATGTTTACATTTTATTCAAATACATTGTACCCGGTGCTCGGATTTTTCCGAACAGGATGTTCCGGACACGAACTTTTCCGATACTTGACTATTCCGGACACTGATTATTCCGGACAAAAAATATTTCATAATCATTTGAATTGGTAAATATCAACCCCCGAGCTCTATGTATTGATCGAATTGCTACATTGAATAAATATCAGATAAGAGATTATATTTCGTTGTTAAAATAAGTTAGACCCCAACGGTCATGCGTTGGGCCATTATGGGGTTTAAACATGTTAATACATGATCCATATGAAATTCTCTAAATATGCGAAAATTTTATTCACTGGACAATGCAATTTGATTGCTATATTGATCTAGGAGGTTAAAAATTCAACAATTCAAATGTTAGCTTTAAAATGTACATTTTTAAATTAAAATATTAAAAATATTTTTTGTCTGGAATAATCTATATCCGGAATAATCAATATCCGGAAAGATCGTGTCCGCAAAATTTTTTCCGCAAATTCGTGTCCGAAAACATCCTGTCCGGAAAAATCACCGAATCATTGAACCCAACACTAACGTAAAGTGATATACTTCATACAATTATTGTAATACATTATATTTATTTGTTATATATATTATAATATTCAGATAATTGTTGTTTTTATTTAATCATTTAATTAAAATTCTAAAACAGATATTTAGAAAAATATTTAACTAAAGTATAACTGATTTTAATTGATCCAGCGATACTAGCATAGTAAACAAAAAGTCAAGTCAAGGTTATTATTATTATAACTACGGTCGCTTCACTCCGCTTTATTCCGTTAACGCTTATTAATTACGCTTATCTTAATTTCGCTTATACATAATAATCATTTTCGCGAGTGTTAGTATACACGCCGCAACGCATGTACTCGTGGTGAAGAAGAATCTATCAATGAACCAGCATCCGGTAGACAAAAAGTAGGTGCCTTCTTTTCTTTTTCAAATTTCTACCATAAGTATATTTTTCGATGAAATTGTTTATATATATATAAATATATATAATTAATACATTTAATTTGTGTTAAAAATATCACAGACCTATTTTCTGAATAATTACAACTTCACAATAAGAATGTGTTCTCTTTAATAATAAGCTAATATGTATTTAAAATAGAATAAGATGCAAATATTAAAATTATATATTTATAAGAAATTAATATTTATTTATGACGAAATTGAGTCTTTTGCTTCTTATTGGTTGGTAACATTGGTTTTATGAATCTACTGATCGCATTGATCGATAGCATATTCTATTTATTAATAGTAAATTCTTTATGTCCAATCTAATGGAAAATCTCCTAATAAATTTGTTGTGACAGGTCGACTTATTCATTCGGTTGCGCTGAAGGGTATGTCATACGAAAACACCGAGTAGTAGTCACTCAAAACGATAACTACGTAGAGCGTTTAAAATGGTTGTTACTCGGGGGTGTCGTAGGTCGATGGTGGCAGTGGTAACCCAATAACTCTGATACACCATACGAATTGTTTTAAATTCATGTTAAAACATAACTTCGAACTGGGGAGTTCTATTCTCCTCCGACTAGCTAAGGGAGAGCATGAAGGTTCTTGGGTCTCGGGATTACATAATTGCTTCTGTCTACTGCATTCCACTACTTTTATTCTAGAGATTATAGTTTATAAAATGTGTATATTTAAAATAAGGCATAATTCCAAAAACGTTTATACAACCATGGAAGAATTTACCACAACAATCTCAATAAGATATCAAATAAAGTTTTACCCTATTATGAGAATTTCACCAGGAGTTAAATTCACTGGATGGTGAATTTCAAGATCTAAATAAAATGTCACTTATTGAAGTTCCTAGACAGGCCGTGGCATAATCGACATCATTTACTAAATTTTCTATGTTAAATCTACAACAAAATTAATTTAAAATAAATAACCATTGGCCTAGCCTAACTTTTGAACGGTAATTCTAATATTACGATGGGTCTCCAGCAGAAAGCTCGACGACAATGATAACAACAAGACTTGACATGGAAAATATAACCTTATCTGGGGAATCTCTCTGTCCCATCACGCCTAATATGTCATCCTTCTTTGCGATCGCACGTTGACGACATACAATCCTGGTCACAGATTCATTTCGCCAATCGGCGAGATTGTTCTTCCATGATTTTGGGGTCATCATGGCATTGGGAACATCTCCATTGCCAAACCGTGATCATCTGGATCTCCGTTCAAGAAATAAGAGCTCCCACCTCCACCGAGAGATGTGGAATTTACTGCGATGTCCAAAAATGTGGAGATTCTTCCCCCGTCCAAAAAAAGATATATCCCATTTCAGCAAGATAGAGTTTATCATACAATTAGGTACAGTAGTATGCACTGGCATTCTAACAGATGATATTCTTCTTACCCTTAAATCATAATGAAGATTGATTGTTCCAACAATACCACATTATGACAATAATCAGACGCCAGCCCGTGGACTGACAGCGAATGCTCGCAGCACTCAGTTTAGGCAGCGAATGGCCCACTTCCAAATGAAATGCCACCTACAGATAGTGCCGTCTGAAGTTCGTGTGTATCTGGGGATACCAGTTTCTAAACGCAACTATCTAGAAAAATCAATCCCAACTGACTAATTATTTCTTATATAAAAGTTAATTATTTTTATGTTACAAATGTGTTTTCTTAATAATCAATCAATCACTTCGTGACTACATTCACAACGTCACAAAATTGACACCTTAAGTTGTGCAATGAATCCTTCATCTGTTTTCTGGTATTCGTGGAAGAAAAAAAATTCAGATTCTGGAAAACAGTCTGATATCGAATTATTAATTGTGGGTAGAACTATTTATTTTATAATTAATTCATTTATTGGATACATGTCGCTTTATTATTTTTAGTATTTTTCAAACAAAACTAATTATCTTGGTAGTCGTCCGCGAAGTGGATCGCACCCTCCATAATAACCACATATTATACATGAAAATAAATTGTATCATATTTATACAAGAATTTTTCATTACTAAAATTAACATGGCTTGAACAAGCAAAATATTTTACCAAAAATAAAATGTCGTATACGTGTACAACTATATTTAAAAAAAAAATAATATATAATTTTTCAATCTTACAATAGTTTATTCCTCTACATCAGCAAATAAAACAGTAATTATTGAAAATGTTAAAGATTTAATAATTTCACTTCAACAACGATTGAACAGGAAATTCCGATTCGCTTATCGAGAGAAGTAGAAAATATAAACGAATAACGCTGACACCGGAAATGTTAGAAAATATCTGATTTCCTTTTCATTTGACGTTTCAGATTATATTCTTTTAAAGTGATTTGCACAGTTCTCCAATAATGTAAAAAGGGCAATAGTTACGGTGTCTTTAATCACGCCGTTCATTAAATTCTTTCTCTTGAGCCAGACCGTGTGACTCGTTTTGGATTCCTTTGATCAAAATTCTATATACCATTTCAAATCCTCATTTCCTAACTGCCTCGGAAAGATTTTTGCAACTCTCGTAGTTTTTTAAAGTTCAGCATTTACGGGAAAAAATTACTTGAGATTAAAACATCTTTTTATTTTATTCAGGAGTTGAATTTTATTCTTAAATCTAAAACGAAACTGCAAGTATATTTTAATTGATTTATTTCGGTAAGTTTAAATTAAAGGTATCCCGATCAATAATATTTTACTATTGATTTAAAAATTGGAATCAGTGAAAATTATGAAATTTCTTCTACGTAGCGAAAAATATCTTATCGTACACCAAAAAATTTATACTTCATAATTATAATTTTTATCTTAGTAGTCGAGTAAGATTATTTAAAAAAAAAGTGTTTCACTGAGATAATAAATATGAAATCTACCTACGCAAAAACAATTCAGAAAAATCTTTGGAAAAACTGAGACTAAACGAGATAGAATCTAAAGAAAATCAATAAAATTATATTAGATAAAAATGAAGAATAGATTTAGTAGGTTCCGGCATATATTATGTAAAGATAAAAAATCCACCAGACACAAAAAAAACACTAGATGTGGAAGTTGAAGATGGTAACGAGAGAGTTGGGATAATATGTCAATTAGTACATATGTCAGATACGAGTGATGGTGTGATGAAAAACTAAATACTGTGTTGTATGTCCTGAATCTACAAAAAATTATAACACAAAGTTTATTTGATATAATATTGCATCTTTTAGGTTCAACTAAAAATATAAAGAAGAGCATTCCGTCTGTGTACTGTACGTCTGCCTACTCAAGGTAGTGCAAGTACAGGGTATCTGCAAACAAACACTCAACCGAAAATGTTAGCTCGCAAACACCGAGTGTTTGTGTAAGTTATACGAAGCCATAGCGAGCTAAGAAAATCGTAATAGAAAACTTGGACGAAATCCAAAATTTTTATAGTTATCAGATGAAGCCTCATTGCTCCGAAGAGATATTATCATTTCAAGAACGATCTAGGTATCCCCCATTTTGAACATCCGAGTATCTGCAAAGCGAGATGTACGTACATATAATATATATAAAAACACGTTACAAAACTACGGTTGTTTTGTATAATGAGAGTTAATTTGGTGTTTTTTAAAAAAAATAATGCAAAAGTAAATTGATTAAAAATTCAACAATACTTGTGTCTCGTAGACAATGAGATTATTATTTTAAACGGCGTACGCGAAAATAAAGCGTTGCCTAAGAAAATTCAAATTACACAAATTGTACCTTGTAAGTATTCGATAGGTCGTCCTTATTACTTTGATAGAACTGAGTAAATTAATTATAAATAATCATCGAAAGGTCTTCCTTATTACTTATTACTTACTTTGTAAATGGTCGATAAGGCCGCCACATTGTTTTGAAAGAACTATTAATTAAAAACATTAGGATTCTGCCATTAATTAATCAATCACTATTTTCTCGATTTTTATTTATTTTATTTACTAAAGGATTTTAATATTTTTTACTTGATGTAATGATTCAATAAATTATTGATGACTTTACTGTGTTCTTAGATGTTTAAAATCGGATTTAATTAACAATTCAGTCCGCTAAAAAACTTATAAACGAAAAAGTTCTCCAACCAAAGTATCAGTGTTTCAGTTGAAAATCTTGACGATATAAATCCAAGTTTTCCGCTACTTCGCTCTATTGAAGGTGCATAATGCAAGCCGGAATGCACATTAAATTAGAAAATGCCGGATATTAATAAAGTTTAGTAGCAAGCTGTGTAATGAGATAGCTCCGACACTAACGGTGCCAACTCTCGTCTATCAATATTGCAGTCGGTTTTCATTACCTTCGGGTTATTCAATTTCCTGAACAACCCGAAGAGAAGCAGCCGGCTATTCATAGCCATTCGTGGCTACTCACAACCAGGTGATTTATGATCGAATTTTGATTATATAACTTAACATTTCTACTTCTATGCGTATTATTAAATAAATCAGATGTTAATAAGTTTCCAAAAATATTGGTACTTTTCTTCTTCCTTGTCCTCGCCGTAGCCTGTGATTTTATGAATCGTGTTATCTTCCCACCTTCGCATCACATCACATACTCATAACATCTTAGTTGGCCTTTTATTATTTTCAGGAATAAGAGCTACCCTAAAACACCACGGATATAAACATTTTTTTCCATCTTGTATAATGCCTGTATTTTCCTAATAATGGCAAATAACGTTCAGTTTATTAGCTTTATAATTCGTATAAAGGTTCTTTATAAGTAATAGTATAAAAAAATTCTGATATAAATGAATAATAAAAACCCACATTTTCCTAATAAACGCAAAAATATGAATTATTTTTGAAACGGAAGCCTTAAGAAATGATTTATTGAAATATTATTTTTATGAATATTGCTTTGACACTGAATTCTTAGAAAAGGAACAAATGTATTACGGTATAAATACAGTTTTGTGAAAAATCCATTGAGATCACAATAGCTTTTATAGAAAGTTTGTTTACCGTCATTGTTATTTTGGTTGTTTACATACCCGTCTCTCAAGTTGTTTGTATTGATCCGCTTACATCAAGTTCGGTAAAAGGTGATTTTACTGTAATCCCTTTGCTGATGTGGCTTCAGCTGTGAATTTTCTCACATAACAATCAGGTTAAAGTCGACAGTTTCCGAGATAGCTTCGGCGCCAACAAAGAAGTTGGAGCTTATTAATACTTGAAACTTTAGTTTGGAACCCTTAATTTTTAATTAACTGCAAGTGCCTTTGAAAATAAAACATTTTCGAACTCTGAATGAACTACCATGTGAACTATCTGGGATGATTCGAAATGAAGCAGCTTAGTAGAATTTTATATAAATGATGCAGACGTTAATTTTTTTATGCCCATTATTTGAAAAAAACTCTTAGTTATTTTTATCTTTCTATTTATTCAAAATCTTTAAATGAAAGTCTGATTTTTTTATAGCCTCAAACATTAAATCATTGTCTTTACAGATAATATAATACAATTTTTTATTAATTTGGAATAAGTAAATTGCTTTAATGAGTATTAAGTAAATGCTGTAATATGAGGCACGTAGGTATAAAATATAAACAGGGTCTAATTTCAAAAAATATAAAACAGTTTATTTTCTAAATAAAGCTGTATAAATTATAAAAGCATTTTGGTATGCTTTTTTGAGCACAAATTAATCGGTAACATTAACTATATAACCAATTAAAAATTATCTTTCTCAGGAGTCCTGTTTTTTTTATTTAAAAATAAATATTAGTAAACGATTGTCTGTATTAGCTTAATTATCAATAGTAAAATAAACATTCTGACAGATACGTTTTAAATTTAACACATGTAAAATGATCACTAAAAATACTGCAGAAGAATATCGAAAATTTCTACCATATACATCACATATAATAAATGGTGAAAGATGCTGCATAGGTCACATGTTTTACAATAAAATTGTTATGACAGCTTCCCAATACCGTTCCGTCGGTAAACAGGTAGGCAAGCGCAAGCGAGGTGGTATGGTTATCTGTGTACTGATTTCTCTCCGAAAATTGAGTTGAGAAGGTGTTGTGTGGTACGTTATGTATTACTTCCTGTGGAATCAAACGATTATCATTCTAAAGCAACATAAAAGATAAATATGTATGTAAAGAGTTTTCAATATTGCAGAACTTAAGCCAAATAGATTTATAATAAACTGCATAAAGACGCATCACCAAAATTTACAGCAAAAAAACTCAAATTCCTCAAAAATCTCTTTTATTTCTCTGACATGTATTGTCTAGCAAGCCTAACTTAATACTGTATCAAATTTATGAATATATTTTGAACATTTAATATTTAATATGGAAAAATCGTCATCGTTAATTTAATTTATATGACTCGCTCCAAAAATCCATAACAACCATTAAAAGATGAACAAAATAATATCATAACAAAACAACGTTTTGGATTAATTAATGTATCAACATTTCTCAATGAAATGATGCTAAATTTTTTTATAATTTAATCATACTCTGCAAAATATACATCGATTTTAATTGATAAAGAATTCTTTCTAATATAACAACAATTTGCGGTAATCAGGAAGGTCAGTCAGACGGCAACCGATTTCATCTAACTTAAGCAGAAAGTCAATTCGCCGAAGTGTTTTTTTAATATTAAGATGAGAAAAGATAACGATACGATTAAAAATAATCACGGTTTCAGAAATAAAGAAGCGTATATTTATATTCCACTAAGGAGACGGAAAGATATCGGAAACAGATCTCATTATTATTTCATCGCGGCAGCTGAACTGCAATGAGTTCTCGCTTTGTGACTTTGGGCTGACAACTTTGCATGATATATAGGTGTAAACGAGTAAAATGTATATGTAAAAGTGTGCACAAAATAATGATTTTAGAAATGATCATTTTCGCCTGATTGTATTTTGAATGCCTTCCTTGAATTTTTACAATTATGAGTATGCATATAACAAATTATGTATGATAAAAATAATTGTTGTTCTTATATGTTTTACAAAACTACATTGTGTATAATAAACAAACTGAAATAATTATTATTCTGAACACGGCAAATAAAGGAGACATAAATTATTAAAAAAATAAATACAATACAGTATGATCTTATTCAAGTTTGTACGTAGCTACCCTTTTAAACAAAAGGTCGATATTTACCCTTATGAAATATCAATGTCATTACTTATGAGTGATGAGTTCATAAGTTTCAATGATAAACCTAAAAGATATCTACCAATTCAGATATGTAAGAAAATACTCTTAAAATTATGCAAGTCCGTGAGGAATAAAGTCATAATCGGTAATTATAGTTTTTGATTAAATAAATTAAAAAATATTTTTATTTGTTAATTATTTTTGAGATACATGATTTGTTATAGACGTTAAAGAATAGATCCGATGATTTGTTTATTTTCTCCCACGATACATTGAGATCTATTGAGACGGATCTCAAAGAAGATTCCCGTTACGCCTTACAAATCAGATTAAAGTGAAAACTTCTTTATCTTTTTCATACTCGTTGAGTGCTTCTTACAAGGCTTTCACCTTTACCACAATTACGAGAGTTTTGCTCTTAAAGGAATTACATTCAGAGTAAATCCGCAACAAAGTTGTTGATTCTAAAGTTTATTAAATAAATCACGGAAAGCAAAACGTGTTCAAAATGTACTTCTCCAAATCTCTCTCTCTCTCTCTCTGAAACGTTAACTCTGTAACAATTTAAATTTAGATATGTCGCAATGAGACATTTTTTTAAACTCAATGAAGTGGTATTTTTCACGCACAATGATATATTTAGGCTTGTCATTGAGTTACAGTAATCTGGTTCAACATATTCTTCTTCTTTCACGGCACTACATTCCAGGGTGGAATTTGGCTTCATTCACGAGTTCTCTCCACTGACAATTATCTTTGGCCATTTTTGTCCTGTACACAGATCCTCCCATCCCGCTTCAGTACTATTTTACACAGTCACCCCGACTCTTCCTTGACCTGCTTCTAGGTCGCTTCCACTGATTTATCCACTTGGTTATGATTTTTGTGTGTCCTGTTATCTGGAATTCTTATGACATGGCCAGCATATCGCAATCTTGCGGACCTACAGTCATACAATTATTTCTTACCTAGTTAAAATTGTCGAGCTCATGATTAATTTTTATTCTGTTAGTTATATTTTCTAGTGTAGATTCATAAATTTTTCTTAACGTTCAAAAATTGCTAATTTGTTTTCTTCGATTTGGGTTAGGTACCACGTTTCACAACTATATGTGATTACTGGTCTAACTATAGTTTTGTATATTAGCAGTTTGAATGATTAACTCAGTATTTTTGACATCAGCAGTTTTTACACGCATAGAAGCTTCTATTTTCAGCTAGAAGGCAGATCTTTAATGTCCTATTTACAGTATTCAAGTTAATCTGGTTCAACATATGGACGGAAAATTGCTATTAGTTATTCTGAGCCATATTTTTTGGGCTCCCTGAAATAGTGATGAAAACATTGTCATATTATCAAAAAAAGTTCTTTTTTGGTAGCTTCATTTTGTAAGTGATCCATCATACAACTGTGTTTCTCATGGAAAATATGCAAATGGAAGAGGGCTACCGCAATAACCAAAAAAAGAAAGAAGATCCATCCCTAGGAACTCTCTTGCTCCGCATATACAACTACTTATTATAATATGTAGAAGGATATACCGTTCAAGGATAGGGCTTCTCAGCTACGCACGATATTGTGAAACCGATAAATCATAGCGGACGTCATCCTTGTAACGGGAGACCGCAGAAGAAGTATTTATCAGCTCAGAGTTTGCTTTAGTTTTCTTGTATGTAAATAAATTAAATTCATCAAAAATAAAAAACCATACTGCATTTATGTAACTATTATGTCGTATAGTATTGCATTTGAATAACTCAAGTTCTTGCGTTTGAGTTTGTTTTATTCTAATTTTCATGTGTGATGAGAGCTGAATGAAAACTGTAAACCGTTGCCCAAAATTTGTTTTCCAATGAAATGACATGAAATGAATTTGAAATGACAATGAGAAGTATAACATTGTTTCTAAAGGTTTCAAAAAGTAAATACACATAGCATTTGTACTAATATGTCAATTAATCACTCGAACTCTAACAGCATTTAAAAATATGAGAGCAAAGATTTTTGACCAATGGATCATCTTTGATCAAACTGACTGCTATGGATTAAGTTATTGTAACTGTAAGTTGCTCTGCAAATTTATCTGAGCGTCTAAAATTGATTATCGCTCCATTTTATAAAACATTGAACCTCTGGGAAAATAAGTTGATACCTGCCGTTAACTTGTAATTACAGGGGATATTTTCAACGATTAACTGGTCATCAGAGTCCAGAATGTACAGTTGAGCAATTTTTCTCCCATATCTATTTGTTCCATACAAGTCATATCCATAGAAGCAAGTGTTTTTACACTGTCAAAGGCTCACATATCGCGTTGGAAATTTTTGTAGATTCATAAGTTGCTGAAGTCATAGTGAGAATTGTATGAAATCCAAATATCACTAAATAGCAAGTAAACATTTTGTCTTGTGGTGTTTGGTCTTGCACGAATTGCTATTTTTTTTCCATACTCTTAACAAATTTTGTAACCGATGATTCATTAAAATTAACCTAAGTTGTACGACAAATACATTATATATTTCTTTAGTGTTGTTAAGCACAATACATTTTATTATCTGTCATGGAAGTTCTTAGCTGTAGGCGTGACTCTTCATGTTATGTATTTGACTGCGATCTTTGATTTTCTCGTGACTCAAATTCAGATTATGTTTGTTCATCGTCCATACTTTGTTTTTCTGTTCTACTTCGTTTTGCAGCGATTAACTGTTCCCACTAATAGCTTACTACTCTTGGGTATATTAATGAGAGAAAGGTTTTTGATGTACATTAAAACTATTTTTGATTATTAAATTAAGTTCGAATAATTTCATATTTGAAATGGCATTGGACGTCTTATAAATCACTTTGAGTAATGATTACTAAAGAAAATTTAGAAATACAGACATAATTCTCGATAAATTATATTTTGATGAAACATTACAAATACATAAACCCACACACAATATACATACTCAATAACAAACAAATTTTACGAAAACTCAAATGAAATTTTTATTTAAATGAAACATATAACTGTTATTCGGGTAAAAATAATTGGGAGATTTTCTTTCACTTTTAATTAATACATGTAAAAATAAGAATAAAGAATACTATTGAACAATCATTTCAACAACAGAAACCGTTATTCAACCGATCAATGTGACGCGCCTTCATTTGTTGGCGGAATGAAGAAAATATAGTCGTCTAATGCGATCAATATTGACGTATCGTTCAAAAAATCAGAAACCCATTTGCACAGGAAGGGGTGAAGTCACAAGAAGGCAATTTGTCACGAGGGCACTAATCTTTATCGAACTTTTTCTAGATTTCTCGTTGGGAGATGTTTATATTGTACAAATTCCAAGCTATGTTATCGATACTATGTACATATACAAATCATTCGAAGAACACTTTATTGGTTATCAGAAATACAAATTACATATTACATTGAAACCTCTGATGCTGGGAACGCGTGGCTTTACATTTGACTTATTAATCATTTTTATGAATAAAGTACACAGATCTCCAAATATATAGACACGCACTAACTCAAATTTCTTGTTCCAATGTTTTACGCAATCAAATAGCTCAGCGAGTCGATTGGAACATTGAAATGAAATAGTATATAAAATAGACTTACCGAATACTTCTTGTGATGGAACCAGAATGGTGAATCCTGATGAACTCGTTGCTTGTGGTCGCTATATGGAAGTATGACTGTTTCTCATTCACGAAGAACGTGTCTGGCACCCAAATGTTCTTGATAAACTCGGACCCCACAGATAGGGTTTCTACTCCGGGCCTCTTCTTGTAGGCCAAGCGGGGGTCCGTCCAAAACTGACGGAAGTAAAAATCCAGGGTGAAGTCCTGGACAAGGCAAAATAAAGATTAATATATTTGGAAATATCAAGATTTTTGAAAATAATATGATGGGATGCTACTAATGATGGTACAAATAAACGGTGACCTCGAACGAAAATGTCAATATTACTTTTGTAATAAAATGTACCTAATAATAATATAAATAAAGAAACCCAAAAAAGTGTGCAATAAAGTAATAAACTAATAATGTATGAATTAATATGTTCATCATATTTTAAAATGTGGTTTAAAACATATTATTAAATTTAATTTAATACAATTTTTTTTAAAATCTGTTAATTTGTGAAGTCGTGTAACGTACATACTATTATTGTTTATGAACGCTACTTATGCACAATTACTTCTTAGAATCTAGAATAAAGAAAATAAATGACTCTACAGACAAAGTATGTAAGATATTTCGAAAATTGTACAATAAATGAAATGAAAAAATAATCTGCCAATCTAATGCCAAACTAATATTGTTATATTCTTTGTTTTCATTTTTAAAGAGTTTTTGCACTACATAAGATAAAATAATGCAAACATTAGAATCAACGATTATAATTATTGGAGTGGGTCCGGTTTTTAAAAAGCTTTGAAGAAATGCATTTATATTCGATTTTAGTTAAAACTGTACTATACTTCTAATTGTTTCCAAATTTAAGCGATTAAGCAGTTTAGTGAGACAATATATATAATATAGCAAAGTATTGCTTTGTAGTACTAAGCAGTAACTGAAATGATATTTCTGAGAATCAGAAAAATGCATATTAGAATGTGCTTTATAATACATGATTCACAGGTAATATAATAGTTTATTAACTGTTAAATAAAGTGAATATATATTATATATACATTTTATTTAAAGCTAAATAAAAATCCGTCCTACGTGGTTAACGATTTAAATGGTCAGTAAACCAACACAGTTTAATAATGTCAACATGAAAATGGAACTAAAATTGTATCGACAGAATAAACACATAAATACCACAAAAATAATTTCAACGGTGCATTAATATTTGATTAGACATGCGAACGGTAAGGTAGCAAACACATCAATGAGGCCACGGGGAGTAAGGCACTATACGAATGGCAAACATTTAATGTCGGCTAAGGGAGCACTTGTTCAACTGTCAGTTGCACGTTAGCTGTCAAATGAGCTCGTTTGTTCGGCCAGCTTCAGCGTTTTGTTGCGCTGATTCAGTACTTAATATTTTAGCAGTTCCCCGAACACGGCAAGAGAAGTTTTACGTCAGATTCAAAAATAATGAAATGAAACATACACTGATTTATTCAGTACAACTTGTAATCATGCAGAGAAATGAATTACAAATGTTAAGAATTGAAGGTTTAAAAATATTTTATTCATGCTTACTTGTCAACTTTTACTTTAACTTCTATGGATTTATGAATATTATGAAAAAAGTCTAATTTAAATTCTAATTCTAGTTTTTGTTTATCTAAAACATGAAGTATTATATATATAATACTTACTCTCCACGTTTGATTATCTTGAGACAGTTATATGGACTTACATTATTTTTTAATGCAGGCATGAAC
The DNA here is from genome assembly GCA_031772225.1 of Eubasilissa splendida. Classification (NCBI taxonomy): domain Eukaryota; kingdom Metazoa; phylum Arthropoda; class Insecta; order Trichoptera; family Phryganeidae; genus Eubasilissa; species Eubasilissa splendida. The sequence goes on along the minus strand of CM062873.1, from coordinate 7,458,881 downwards.
ACAAACCTACACTTTAGTACTTAATTGTAAATATAATAAGCTGTAAAAGAACAAATAAAAGTCGAGAATTAACAGTATTGGCATTTTGGGCGCGAAGCATGCTGTATTGATAACTAAATCTTAATCCTCGTGGAATAATGCTAACACGATTGGGTGGGTTGTGATTTTCAGGCTAGCTGCATATTGTAGAGGATCTCTGATGTTCACATAATTTTGCCATTCGTGTTTTTGTACAACACATTATGTAAATGGGGTGAGCGGATATGATCGATGGCGTGTGGGTTCATGCTGTAAGGGACGTCATGCAAATACGTACATATCAAATATACTATATTATACATATAAGACAGGGTGATAGAGAATGATTTTAGGAAGAAATATTCGTATTTTTAATGTGGATGTCGAATGGTGAAATCTAATTTGTTTAAAATATGTCCAATAGTGAATTCGAAGTATCAGGATGAACGTAAGGATTTCTTGAATACGCATAGCACAGATAGACATGTGCGAGGAATTTGAGTTTTGATGGCATATTTAATAAATCTCGTTCATGCACACTAAATATTTATTAAAAATTTTAAAAAACGTACACTACTAATTGTTTAAATGGGAAATGTATTTGCTAAATAGTTTTTTCGTATTAAAATAGTATAGTTTTCATGAAATATTTAAAAATAATATAATTTTATTACTCGTAGGTTTTCACGACCGTCAGATGATAATTAAATGTCTTTTGGATATTACTACACATAAGCCCGGATTATTGAAATGTGACAGGAAACATCGGTTACGATGAAATCCTACCCAACAAATTACACGGTTGAAATTTTATCATTTTTCGTACAAAACGGTCCAAGGTTAAATTTTAAATCAGCTCTCGCTACAAGTTTTCTGTAGTCTAATAAATAAAGTTTTGAAGTATTATAAAATTATTTTCCTCAAACCCTGTTAACTCAACATCGCGTGTTCCGTGACCATATCTAACGCAGAAAACGCGTGTGAGCGAACACGTATGAAGTTCATGTACATATGTACATTTGAGATAGTTTTCCGTGACGTACGCGGTACGAGTACATACCGTTAATATGCTCGTATAAAACTCTCACAGAGCAGCGTAAAGAAAAAATTTCACGATATAAATAGATATATTTTTTACCTCGGTAATGCGCACAATTTAAATTTAAATTGATTATTTGATCGAACGCAAAACATTTTCATATTTTTATATTATATAAATCTAAGAATTCAGGTTTTTTAAAAATATTTATATTTAATATTATCTTATTTTATTCTTAAGAACTCAATGTTATGAATTTTGATTAAAATTACTGTTTTATGTCTTGTACAAGTATGCCAAAAGTCTTTTTCATAATAAAAGTTCTGTAATAAAATAATGGATGGGTTTAATAAAAAAATGGTTTATTTTCCATTTAAGTACAGTCTGTGGAAATTTATTTCTTAAAAATTATGTTTTCAAAATGTGATCCGTTATTTCACTGGCAATCTTCTAAACGGGAGACACGCTCCATAGTGAATGAATCCCCAAAGACGCGGATAACGATCGGCATACCCCCCCTCCCTCTCCCGCTCGTTGCGTTGGTGCAGCGAATGATCCAAAATGAAGAAGACTTTTGGGACACACTGTATTATTTATTTTCGGATATCAGACAAAAAAAAATATGAAGCTAAGAATTTAATAAATATATTTACTGTTTCCGAGGTAAGTTTGTAGAACTCCATAATCACATATGTGAAAATAATGTTCAAAATATATGGAAATCCTCAGAATGCCCTTTTCATTTCATGCAAATAAAATTGTATAGCTGTCTACCACTATAGTTATAAATACAAGTTGTTGAGTTAAATTGTTATAGAGATAATGTCATTACGAGGTGAAACGCGCCTGAAGTACATTAAACGAGTAGAATAAAAAACAAGTGTTTTATTTTCACATATGTTAATAAATGTACATTATATTACCATGTAGTCGATAGGTACTTAAGTTTCAAAATACGATGATCATTATTATTTCATATCATTAGATTTTTTTAAGAAACTAGATTTCATCACACCATGTCGACTAATACACTGTAATAAATTATTCGTAACCTTTCTGTAATAAATTTCTGTAAATTCACCTTTATTATCATAACGTCCTGCCTACTCTTACACATACCCGAGTTAGATACAGTCCACACGAACGCAGAATAGTAAACCGACTTGGGGGCGGATTACAATTTCCATCAAATCCTTTTAATATTACATAATAATAAATACAACATTCAAAATTAAATCCCATAGAATAATCGTTGATACTATTTTTCCATTTTTAAATGTAGTCAACTTTATATTGAGATGAATCTCAAATTATACACTACAAAAATGTCAGAATCAAATCAATCCATTTTCTTAAATATTAATAAACTTTGATACAACTTACATATTTTTAATGAAAACATATTTTTGTTGTGAACTTGCATTTTCAAAACAAAAATGTGTTTAAATTAAATATAGTTTTATATAGTTTTATCGTCCAACTGTATGTTACTGAGGTGAAGCAAATATAATTAATATTTTATGAGAGATATATAATTTATTAAAATGTTTTTAAGAATTATCAAATTAACAAATTAGTTAGCAAGCATTTAGTAAGTGACTTACCAATACAAGTACGAACCGATCATAATCATAAGTAGTCACTTCCAAATTTATCACCGACTAAATCTAAGAATTTAGAACAAGGTGTTGGTTTTGCAGATAAAATATTAAGATATCAATTTAATCAGTGCTACTTTTATTTCATTACAGCAATAAATAAAAAAACACACTTCAATTTTAGAGTATTTGAAAGTTTACATTTTTCGGGCAAACGCGGTAATTCATTCAAATGTAAATAACCATAAAATGCCTCAATAAAATATATATTGGTACGCAATTATGAGAGTACGTTTTATACAGTTGCGTTAGGTCACTTCTCAGGTATGGAATGAAGACATTTTATTGGGTAACCCAAGCATTAAGAACTTAAAATAAGTAGGGTTAAATTGCTTGCACGTAGAGTATAAATAAAGCCACTTTTCTAAAAATATTTATTTTAAAGGAACACATTATTATTGTGAGGTTGCAGTTTGTCAGAACATTTTTTTGTGATGTTTTTAATACAAATTAAATGTATCAATGTTCTATGATCTGTTCAATGAACTATGTTCTGATAACTGCCACTGCACAATAATATGTTCTCCTTAAAAATTTCTAAGTTGTATTAAATGTTTCCAAAATGTAATACAATGGATTAATCAATTCATTCTGGCGTCTCCTATCGGGTTTTATTTAAAGATATTTGAGTTTCTACGTATATATGAAGTAGATTGCTTTAAAAAAATGGAATAACAGATATATCAATTTGAAAGTGAATCGTATAGTTTCAAAATTTTTACTTAAATTTACTATGTTGACATCGTGTAATGATCAGCGCACTTTCCTGGATAGAAAGGGTTCCTGATTCAAATCCCGATAGCAAAAATATTTTTACGATAAATTGATTATATCTGTATATCTTTCTAATTGATACATTTATTTGTATTAAAAATATTTATACCAATTTACGGAAAACACTGAATAATAACACAATATTTTTTTAAGTATAATTAATTAATTCTTATACTTCTAATTCTTGTCCATTTAACAAACATTATCGATCATATTGACGAGTTTATTTGCAGCAACCTGGAATAGTTTGATTGTCGACTTTTCAAACTATTGTCTTACGCCCCATTTAATAGTTCATAAATTGCTTCATGCTGAACTCTGTACCGCCCTTCATCTCGCCTGAAGTCGAATCTCCGAGAGTAATCTCATCCATGGACAAGGGTCATAATAGTCCGTCATAAAATTCTATCGTCAAACCGTTATTAATGGTAAGATTTAAAAATACTAATGGCAAAGATTTTTTGAGCACCTGACATTATTCTTCTTTTATTCTTCTTTAGGCAGGATGTTACCCTTCATCTTATGGGGCCTTAAGGATTTTAGTATTTATTTTTCGTAATTAATGACCCAATCAACCTAGATTATTTTTAAGCAGTCGTCTATAGATTTACATCTCAAATGTTTCAAGTCGCTTTATCATTATTTCAGTGAATGTCCACGATTTCATTCCGTATAAGAGTACAGCGAGTACGTAGCACCGAACCATTCTCATTTGCAAATTTAAATTTAGGTCATAGCTGTACAATACTTTCTTCATGCGGAAGAATGCGGATTAACTTAGTTCAATACGATATTTTATTTCCATAAAAGAGTCCCAGTTTTGATTCATTACGTCGTTCTGTTTACAAACGAGTATATTTTAATAAAAATTTAAAAAAAAATAATTACTATTTTTAATTCAACACTTCAACGGTTCTTGCTAAAAGGTCTGTACTATTTATAATTTCGTAGTAGATTACGAATAGCTTTAAGTAAGTTAGAATAAGAATATAAGATATTAAATTAATATGAAGTATTACATAAAATTGTGATGGATATAAAACGAATAAAAATAATGTATGGGTATTTTTGTAATTTTTAAAAATTTGATTCTAAACAATGAATACAATTTTTTTTATAGGTATAAAAATATATTTCACTATTAAACCTGTGCATTAACTTATTTTACATGTAATAAAAATGGTAACTGATGGTTGATTAATTTAAAACGTAATGTTTTAGGGCGCTTGATGTATGCTGTATCCGTGCCATCAGCGCATGTTAGCGAATAATTTCTCATTAAAAAAGGTCACTTACATTTCAGACATATTAACGATTAGTGGGAAAAAAGAGCCAAGGGTAAAATAACGCGAAAAGAACGGAAAAATATTTAAGAGAGAGGGAGAAAGAAAATGATAAATGACCATAAATACTACGAACACGAAAGAAAGTCTTACTTTGTGACTAATTTTCCATGAAATAGCGTGTTTTGAAAATGATGCATGAAGGAACTTTAGAAATCTATAACAATTTTTGGGTTATAATTACGTACTATTTATCATTTGTAGGCCGACATAAATTCTTCTAACTACATTAAAATAAGTTTATAAAATTATAAATAAGAAGCTTTCAAATCATTTATTTAATAACGATGTTTGCAAAAAGTTTGTCCAGGCAGGGGGAAGGTGTGACGTCTAGGGATGGGATGGGTTAGGATTATATATTTTTTTCAGTGTTTTAGAGTACAAAATTTGAAACGATGGTACGATTCAACAATATTATAATACACATTTACATTGGAGGAATAACTATGCAAAATTTAGTTAAGAATAGTCAAATGGTGTAGATTTGTATAGAGAACAGACAGATGAATACACAACTCAAACTAAAAAAAAAATCTTATATGTAAAAATAAACTGGTTTTAATTCATTGAAATCTGGACAAAGGGATTTCAATGGATTTTAAATACATCGACTACAGATAACAAAAATATATAATAATTTTTGGAAGAGAATTAGCGGTACTTATATAGTTTTAATGTACGACAGCAGGGACTGAAAAAAATTCACAACAACGCTTCGTTATTGTAATTTATATATTTTATATGACCAAGTTATTTTAGAAATCTAATTAACGGGATGATAACATATAGAAGATAACTTGTTCGTATAATTATATAAACTTTTTAGCAAACCTAAAATTTGTAACTTATCACATGAAGAAATCTTTATAATTTTAATTTTATTATTTTCTTAAAATACATCGTAAAAATACATTTACATTTTACATCGTAAAAATACATACACAATACACACGAGTTTGAATTTTCCCAATCCACATACAATCCGTAGTCATTTTAGATGAATAAATTCAAGATCTTATTTCAATTTAAGTCAGTTTAGAAAAATCACTCAAGCATAAAGTTTATACTTCTTTCATAGCAAGATATTTTTATATTAAGATCTATAGTTTGACACTTATTTTAGACTAGAAACTATCTTGAATTTCTTTTCCTATTGTAATACGATGGGCTTTAGATTTCTGGTATTAAAATTTTTTAATTCGATCAAATATAAAATAAATATCATATATAAAATTTTCACTTGATTTCCTCTAAAATTGACATAATGATGAATATGATTCACAGCTTCATTACAAGCACAAATAGTGTTAATTTTTTCCACATATAAATAAATATACGGGGTTGATAAACAATATTGGGAATATGAAGCTTAATGTAATATTTTAATTGTATCACATATTATATTTTATAAACGAATGAACAAATAAAGTTCTTGTGTTTAACTCGAAAATTTTTTTGTTTATTTTTCTCAATTTTAAGACTAAAATAACATTAAATAGACACACGACGAAAAACTAGAGATTTGTCTCGATGAATAGATGAAATTATTGCAGCAGTGGGAGTGACATGGAAAAGATTGACGGAGATCCGAAGGCAGTGCAGACTTTTTAAGTCTCATATTTATCGGACAATTAAATATGTTATAAAACAATTTAAATAAGTCACTTGTAAAGACACAAAACAAATCTATCTTTCGAAAAAATGTTCATACAATGTGTATGATAAATGTGAGTCTCATATCAAATTAGTCACTTTCAATCTAAAGGACATCATATTCCTTAATAAGGAAACCGACTGGAGAGCGAGAAATAATTAAAAACACAAACACTCATCCATAATAATATGACGCTTATTAATATGGCATAATGGATGCGGTGGCCGTGGCTACTTCGATAGTGAAAATTTGCTTCGATTGCTGTAAAGTATTTGCTTAAACGGCCAGGTCTGTGAGACTTCTGTCATATGTAAGAAAAGCATCCTGTCATCTTATATATGTCTCATGGTCATATCGCGTCGCACTCTATGGTTTCTTTCCTTATCTATGTCGCTGTCAAACATGACATTAATGTTTTGTTCGTATTTTTTACGTTTATACAATACCAGGGAGAGTAATATAGAATGCATTAACAGAAAAGCAATCGGCGAAAGCAGCATAAAACAATCGACGACAGCAAAATAAGATAAATATAAGAATGCACAATGCACTATTGTTAAAGCAATATAATAAGGGATTTCTGCATTGAAATATAGAATCTACTAGTCTAGTAATACTAAGATCAGCATTGGCTACAATGGCTGCCCGGAGAGCTTAGCAGTAAGCAAACAGCGAAGCGATTGCTTATCTGCTAGTCATATATAAATTTCCTAATTTTCTGAAACGAGTTTTAATTAGAGTTTCAGTTCAGATATAACTTTTTCTGATCAATGGCACTAAACTAAGTAATATAAAATTTGAAAAACGTAATGTTTTTTTAATAATCATAGTTTTATCTGTGTTTTCTCAGTGACAATATTTGTCTTTCAAAGTTTTATCTTCAATTCAAGTGGAAACTATACGGCACTAATCACTGCACCCGTTTGAGCTTAACGGTACCACTTGAGCAGAGAACTTCGATTCATCTTGTCGATAGTCTCATGTCAAAAGATAGTTTTCCATCTCGGAAGCTGAAAAGTATGCGCTAACAAATTAATTTCAATATTTTAGAATAATGAAAGTCAGATGTTCTGAAAAACTTTACCCTAAATATTTTTAAATCTTTCCAATAATCATTATGTATATATTGATTATGTTTCGTGTCCACCGTATGAGGTTTCTATCGGAGATTCGACTCGAGCGCGCATTAAGAATGGTACATGAATCATCACCGCATATGTTTTGCTGCCAGATTAGAATGATGTATACAGTACACATATAACTTTACTGACTTTCAGAGATCAAAGTCTCTTTGAGAGATTATCTAGGACACAGACCTTTCAGATTTTTACGTTTACAAATCCAGTAGGCACCGAGAATATATCTGTGTCTTCCGCGGACAAGTTATGTACAAATTATATTATTAAATTAAGCTATTAATAATTTTTTCAGTAGTTTTTAACAGATATTATGACGCCTATTTGCATTTGAGTATTTATATAAATATTTTATTTTTATTTTGTGTTTTAAAATAAGCGAAGGAATTATTACGAATTAATTAGGAGAGAATGGTAAGAAAGGTACATGACGCAAGTATTGATGACTTCGGACTTCCGCGGTAGACTTGGCACGACCAGGTAAACAAATGTTGGGAAATGGTCCAATTAGAAGCCACGATAGTTTTAGAAGATTTATGAGTGTGGATTAGGCGAGAATTGTGCGTTAGGACAGAAGAGTGTGGCGCTGTATCCTGCCTACCTACCCCCGAGGTAAATGGCGTGATTGTTAGATAGTTAGTTTATTTAGAACTAACAATCGACGTTCAATACTGTAGTTGATAACGCGTCACGCGCTCCAGTAGCTACCAGCAGAGACAAGCGCCTGGAACGGGCTTATTCGATTGCGGGAACAGAGTTGACGGCGGATGTGAATGGCACATTTTGATGTACTTTCATCTCCATGAACACTATTATTAAAATATTATTTTTATCTTTCTATAATTATTACACATATTTTATGAAAGTATTTTTTTTTATAACAAATCAGTAAAGTATTTATTAAAATTGTTATAACAATATATTAGATTAAATATATCAAAAATATATATATTAGTCATTATGATCTTCGAAGACTTCAAGTGCGAAAATCTTTTCAGTGAGTTCAAAGTTTTCGAACGACAGGTACGGCAATTTGAAGCATCAGACTCTAATAGAATTATTTTTATTTGTTAACATTGTTTTATTAAACACTTATTATGTTTAAATACATCTACCGGTTTCGAAAAATACAATTTTCTTCTTCAGGATGTCAATACTAATCAAAATATGTTGTTTCTTTACCAGAATCTATTTTTAAAAAACAATAATTATTTAAAAAATAAATTTAGTACTTAACTCAAATTGTTACTTAATACAAATTTACTCAAATAATTTTTAGGAAAAAATTTTTGAATGGGACTCGTGTTAAATCGGCATTTTATACAAATAATAATATAGGAAATTTACTCATAAATTCCAACGACTGGATTGTCAATTTTGCATGTAAACGGTGTTGGTCGTAAATGAAATAATTTGGAATCGTTGGAGATAAATAAAGCGTGTAAAATTAATCAAAAAAATTATAAACGATCAATTAAATTTAACAACGTGTCCCATTCTAAAAATTATTCGAGTAAATTTGTATTAAGTAACAATTTGAGTTAGGTACTAAATTTATTTTATAAATAATTGTTGTTTTTAAAAATAGATTCAGGTAAAGAAACAACATATTTTGATTAGTATTGACATCCTGAAGAAGAAAATTGTATTTTTCGAAACCGGTAGATATATTTAAACTCAATAAGTGGTTAATGAAACAAAGTTAACAAATAAAAATAATACATTTTTACCACAAAGCTAATTTTGCTAATTTCAAAAGTATCCAATAGAATTGTTTGCTCTGAGTTTTTCAAATCTATGAATATGTTTGCAGTACATATGATGGACATCGCATATTCTGTATCGCATTCCAGTTGACATCTTACACGTAATGGTTTATACAAATAACGGCTTTTGACATTTATCAAATGTATACTTAATCTTACGATTAAATCTGTTATTATATTAAAAAAAATTCTACCCAATCTGCGAATTTATTAGTCTGAAATAGCTTCTTTATTTGCTTAAAAAGAATTAGAGAAACGTTTAATGATAATCTCTCTAGAAAAACGAGCAATGTGATGCACTATAGATATGGTTATTCACATATCATGGATCGATACGTATGGAATTCATATATCACATGTAGTGCGATTTGTTAGTATTTCTTATATTACACAAAATGTAATGTGATGGAAATACATATGTCATACGTCGTTCCATTTTTAAATCCACAATCCCACACTCATCAGACAACCCTACCATTTGCTATAAAATGAATAATCTTAAGTCCTTCGTGAAGATAAATAAATAAATAAATTATCGGTCACCCGATTAAAATGTAAAGTTATGTATATATTTATAATATTTTGGGCTACTCTGCTGCGTATATCCGACCTCTCTGGTTGACATTTTGGATCTCATTGCAGGTTCCACCATCAGAGCTGACGCATTCAAAATGTTGGCCTGAGAGGTGGGAGATATGTAACAGAATAGACCAGAGAACTCTAGACAGAATATTCTGAACCGTAAAAACGTAAATTAAAAATGTAAAGCGTATTTCATTGTTTATACATAAATAGTAGTTAGATATTCGTAAAAAATAACTTTTTCATTAAAAATGATTGTAAAATAATGTCAATCTAATCCATTATGTTGATATATAATTCTCTATTGAAAAGATCTTAATTTTCAAGTTTCTTCATAAAAGTTTCACGACTCTGCGATAATTTGATTCTGGCACGCGCTTAGACGCTCGTATACATAGTATTATGCCAATAATATTTATGTACATACCGGTTTCTAGATATAATCTAGTAGGTAAATAAATATTATTGGCGAGATCAATAAATACATTTTAACATTTAATATTAAAATTCGGAGTCGTGCGCGGTGATAATAAATAAGTGGTTGAAAATTATTAAATATGTTGAAGGAGTATCACAATAGACTTTCTCTAATGTTTTATGACTGGTAACTCCAGTATGATTACTTAGAAGTTTTGTTGTATTAAAAACATTTATCATACATAGTTACTACAGAGTTTCGTAGATACGAGAGAGAACAGTCAATGGAATATTTATATTTTCTACGTGTAGTATACTTTTATAACCAACTTCGGCTCGATGCTGAGTAGTCAAGTTCAACGAAATCTACGAGTTTTTGTACGCACTTGTAGTTAAGTATTTGTTATATTTAAATTTGTTATTGTTAGTATTATGAAATGACTAAAACATGAATTAGTAACGCACATCATATCAGAAACTCTTCATCTTCAAATATTCCTCCATACTTCAGTAAATATTACCCTGACTATGCTAAGGCAAAGGGCGAGGTTTCAACTTGGTGTGTTAATAATATACTGTAATACATAAAAGTATAAACTAAAACAAACTTAACCTCACTGAATTTGACCAACAAAAGATGTTTGTTTGTCGGAATTTTGAAGTAAGTCAGCATTTACAGACTTCTCTAGTAAATGCTGTGTTGTAGATAGCTGAATTTGAAAAGGAGCATTTAATGCGTAAAGTACTTTGCTTTACACTTCCGAGCTGTGGATACACCCGGTAGCAAAGTGGAACAAGTTAAGAGTATGCTACACTAACAAACTACTTAAGTTCTCCAGATTTTGCGAGACCCAAGCGATATTTGTGGAGGAAAAAACATTGCAAGGGGAACTTAAAAACATTGCTGCGCCGTCTAGTGGGAAGATTTTGTTCCAGGTTTGGGCAATCAAAAAAAGTTGTCTTCGAGATGATAATATCTGACACGTGTGTGACATTCTCATTCCCCCTCTTTGTGTACTGGTTCCATAACCACACCCTTAATAAGTTAATAATATCAATTTTTTCATTTTATTTATAAACATTAAAAATAGAATTAGCATTTTTCGGACAAAAATATTTGAACACTCTTGCTAATGCGTTCTATGTTAAAATCATTAAGAATCTCTATTTTATTCATATGTATATTTAAATAAATAATTATTTTGAAATTTGAATGAGCTGTTACCACTTTAATTATTTAAATAAAATCACGTTTTGTAATTCCTTTTGATTTAAAAAAAATATATATTATCTTGTTTATTTGTGAATTTTCAATTTTAGATCATAGTTCAATGGCATTTAAAACCAAATATTTTTTTGATACATAGATTTTTTCCGTCTACCTTTCTGATTAATTAATTAAAATTATTTTTATTATCTTGATATAATAAGGTAGGTAACTATCTATATGAAAAGTCGAATGTGTACCCGGTAACAAGATTTCGCATTAAACTAAAAAAAAATTCTTGGTAACTGGAATTATCGATAAGTTTTTTTTGTAATGATTTAGATTAGTATTGGATATTCACGATTTTCACGTTCTAAAGAAAACATGTAATTTGAGAAATTATTACCACACTGATTAATCTGAATGTTTCTTACAAGCACAGTCTGCATTAGATTTAACTCAAGACGTGGTTCAAAGAACAGACATGGGAGTGTCGTGTACTCGTTTATTGTTGTATGTTTTTTATTTAAGTTAAAATTTTATTAAAAATTTCTGATTGTGAAAAGATAAAAAAGATTCTGGCAGACCAATGAGGTTGATATTTAATAAAAAAATTAGAGTTGATATCACACCATGATCAAATATAATAAGTTCCATTGAAATAAAACATCAGAAGATTTCACTATCGAAGCGTGCGATATAAATAAAATGTATGGATATTAAGCAAACTAAACAAATGTATTAACCTTTAAAATGTCATGAGCGCGTTAATAAGCTAAACTATAAGCAAGTTAACACGCACTTTTGGACCTGGCAAACTTGCAGGGATTCAAATCATGTTTTTAAAACATTTTTCCATCTGTGGACGACAGGTCCCAAATTTTGATAGATAACTCAAGACCATTAAAACCTAGTATTACCCTATGTGGTGTCTTCCATTTCAAATAGAATTAGAAGTTAAAAGGTTAAAATTGGTATTGCACATGTGTACAAATATATTTGTCATCGGTGGTTATTTGGGGTGCGATCATGCTCAGCTGTCATCCTAAATATGACTAGCTTGTTTGGTCATTCAATAAAGTGCTTATTTTCTCAATAAAAAATCGGGGGTTTGATCTTTGCCCCAAGACATCAGCAAGAGAGATCTATTTTTCATCACAAACACGTATTCTACGATGTGTCATAAATGGTTTACATCAAATGTTTTTTTTATATATAAACACATTAAATAAAGAACTGTATACGAGAAAAAGCTAAACATTTTATAAAAACAATCAATTGACAGCTTTGTGTACTAAAAGGGGGCAATATAAAGACGAAGTTTGGGTGAGGCGATAAATTTTCACAGATGTTTGAGAAATGGAAAAGAGACCATCGGCCCATCAGGTAGAGCTCGCCGAGGGTGACTCTGAGTTTCCAGATTCAGGACCGACTATTTAAAGATTTGGAGTTTGTCGCGATGTGTTCGTCCCCCGTCCCCCGGTGGATCCCGGCCGCCCCCCGAAAATGTTCGCCCTCCCGTTCGGCGTCGCAATGCGTCGCTGGCTCGCGGCCAGAGCGGCCGGGGTGCGCAGACGCGCCGCTCGCGATCCGGCTCGGCGGGACCGACGCGCCGAATTCAAACTTTCAAAGATAAGGGAGCACGTCCGAAGTTATGCTTCCCCGGGAGCCGAGGCCCAGTTCAAATTCGAATGTATCCATCGATTGGCAGCGTTGATGCGGTTTCTTAATTCGTTGTTTATCTGTTGCAGAAAACCAACACAGCTGATAAAAAAATATAATGAGTTTTATTTTAACAATGTTTTGTTGAAAAAGGAACAGGGCAATTAATGTGAACATAAATAAAATCAATTTTATATATACCTGATCATATTAGATTATAAATGATTAGAATTTAGTAAGAAAGTATAATTGTCAGGGATACGTTATTTATTTATTACGACCATAAATAAAATCTTTTAGAAATAAACATGAAGTCTTTTTGCTGTCATGAAACTACAGAGATGCGTGTGTTTCAAATACTGACACTTGCAGTATGATACAAGTTGTTAGTAGTTAAACAAATATTTATATACATTAGAGAATTTTTGATGACTGATTCAGTAGTATCGCCGGTTAAGTTTTGATTACAAAACGATCCTATAATATTAATTTCTACTAAGATTAAAATAAATTTGTATTTTAAAAATCCACGTACAGAAAATGGTGTAATATTGACTGGAAGATCTTAAAAAAATTATTACCTGTCTCAGAATACAACCTTTAATTATTATATATTTATAATATTTTATAATATAACATAATGCATAATTACAACATAATATTTTACATTGGAGGATGGTTCTGTTAGAAACCTCAATAATCAGTGAGCTTGTATGAAAAGATGTATGAATGTGGATGAGGTGAGAACTGTATGTCAGGACAGAATAGGGGCACTCTATCCTCTCTGCCTACCCTCGTGGAAAAACAGAGTGATGGTAAGTTAGCTAGTTGTAATATTTAGCTCAAACAATGTACAATGTATTTAATACAAATTGAAAATGATTTATTATTTGTCTGCAATATTATCAGATCAAGGAAGTGTATATTTACCGTATAATATTATTATCATTTTTTAAAAAAATATTAATTATTTACAAGAATACATAACCTAGCCTGTATTGTGATAACTATATAAATAAAATATAATCTATAATATGATATGTTACCTTTTTTAAAAAATATTTTTTTATGAAATATTTAAATATCTCAATAATAATCACAACTTCCAGGCTAAATGCAATAATTTTTTTTATCATAGGTAATATTTTAAATTTACTCCGGTCGAGAATCGAATGAGTGGCTCTTAGGAGAAAGCCAACGCTTTACAACAGCTGTTTCAATACAGGTGAATGGCTTCGCAAAAGTAGTAAGCTTATTAAACATTCAAATACACGTGTATTCACTCTAATTAGCTTTGTATTGATATGTATTAAAAACATTTAAATTTAGTCATTTTTAACATGAAATAACATATAAAGCTTATATTTTTTTAATTTTGTAACATTAATAACAACTACAACAATGTAATGTTTGATTTCGTTTCTGGTACTCTAATAGCTTAAGGTAACCAAGACAACCCATGTTACAAAACAAACATTTTAACCTTTAATTACCTTATTTAAATATCCGGTAAATAATTAAATAATGTGTTTCTTTTGCCCTGCCGACTTTCGTTTTCCGGTAAATTTTAGCTGACTCGTAGAGCAATCGTTCAGAAAATTTCAGGTTATCATATAAGCCGTTTGAACAATGCTTAAATAGCGTGGTAGAAAAAGCATGGTGAAATCGTATTATTAAGATAAATCTCAGCACTGAGGTCGCATTTTTTAAATTTGGAGTTATTTTCGAGAGAAGAAAGAAATATAGAAGGGATCCATTGAAAACAGTTACAAGATAAAACTGGAACCGGTTTTCAAGTGATCTCTTAAACCGATGCCAACTTATCGATATTAGCGGCATCGCGGTGCTACTACTTGACGTTCGATATACAATGGTTGTGTTCTTTTTACGTTTTAATGATATAAAATGATATAATTTAGTTATTTTTGAAAATTACGAAGACGTATAAAATTTTCGGGTTAGAATTTAATATACATAAGCTCATTAACAAACAGAAAATAGTTGACAATCAAAGTCTGTGTATTGCTGGAATAAAATTGTATAAAACACATGGTATGACTTATTTGTGTTCCAATATAAAGTAATGATTCTTCTTTGAAATCAAATGCAGCGATAAACAAGCTCACACAACCTTTACCGGTATAAAAAAAAGTTCTGCAGTCATGATCTAAACATTTATCTCGTTATTATTTTATGGAATAGAGGTAGGGAAACTAAATAGAGACATGTAAAAGCAACATGAAGCATTTGAGGTAAGAATCTGCAGGAGTATACTCGACATTAGCTGAATGGATAGAGTTACAAGTGAAGATGTTATGGCTTTGATGAATTGTGCCCATTATTATGAAAGTAATCATGTTTATTTCGTTTCAAGATACTAAAAGTTTGCGTTAGAATGGCTTAAAAAATCTTTTTATATTATACAACACAATGTTTTAAAAATTATTTGGTCTACTAGATATATAATTTATTTCGACATATATATTTTGACTTACTCTTTTATCAAAATAAAAACTAGTGCAATATTATTGAACGTCGTAACAATACACTGAATATAACGCTTCAAATTTTTCACAATTGTTACAATTTGTATCATATTATATTAATTTAAAACAATGTGACGCCAAATAATTGATGAATTTCTTGATTTAGACCACTTTCATAATAATGGGCATAATTCAGAAAAATAAATAGTAAAAACTATAAAAATCTGAAAACTTTAATATTTTTGATATGTAATGAGATACCAAATCTTGCATCCCATAATGAAGGGAAGATTGCTGGAAAATGAGACTAGAAAAAAGGAGATTATTTTGAAAAAACAGATTATGGTTTAGACAGTCAATTGTAGAGCTTTTCATGGCCGCAATAAACAAAGTGATGATTGCCAACATCCGTTGAACGGATAAGACACGAGAAGAAGAAAAATAAAGAATTCGCACGTCATTTTTTCATTGTCTACTTACAAATATTTTGATAAATGTCTCTAATAACAATAAAAATCCGTAATGAGTGCCTAACAAACCTAACTTATCCTAACCCATCATAACTTAATTTTGAAGGATATCATTTTGTATTGAATTTGATGAATAATTTTATTTTCATTTTTGCGGTTTTTTTTGGGAGTAAAAGAGATATTATTATCATAGTGGCATAATTTGTCATCATTGATTCAACGCTTCCAGTAACACATTGTCGTGTTTATTATAACCTAAAAATAATCCAATAATAATGACGGAAATCATTTGAGAAGAGATATTTAATAAAAAAAATATTGATTTTAAAATAAAACTAAAACATAAAAAAATTATTTACTTTATTTAATGACACACATTCATGTTTACTGTTTCCGAGGTAAGTTTGTAGAACTCCATAATCACATATATGAAAATAAAACATTTGTTTTTTGATTCTACTTGTTTAATTTACTTGAGACACGTTACGCATTTTAATAATGCCCTTGCAAGGCGAAACGCGTCTCAAGTAGATTAAACGAGTAGAATAAAAAAATAAGTGTTTTATTTTCACAAATGTGACATACATTTACTTGATATAATACGTCACGGACGGTTATCAATATGTTGTTATGCGACACGAACCGATGGAAATGAGAGAAATTATCATATAAGTGATAAAATTAATAAATTTATTATGGAAATAATGGTTTTGTTCTTAATGTGTGCAAAGACTCGAAAAATTGTTAAGCGAAGTTTAATTCAGGTGACGGCGATCGGTGCCTCAATATTATTTCATGTTCACACGATGAAATGCAAGAGAGCGGGATAGCTTGTTTACAAGGGCGTTCTTGCTTACTAGACACTCGCCTAGCATCGTTCATAGTTCAAATGATGAAATGACAAAAACGTTTCAAAAAATATTTTTTATCCCAAAATATATATATATATTTTATATTAGAAAATTTATGACATTCATCCGAAGTTCACTACAATACTCTTATTTATATAATTTGTATCGATTGTATCCGCATATTAGAACTTTGGCTTTATTTTTAATTTAACGTCAAATTAATTAATTTAAATGTAGGTGTAGAATTTTTATAAGCAGATTAATAAGTGCATTATAGTTATCTTAATAATACTTTTTATACACAGAATATATAAATGTTTGTAATAAAAAATAAAGATGATATATCTCTAATTCATCTAAAAAGGTGTATAATATAAAATATATATTATTTCAATATGTATATCTATTTATCACTGTAGAACTATGGTAATGATATAATAGTCAGTCAAATGACTGACTGTATATATGCAAGACGTGTGTATGTATGTAATTGTAGATCGAACAATAAATCGGTGGCAGTAAACAAAATAAATATGATTAAGTATTTTCAAATGCTACAATTCATAGATGAGTAGGAAGTGAACTAGTTGTATCAGCTATGATTGAGGTGGTCAACTCTACCTGTAAATAGATAATGTCATAGTTGGTATAAAGTGTTTGAAAGTGAATTGTTTTTTAAAATATAATAAATGTATTTATTACAGTTATTATTCCAAGGGTATATCTAAAATATCGACACTGTGACAGCTGTCTAATGATCGATCTTGTGCTACTAACCTCTTAGCTGCACAAGTCGAGTGCGAATGCTATAATAGAGCTCCTTTCACATATGGAAAATTTGGAGGGTCGTCTCACTAACAGGAAAACAAAGCAGCTGGCAAATAGTAACAGTAGATCGGAGGTTAAAATTTTTAATTGAGTAGTTTTAAATTTAATTATTTCTCTCAATGTGTAAATATTCGATGAGACACGTTAGCTCAAAAAATAATCTGGACTTAAAATTTTTCTGATGTCCCGATAGTTTGAATTGATATTTTACGGCTGCGCTTATGTTTATCAGAGGTATCAAGAAGATGGCTTAACTCAGTACCGTCTAAAGGGGCTACTTTTGAACGTAGGGGTTGATTTGATTACCACTTTCACTATTTTAAATCAGTCCAATATATATTTTTTCTAAGTTTTTCAATCGATGATCAAGGTGTGTTAATCAAATTAATTCTGATGTTTAATGAAGTTTTTTGTCAATTTTCGTTTGTCTTCAAAATGTAAGTATTATTTTATAACTTATTATTTCACGATTTATTTAAAATGTATAATTATATAATTTGTATGACATATATTAACATTTAAATTTAAGCAAGTAACAGTCGTAATAATAAATTGTACCAGCCTTGGCGATGACGTTTCTAAAGAAAGGCTTCTTTGATCACGGTTGATAAATGTAGCCCCTATTTACTTTCTGTGATGCTAAATCGTTCATATGGTGCGTTAAGACGAGAAGAAACTTGGAAGCAGATTGTCCATATACTATTCCGAGAAAACCTTCTAAGAAACACTGACTGAAGAATCATGGATCTTAAATCTTAGGGATGAAAAAATATTTTTGGAACCGTAGAAAATGACATTAACATTTTAAACCCGGAAGATATTGTAAGGCTCTATTAAAATAAGGAGAGTAATAATGGTGTTAACCTACGTCGATTTATTAATATTATTAATATAAAAGAAATATACCTACTTTAAGGTTGACGTAGTTACAATACTTTACAGTAATTTAAGTATTTTAGAATTAATTTTTATTATTTTATTTACTCGTAGTTTTTTTGAAAATTGGCGAACACGGGACATAATTATTAAATACCTTTTTGTACATCTGTGGATAATGTCACTAGAATGATGGAATATTAGGTTCTAGTGATAACTTTATTGAAATCTTATAACATACAATTTTAAAAAGCGGAGCTGTGAAAGTGAATTTTACTTTGGTAATATTATGTGTATGATATCCATAAAACATTTACAACTATTTTATAAAGTGTATTAAATATAATATTTGTTATTCCTTAAAAAAACATATTTTTCGATTTTTGATACTTTTAAACCTCATGACACTTTTAAGAAAAAAAAAATTACACAAAACAGTACCAAAAGACTAAATGTACACGGGGATATTTTATTATTGAAGAAAATCGTTCAAAGAAATGTTTAGCTTTGTTAAGCTTCTGGGTTTATTTGATTTATTTTTGATTTTTTAGATATATTTATCGCATTTTGACATTGATTAAAGATTTTGTTTTCATCCTTTGAGGTTGAAATGAATTATGTGTAAACCTTTATACTTAACTGTTCATTTAATTTAATAATAAATACTCGTTTTTCTTTACAAAATACATAAATAGGAATGAGAGTTTAGAATAAATTGTCAATTATTTATATTTATATTAAATTTTAAATTATTGACAATATTCAAAGAGAAAAAGCGAAATAATATTGTTAGGAGTTAATTATCTTATGTGGGTCTATAGTTTAATTGAGCCTATTACTAATTAGATTACGAGTGTATTTCTTAGCATTATTTATCATAATTTTTTATCCATAATCATTTCTATTTTGATGTATATCGCAATAATAATGATAATATTACATAATACAAATTTATAACATTAAGCAATTGTGATTGATAAATTCCAGTACTGTAAATATCAGATCAAAAAAGCCAATATACTGTAAACTAACCACACAAAGCCATGCCTGATTTTCCGACAAAAAGACTGTTGAGGCTTAAAAACGGTTAATCGAATCGAGATATGGATCGATACTCCATAAACACGAATAGAGGTAAAGCTCAAAGGGAATTTATGGAACGGGACAAAGTCAAAGCATAAAACAGAAATATGTAAGCCAATCGGGGTGAAAATGCAGGTGCTTTGATACCACAATTTTATTTCCTTCTCTTTTTTCCAAAGATAATAAAACGATTTATTGACAAATTTTTATTCACTTATTGGAGTGCATTTAGAAGGCGTAAAATATATTATCTTTTAGAATGAATTAAAATGTGTATATTTTGAAAAATAACAGAGTTTAATGATACAGACAATTTATAAATCTATTATTGAATAGATTAATTTATTAGGAGAACATATTCTTATTATGAAGTTGTAATTATTTAGAACATAGGTCTGTGATATTTTGCTAGTGCCCTTCTAGATTTTTAATTGAAGTCCACTGAAACAATATATGTATTAGCGTAAAATTAAATAATATGTAATGATACATCATTTATATTAAATATGTAATATTTACAGTACGGAGTAAAATTTATAAATATATAACATTTATTGGAAAGATCTTAAAAAAACTAGCATAAAAGCAATCGGCTATCGCTGATTGCTTGCTGCTATGCTTCGGGGCAGCTATTTTGGTCGCTTCGCGTAGTGGTCGTAACGTGAACTTTGGTTACTGCTGCGCGACCAGGAATTCCATAGAATCTATATTTCAATACAGAAATCATTGTGCACCCTTATTATATTGTTTAAAATGAAGTATAGATACTACGGAAGCCCTGGCCGTGCAGCAGTCACCACGTGCTGCTACGCGGCAAATATCGGCCGCGAAGCGGCCACAATAACCACCCGCATGGCTTAGTAGCAAGCAATCGGCGAAATTGGAATTGAACAAACGGTGTTCTTACGTATCAACGTTGAAATATATATATCCACTTAAAGACAGTTTTGAAAAAACTGAAATCATGTTAACATAAATAATTATTAAACAAACGTAAACATATATTTGACGGCGCGACGTGAAATTTGATCTTCCACATATCTGAAATACTTATTAACAGGGTAGAAAATTACATTGAAAGGTATGCTACTATGATGTTGAATCCAAATTAAAAGTTTAGAACTTTGTGAATTTTTATCTGTTAACATAAAATAAATTAATTCCTTTTTTAATGTTTATAATATTAACTTTGGGTGAAGATAAAATTAATAATTTAATCAAACGATGAACATAGATTTCTTAGATGTCGACCGGTTTTGAAACTACAATATATTTGTTAGGACGGACTATCTAAGTTACTAAGTTAGTATATGTAGTTATTGTTATTAATCTGACAAAGATACAATTATTATAAACCGGTCAAAATCAAAGTAATCAACGTGGTTGTTTGTTTAAATTAATAAATTAAATAAACTTTTCTATTGTAATTAACCAATTCGATCATTCAAACATATTTAAAAAAAAGTTAATTTTCAATATTCCACCAGAAGACCATTTGTTAAACTATTTATGGGCGGTAAAAAATAAATTTAATTGAGGTGTTTTTGTACAATTTTTTTAAAATGCTTGAAAAGCGAGGGTCAATATTTTGATCTTACCCATAAACTTAATTGAAGATAATTTATAGTTATTTCACAGTAAAATTAAATTTTATTTATTATTTTTGTTAAATAAATTAATGGTACACTTTTGAGACAATGAACATTCAATAAATTACCGGTAAAATATTTTTGAAACTTTATTATAACAGGTATAAACTATTATATTATATAAAAATTACTATTTTCAGGAAATTTGATCATATTTAGTAGTATAATAGAGAAAAATTATCGTTCATGTGCTACTCTAAAATATTTCGCGATATGTCTTATTAGATTTATGTTTTGTATAATGGTTTTATTTTTATTTTTTAGGGTTAGAGAAAAAACGACTAAATAATTATTATTACGGAGAACACTTTCTTATTGTGAAGTTGAAATTATTCAGAACATAGGTCTGTAATGTTTTTAATACAAATTAAATGTATTAATTAGAAAGATATACATATAAAATCAATTTTATCGAAAAATATTGTTGCGCTATCAAAATTCGAAGCTGGATATCTTTTCTAATGCAGGAAAGGTGCATTACCAACTATGCTACAGTGACAGTACTTTTGACGACAAATTTTCGAACCCATATATCACGGACCTACGTTCTCCTTAATAATATATAAGTTGTATTAATGTGTCGAAAATTTAATATAAATGAATTATTAATTCTGGCGTCTGCTATCGGTTTACTTAAAGGTATTTGAAATTCCGTAAAAACAAAGTAGATTGCTTTCAAATAATGGAACGATATATGAATTAATTTGAAAAGTATAATATTTGAGTTCGAAAATTTTTGTCGTCAAAAGTACTGTCGCTGTAGCATAGTTGGTAATACACCTTCCCTGGATTGGAAAAGAGATCCAGCTTCGAATTTTGGTAACGCAACAATATTTTTCGATAAAATTATTTTTTTATGTATATCTTTCTAATTAATACATTTAATTAGTGTTTAAAATAATAATTATTAAGGTTCTGTTGTATTTCATATTTTATAAATTCTCATTAAGAATGCGATCTATTTCACCTGTTACGATACTGAGAAGAATCAGGGAAAAGAAAAGGTGACAGGATTATTTAGAAATAAGTCATAATCAATAATAAATCAGTCTAAATATAATAATGTACGACTATAATTTTTTTAAACTATCAATGTATTCATTTACAAGATGATATAATTTTTTTTATTTTTAAACGCGTAAATAATGTATTACGTTCTGATTTATTTATAAATATTTAATATCGCAGAAATGAGCCTTGATTTTCTTAAAATATTGATTCTGAACAAACATATAAATAATAATGTATTATATTACAAATATTTCAATATCAGATATATATTTGAAGTGAAATATTTTTAAATTCCACGGATATTTGCTACCTCGAAGCTTGCTTGGAATTATCACTTTTTTAAATGAATCTATTGTTACAAAATGAATAGTAACCGTGATAAAATACGAATATATGTAACAGTATGTGTACTATAATTATACTACTGTGAAATAAATAAAGGAACGCCTTTCGGCCAAGAAATTGTGATGAACAAAATGAACTACTTCAAGCGACAAAACAAAGCATTGTTGTTTATTTTACAAACACCCATGCACTATCGTTTCGGTCGATGTGAGCTCCATATAACGCGGTCATCTTGTCTCCAGCACAGATGGTCGTTACAACACCGCGACGCTGGCGACCCGCGACACACGGCACTTTGCTACGTAACTACTTCACATATCTCACAAGTCAAGTGTGCCTCAAAGTATGTGAATGTTACCGTGGTACGAGCTCAGTGGAGTGGGCCTGGTGAGGAGGATGAGGGGTTCGGGACTACGACCATCACGTGACGCGAGCTGGCGCAAGTGCTCGCAGAGAGTACTGTGCGGCAGGCTCTAGGGTGCCGGGGTCAGTCAGTAATTAGGGCATTTCGTGTTACATGATGGCAGGCGGGCAATGGGTCACGTCCTGCTGTGACCTTCGTTTGACCTTGATTTGGTTTCCACTCGGGGTCCTTCACCTGGTTCCCCTAAGCGGCACAAACAGTCTCAAACACTTGGAACACCGGTGAACTAGGCTCCAGTGGTTCGGTATCGCGAGGTGACAGCCAGCTGTCCGACTGGCTATCGCACACCGCCTGCTGGCAATACGGCGTGAAAGACCGCGAGTGTACAACCACTAACCAAGGGTCACCTGGTCCTTAACATCGACATGTCCAACACATGACAACATGTAAATCAAGACCGATTCAGTGTTCCAAGTCAATTTGGAACTGAATGCACAGCGATTACAAAACAATACATCCACAGCAAACTACAAACAAAAAATATTGTTTGTTCCATTTGCCAGTAGAATGTTGAATTTTATTATTTCCAATAAGGTCACAGAAGCACATAATGGAATCGATCGTTTTTACTAAAATCCGCAGGCTGCTTTGTTTACTAAACATGGCCAGATACACCATTGTTGTCGTGTTTAGCTGATATTCAAAATTCAACATCCAAAGGCAAATGTAAAAACTTGTTTCCGGTGAGACGGAAACATTAAGTTAACATTAATCGTGTGGCCAGCTTTGCTCATTGCATTTTTAGTTTTTGTTCGAGCCTAAATTTCGGCTAATAAACGAATGGCGGATTCGAAGATGGTGAGAGTGATTAGGTTTTATGTAAAGATGCAACGTCAAAGCTATTAGTATATTTTAGGCCAAGAAAGACTGGCCATGCACACAGTCTGGAATTAAGGACTGCGATGAGGAACGATTCAAGGTTCCCTTCTCCATCTGCGCCAGCATTCCTGGAAAGCTTTCCAACACGGATCTATGAAGAGTATCTCGACAAAGCGTCTATTAAAGCCAAATCGTTTTAACTATTTTATTGATTAAATCGTGTAAAAACCACTTGGCATTAGTAGATATTGTGACGAAGTATAATAGAGATTTATAAGTAAATCCATTTTGACAGCCAACAACCACATGATGCCGAGAACGACAATGAGTAAAATAAAAAAATAAAATGAAGTATACATATTTAGTAGTGCCCAACTTGTTGCATGTTACAGTCGGTAGTGGAGCGTACTTCTCCGATAAAACAGACATGCTACAACTTACACTCTACTAAGAAAAACCGACGAATGAAAAACATATTTAAATTGAAGATGAGTATTGAGAATGAGTACCATAAGCACTTCGGACACCGAGCTGATTGAGAGCACATACATGGTGACACCCACTTCCACCGGAGGACCTGCAAAGTATAATCGTCTTCGTGTACATATCATGTGAGACCGACCCCGTGGGTCGCGCTTACTGACTACTCGGCATTGTCCGAACGAATGAAAACCAAATCAAAGTGAGACCGTGACGTTACCCATCGCCTGCTCTGATGACGCTGAAAAGGTAGGCACCGTCCGTTGGCGGAAGGAAGTAAAGCCGACAGGTTCGGTCAGAACGCAACAGGAACCAGTACGAACAAAGACACGTCGTGGGGTGGTTGGACGATACCAGCGTGAGATGGGAGGTGAGGCATCACAGGACGCTCACGTACGATCAGAGCTTCGTCAGGCTACCGTGCCATGTCAGCAGGCGCATGCAACACTACGCTAACTGTGAAGGCTGTGTCACACGCGCGGCCAGGGAGAGTACCCCACATGCCTACCCCTACCGCCCCTGAGATCTAACACACTCCGAACCGTTGTAGATCGATTATATAAACTAGGGAAAAAACGAGAATATTTCGGCACTTTTGATAAACATTAATGGAATACAAATGTTAAAAAGAAAATGTTTTTGTTTATTTCTCGTCATTTGCAACCTAAATTATATTAAATAAAAACAGTGTCCATGATGAATGGGATACTTTCCCTTTCCGTAGTAAAAGTTTTAACTCTGTCAGAGTGAGAATTGTGTAATATAAAGGATTTTCTAAAGGGACATCAAAATAAAATTTACTAAGAAACCCTTGACACCTTATCGTCATCGCGTTTTATCATGCTTCTATTTACAAATTTTATTTATTCTTTTACATACTTTTTTATTAATTTTTTTTAAACCATGTTTTAGAAATCTAAAAAGCAGATTCACAAAGATTACAATTGAATGATACAAAGTGTTGTACTGTATGATTGTGGTGAAACATGTTTATAGTTGGTATACCCGTATCATTTATTTCTCACGTAACATAAAAAGAACCTGATTAAAATATGCAGTGTCCTTTGATAACATTTCCAGTAAAGAATTGTGATTTATACATCAGGAGAAATGTATGAATAGCAATTCCTTTTTGCTTAACTGTTGAAGGGTGAAACAAGTGATTGTGTTTATATATGTGTATGTGTGTGTGTGTAAAGGTTTGTAAACAAATTAACGTACTCGAACAATTACAAACTCAAACACAAAAAATACGGGTAGATAAAAAGCGGATGGTATGTTTTTAATTTTTGGTTCTATTATTGAATGGTGATGCACAGATGGGGGGGTGGCAGTACCATTTTGACTTCTGACAGCGAGCTGATAGATAGCACGTACATGGTGACTCCGACCTCCACCGGCGGACCTGCAAATCAACAAACAGCACGCCTCAAGCCCGGCTCACAGCTCTAACCCAGGCAGGTGGAAACCCAGCTAGGTACTGGTGCTATTCATGAATAGCGGTTGCTAACAATGCAGGCCGATATGGCGTACTGCCGAAACAGAGCTAAACCTCGGAACAATACCGTGGCTCCATAACATACCCTAAGTCACATCAAAATGATGTAACTAATTCGTCCCCTGTATATTTACAACGAGATTAAGGGATTGTTTCTGTTTTCCCCACTTGCCTAGTGCACTGACCTTATCGATTGAGGTATCGAAGTAATTCCGATGGATATATCAAGAGGGTGGTCGTTCAGAGCTTATAGGGAAAATGTAGGTGAAGGCATGAGCTAATCCCCTATATCTATGGAATACATATAAAATCAGATGGTATGTTAGGAAATTCAGCTGAATTCGAGTGTGAGTGGTTTGTGACTCTTTATAAATAAACTATTATGATTGCTGATAGAGTTGTTGTAAACGTAAACAACACAGAGAAATGGATATTTATTATTAAATCCTATTTCTGAACGTCAATCCACAGCGACAATCCCCTTTTCAGATATCTAATCATTTATTTATTCTTCAAATGAAAATATAAAATCACTTTACTAGAGCCAAACAGCGATATCTTTCTATATTTTACCTAGTCATAATAAACATCCACCTGTGGTGGTGGTGATGTTACGACTCGGCGCAGTTGAGCTGGACTCGCGTAGCTCGGTTTCGCGCGGGGTCATCCGAACGGCCTTTAAAGGAGAAGTGGCGAATGAATCGGTTTCGAGTGCCACTAATCTCTCGCTACCTGGCAGGTGGAAGAGTCCCCTCCCTAAATATTACTGACCCGGGTCCGCCAAGTGCTTCGGAAGCCCACCTCCCACACGAAAGATAATTCCCGATAAACGAAAACATTCTAGTAAGAGGGAGAAACACAGAATTTTCGGGAAAGGGATGGTTGCCGAGCCGAGAGCGAGAGGCGCCGCACCGTCTCGCTCGCGTGAGAAGCAGGCCCGGCCGAGTACAAACCGAGATGAAATTGAGCTACCGAGATAAAAGGGGAGCGGTAGCGCAAGGTACCGCCGAAATTTGTGATCGAAATCCTTCCTTCGAGCGGGACTCGGCTCGTTCCTTGTCGCCGCGCGCACGTACATATGGCCCTAAATGACTCACGGATAAAAGAGAGAGTGTCTGACCCGGAGGCTGGGCGGTCGCTTAGCAACCCGACGTCAAACAATCGATCCGGGGAAGAGCGCAGCCGGCCCAACGCAGCTGGTTTTGCCGAACTTTTCGGCTCTTGGCCCAGCGGAGCGTTGCCGCGGAAGGCCCGAGCCCTTTCTACTGCGCCCGCCACTGGAGCCGTCTCGCCCCTCCCCTGCTGCGGGGAGCTTTGCTCTTTAACGACTCGCACCCGACGTATTGGAAATAATGACATTGTATTGTTCCAAAAAACCTAATTCTCTTTGTAATTAAATTAATTCAATTTCACAACTCTAAGATTTACACAATATTTGTCTTTCTGGAAATTACTTTATTTTCGTCTCTCCAAATTTGATAAATTGTACAATTAATATAAGCATCTGAGAAGGATGCCGGCTATTTTTACAGAAAAAAATATACATGTTTTTTCGCCTAAATAAATAACTATATTTTTTTACGATCTTAGCAGGTTAGGTAGAAACAGTTACAAACAGCTATGATCCTAGCTGCGATAATATATATTAAATGTAAGAATCTTACTCACCTCCATAGTTGGGTCTTACTCTTTTGTCATAACTGACGCTAAAAGAATCCAGTATAGCGGAAATGTTGACATCACCGAACATACCACCTCCGCCTGACCTGTAAATACAACAACTTGTCAATATTCAATTTTCAACAATATTTTTTGACATACAATATTAATAAAAAAAAATACTTGTATTAGTATTACTCGGAAAGTGTGCAAGAGGAGGGAATGGTAAGAAAGATATAAAACGCGAAATAAGGATGTCCGCGGAAAACTTGGCTTTACCAGGTAAGTTAGAAACTGAAAGATGTTAGAGGCATCAATAATTGACGACTTTGTCGATTGTTAACCCCTCTCACATGAGATTTGTGGACAGGGTAGGACAGAATAGTATGACATTCTACCCTCTTTCTGTCTACCCGCGTGGTGATAAATTAAATAGAATTTTATTAGATATTTTGTCTTATATGTACATATGTACATTACTAATGTACCGTCAGAAAATATAACAAAATATATGGACGGGCATGTACTTTTTTAAATTAAAAGAGTTGCTCCATTATACTTGGTATTTAAGATACCGACTTAATTTTGGTGTTTGTGATGTTTCTATTGATTTTATTTTCCCTTCCCTAAAACACGAGTAAATATATTTTTTAATTAAATTTTTAAATCAGCACAAATCAGCTGAGAAAAGCAAAAAAATTGCCTCCAAAGCATGACACGAATTATTAATTGAAAATTTTGAATACATTTTTGTCGACTATATAAAAATACACAAGCCTTTTTAAAATAATTGCTTTAGTGAATTTCTACCACAAATAAATAACATATTTATGGGTGGGCCCATTGTTGTTTAAAATCGTGCAATCATACCACTGCGTGTCCAATATTACTCGAACAAATTCGAGTACTTTTACCACACTATCAAACTTGAGATTCGATCTAAACAACCCAAATGATCATACATTTGATTACTAATGGGGTTGATAAATATCGGCATTTTAGCTTCAGTTAATGGTTTTTATATATGATCAAATATACAATCACGCCGTTTAAGATCGAGATACAATTCAATTGTTAAAATTTGTTTTGACGGAAACGACGAAATTAGGAATTTTAAACATTGTGTATTTTTAACATTTAATAAAAATATAATTTTAACATTTTTACGCATTTTTATACTTCGATAGATAGGCCTAGTATAAATTTTCAATATGTGCATTCTATTTGTGTAAATTTAAAATAGCAAACAAAAGCGACACTGATACTAGTGAGAGACAGTTTCGGAAACGGACAGAAATATTTTATAATAATATTTTGCCTATTATTTATCGGTTTTCGGTTGTGGTACAGTTTCAGAGGCTGGCCAGCAGAGTTTAAAAGCTTCAAGACTAGAAGGAGCGTGACCATCGGCGCCTAACAGCCCAATTTCACAAAGGTTGGTGTATTTTAGATTTGCACGGATTGAATGAATGTATTCAACATTACCTACAGAAAACCCAGAACTTGCTATAGAAGAGTACATACGGCAACACCACATATTTTAAAATGTTATATTTATCTTTAAATAACAGCACAAAATAAAACACATCGCTCTTTTTTGACTATTAATATTGATAGATCGTCGTATTTTTATAATTATAAATAAATATCAAATTTAAAATTTGTATTGCTAAATATTAATGTAGGTATAAAAATAACACTTTTATAGTATTTTACAGTTTGAATTAGAGCATTTTAAATATTCTTCTGTTACTAAAGATGTCTTAATTATTTTTCCAAGCTCGATGTATGCGAATGAGGTTGTAGTGATATAATGATTCTTGGCTTTACAAGATGCTCTTCTTCAAAATATTTATCATTCAAAGAAAAATTTAAAGACGTTCCTAAATACAGTTTCTAGTGTAAAATTTATAAATATTAAACAACGGTTAAAAAACAAATAAATTTACTTTGAAAATATTTATTTTTGTACACAGAATTTATTTACAATAAAATTATAACAATTTCATAGTTCAACTTAAAAAAATATTTTATTGCCATCGGGATTCAAACTAGGAACTTTTCGTATCCGGGGAAATGTTTCCTATTCAGTAAATTTCATGTCAATATTTTTGAACTGCACTTTTAAATTGATATATATGTTATTCCATTTTTAAAAAGCAATCCACTTCATAATTTAATTTGTATTCAAAATATCACAGAACTATGTTTTGAAAAACTGCAACTTCACAATAATAATGCGTTCCTTAAAAATGTATAAATTACAAAACCATAAGGTAGATAAAAGTATCAAAGGATAAAAATATTTTTGAATAATAGCTATAGTGTCATTTTTTATGGTTTGTGAGTAGGTACATATGAAATCATATTGCATTCTAACTATTGAATTCATGTAATATATGTATTTTTAAATTGGAATTGTCAAAAATTTTCTTTTATACTTATTTTAATTTTTTAAATCTTGACTTAACTTTTCATAACGGAAACTATCTAATACGAGAATATTTTTAAAATAAAGGAATGTTTTAATAAGTATTATATTAATAAATGAATACTCTTGGTAAATAATAAACATAAACAAAATATGGTTATATTATATTAAAAAAATGTTGCTTGATAATAATGTAATACTTCTTATACTAGTACACAACGTTCTATTTAACATGCATTTTTTGTTATTAATTAGATGGGATGTTGTTAATGTAGGTTAACGACTTATCAAAAAATTGACAAAATCTGAAAGCACAACGCAGCCTCGACTATCTGCAAACTTTATATCGAAAAACATGAAAATTAATAGTAGGTATCGCGTGAAGTTCTCAGTTTTTCTTTTGTAACTCTCATCATTTTTCAAATGTTTATTATGAGTTTTTGTGTTAAAGTTATTTGAAAATCTATTTCAGTAAAAAATGTACCACTATAAGGTTCATTGTCATGTAAAGATTCGTTGACGAGACCGTGATACGGCCTTTATGACATGGGTTGAACTTAACCTAATGCCAATATAGTACAAAAACGACACGGTACTGTGACATTTGATTTCGCGCATATGAGCTCCGCGGATGGCTCCAATAAAGTGCAATCTGTAAATTCAATTTTGGATCACTTTTTGGAGCAGCTGGGACCGTATATCGGCAATAACGCGACGAATGTTGGTTTTCAAGTCGTCTATCGTTTCTGGTTTATCGTCGTAGACTAGGAACCTCACATATCCCCACAGAAAATAATCCCAAGGTGTTAAATCACACGATCTTGGAGGCCAATTCACGGGTCCATTACGCTAAATTATGCGCTCATCGAATGTTTCCTTCAATAAATAGATTGTAGCGCGCGCTGTGTAGCATGTTGCGTCAACTTGTTAAAACCACAGCTCTTTCACATTAATACCATTCAATTGGGGAACAAAAAAGTCAGTAATCATGGATCTATAGCACTCTTCATCAACTGTAACGTTCTGGTCGGCATAATTTTTGAAGAAACAACAGATGCGTCTGAAGATGCGTGGTATTATTATTTAGAGTATGCGTGGTGCGCAAACGATCCATGGTTATTCGAGTTTCTTGCTCGGATAGACGATTAATGGATTAATGGTAAGTTTCGCTAACTGAACCACGATTTTAGAAATAAATTTGCACAGTTTGCAAACGTTGTTCTAGCGTAAATCTATTCATGGCAAAATGGCAAACCAAACAAATTAAAAATCAACCATCAGCTGTCAAATTGGCTATCGCAGGAAAAAGTGTTACCAATTCGAAAAACATACCTCTAAAAAACATCCTTTATAATTGTGAATTTAATACTTTAAAAAGGCAAGTTCTTTTATTGCTCGGTACAGTATACGGATATAAAATATTTCATTAACAGTGCTCAAAAACATATATTTAAATAACTAGCTTTAAAATTTGCTATAGCCGAAATTTATAACAGTAGTACGTTTTTTTAATTAAATAATCTAACTTATGTAAAAAGCACAAAAAAGCAAATTCCCTTGCTTGACAAATAATTATTTATAACCTATAACTTTTATCTTTGCTAACACGTCGACACAATAGCGTTGGGCTTGGTTGTAATACACCATGAAAACAAAACTTTTAGTCTATTTGCATATCAAATATGAAAATATGGAAAGTGAGGATTAATCTCTTTTGAAGACAACAGAATTAAGCACAAATTATTTAAAAAAATTCAGAATATTGGTAGACGAAAAGATTCCAATATATGTAGGTTCAGTTAGAAAATATTTAGTTCAGTATAATTGTCATACAGATTGAACTTAAATGTTTAACTAACTTACGTGCTGGCAAATGGCCTACAAACATTAACATGAAGTTGTTTATAAATAATTCGCAATTTTTCTGAATAACCCACGGCTTGACTAAAGTCGTAGGTTACGCCATAAGATTACGCTAATTCGTGTAATAACGGCTAGAATTTTACAGGGTCTTTTCATAAAATAAGGATTATTTGATTTATTTTTATTTCCCAAAATTTTTAAAAATGCACAGCTGTTTTGCTTGTATGCAGTGAACGCCCCTGTATATTTATATTACAAAGATGTGATAAGAACATTCCTACTTCTCGAATATAAAAAGGTATACCATATATCTTATGTTAAAAAAATTACGAATACATTTCATAATTTAAATATTTTTATTTAGTTTGTTTAATAATTTTCTTTTCCATCTCTGTAAACGTTCTCAATAAAATAAATGCAGTAAGTAAAGTTTCTCGTGGAAAAATTACATCTTTGTTAGATATTTATTTTCCTAGCTAAAATAATCCAGACAGGAGAATTTCACAACTTCCAGATATTTTCTACTCTCGGAGGGAGTCGACCCGAGAGCTACCGTGCCTGGAGCGGGGGAAGAGGGGGGAAACCGTTTGTATGACAACAAAGGCTTTCAGAGTCGGCACGCTTCACGATGTGGAGGCTCGACGTAAAAAAGGCAAAGTAAAACCGTGCCTTGTGAAGTCTTTCGCATGAACACAACCTTTACCAGCCAACGTTGAAACAGTCACGTAAATATTAATTGATGCTTATTTTAAGGTACTTTTAAGGATTACACAGCGTGATACGTTCAGAAAATTCTCTGAATAGTATGATTAGAAGAAAGGTAAAATATTTCATTGTTACACATAAAATAATCATTTTTAAAGGAGGAAATTTATAAGCTTTCTTATTTTGTTCGGTATTTATTTAAATCAAAACAAAATCTGTAGTCTATATTAAAAATAATAGGATATTTTTGTGAAATCAAAGGGTGACTAAGCTGATGAAAATTTGGTCCCGAAACTCGGGTAAAAACAGAACAGAATTAGCGCAGATCGTGCTGAGTTATTCATTGTTTACTGTCGCATTCATGCATGCCGATCTTATTTTCCAAACTCGACGGTAAAGTTTCATCCTCATACGTTAAGAATAGTAATTGTAACAAAATTATCTGGTTAAAGGTAGTATGGTAGACATTACACAATGTAAATAGGTACACACAATGTTGTGCCTTAATTCTACCAATTAATTAGACGTGGAGATATGTGAAAGAAACCCTACCTCCTCACCACACCACGCAAGATCGTCTCTCGCGGGGCATGTACCCACATTGAAAATATATTTAAGGTATTTACGACTTCTCGAAAAATTGAAATTTATGGTTTCTCCCTATCTTTTATCAATGTCTTCCTTCCGTACCACCCCTATTTTCCACATGACAACATCTTCAGATCAGCCAGCAGCAGAAATTCTCAATTCTATTCTTTGCATTTCAGGGTCGCCGGGTTGAGTTGAGAAATGTATTTTGCGATACAAGTACACCGAATAGAGGAACGACAACAATTCACAATTTCTCTCAGTGCCAGAGATGTGACTAGTGGGTTGGTGGAGATGGGCTTGGGGGTGCTGCAAAGCGTGAAATGCTATTGTGCTTTACGGAACGTTTTTGAAATTGACATTGCACGAAAGGGTGGTGTTTTATTTAGTTCCGGATTTGAGAACAGACTCCGACGTGATCTAGTGACTGGAATATAAATGACGTTTTTAGGAAAACTATTTTTTTTGCTCGAAGAAAATTTAAATTATTCACATTTTATAATTTATGTAAGAAAACAATTTTAAAATCAATACACATAGTTTAAATTTTCAAATATATTGGGTTGAGGCATAAGTTCGTAAAGTTTTTGTTTTTCATGACAGGTGTAGGTACTTTAATATGACATTTGTTTAATTTATAGTTATATCAATGTCATTTTAATGCCATAGTATTGTTTTATTGAATACATTTTGAATTTTTCAATTTGTAGAAAGTTTGTGTTAATTGTTTCAAATACAAAAAATGAATATTTCTGACTTATCTTATTGTTTGAAATTAACTGAGACGCTAAAGCATAAATTAATACTACTAATACTATACATTTCTTTCAAGAAATATAATTATCACTTTTGATGTTTATTGATGCCGGGATTTTCACCCTGATAACGCTCGTCCGCGTACTGCTAATATTATAAAATAGGATACTCAAGAGAGTGGAAGCTTATTCCACGTCCGCCCTATACTTCTAATCTTGCTCTTTAAAATTGTCATGTTGATTTGTTCTACTCCAAACCACCGGAATTCTTCTTCAGGTGAGGAATCGAACATTTTTATATTATTATATATATATTCCAAAAAACGTATATTCGTTAATACTTGTTAAATAAGGGAAGAATATTATTATTACTTTGAATATTTAGTAAGATTCATACTAATAGAAGAATGTAGATTAAATTAGCAAACGCTTCATAATATTGTGAGTCGCGCCAATGTTGTGATTTTAAAATCTGTCAAGGTTCTAGAAATTAGGGTCGTTTAAGAATAGAATACATAAATCACCTAAAAGCCTTTTTTTATAATTCCATAACTTGGAGAGTGCTCAACTTCCGATTGGTTGCTTTCATCACAAAATACCGAAAGGGATTTAAAAACAGAACAACATAATTACTTTCCTGTCTATTGTTCGTCGCGTTCCCGCGTCACGCCGCGTCTACTGCTGCCTGGGGAATCCCCAATTAAAAATTCTCCAAGAAAATGAAGGGTGCGACAGCCAGGAGGACATTGTTGCGGCTGATAGGGATCGGCGCTTTAGACCGAGTGCCCTCGAGCTCGACAGGACGGGAGAGGGCGCCGCCGATGAAGAGCCACTCCTGCAAGGGGCGGGGGCGACGCCGGCGCCGCGCTGCCACTGCCAACGACGGGCGGCAGCTCTACGTGCGGCGTTTGTTTGCTCATCGATTTTACATATGCAGATTTTACGATAATGAACAAACAACTAATGAGTGGATGTGTTAGTTTACTTGGGATAGCATCACAGATCACCACATGTGTGTGTGTGGCTACTACAATTAGATAAACTGCGCTTTATGTTGGATTATTCACTGGTAGTAAATCCATACTGGATACCTGAACGTTTACACCTGATTCTGAAATCTTTAAATATGTTTGTGAAGGGGCATAGTCATTGGGCATGTCACGAATGGTAAAGAATACAAATTGAGGTAGGCAATACAATAGTTCTTGACAATATTTGAGTATGTCCAAGAACACACAATGACTGAATTTTTACCTAAAAAGGCATTTTTATTAAACAAATCATAGATATCTCATAGAGACGAAGCTATTTTATATTATATTAAATGGGAAAAAGTATGGGTAATTATAGGGCGCACGACCTGTCTTAGGCTGGCTTAAGTGATCACTTTACACAATGCAACGTTCACCATTCCACCCATTAATCAATCTTCATATCTATCAAATTTATCGAAGTTGTATATATGTTACTATGTAGAAACACTTCGAGTATTAGATAAAACTATGCTATCCCATTTATGGTCTAAATTTGATATTAATCTCTCTGAAACAACATAGATGTCACTATTGCGACTAATGTCACGAAGTGTTTCTATATGGTAACATATATACAACTTCCAAAAAATTGATATTTAATGGGTGGAATGGTGAACGTTACATTATGTAAAGTGATCACTTAAGACAGCCGAAGATAGGTCGTAGTCCCTGTAAATACCCATACTTCCATATTTACTTCCCATTTAATATAATATAAAAATAGCTTCGCCTCTGTGAGATATCTATAATTTGTTGAATAGTTATTCGATTGTGGAATAAAATTTGCAACCTTATTTTATTTATTAAGGAACCTAAATATCCGTCTAGTTAAGACCCTAGTTTTATACATAGCTATGAATAAATATGAATGAAGTTGAAGCCTAGGTACTGAGAGAGGAAGAAAAAACATGCTTAACACCTTCAATTTATGGCGAATATTTCTCTACTCTTCCAGAATTATTGTGAAATGGTAGAAAAATGAGACATTTTTGTTGAAGAGACCGAGACAACATGGAGAAACAAATGCTAATGAAGAGCAAAAGGTCTTCTACTAAACACGGTCCAAGATCGCGTAGAATGTAAGTGTAGGATTTTTTATTACACGTATCACGTATATTTTTTCTATGAGCTACGCGGCGACCTAAAAGTTTAAACATAAAATTAGATTGAACACAGACATTTTTGAAATAACTGAAATTAAAAAAAAAAAAAAATGTTGAATTTTAAGCATAAAAAAATGTTCATATCCCCTTTTCTCACACTTATCATTTAAATACATTAAAAATATACTGAAACATAATGCATACGCATAAATATATCAAGTCAGGTACTTTAGTTCATGTTTATACTAGAAATTCATTATTAAAAAATTCACTGAATTTTTACATTATTAAACCAAAAAGAGTATGTCACGCAGCTCGTTCGCGGAAGGGTCAACTAGGGGGTTGTTTTTTAAATGTAATATATCACACGTCGACGTGTGTGTACGTAATGAGGTTCATCATTTGCGTTTGATGGCTATATTAAAATCGACCGGCAAATGAAGCAACGATGGCCATGAGTCGATTAAGCCTTTGTGCTAACACAACACGCTTTTGAAAAATAATTGTAGCAAAAAAATAAAAATTATATTATTGTGGTGAACTAAATATAAGTCTCCACTGTATATTTATTGTATAATTATTTGTGAATTAGTAACTTTACGAATGCTATACATAATTATATCATAAGCGATTATGTGAATTTCATAACTCTACTATTGGCTCTACAACTTTTGTTGGGTTTCCCTCCGTTGATCTATATTTCGCACTAGTTTTGAATCTCTAAGGCAGATATACCACGGAAGGAATTCCTTCCACCTTAGTTTAAACCTCCCCAAGCTCTTGCATCCTGTTGGTCCGGTGTTCAGCCGGTGGTCAAACTACCGAAGTATTTCCATTTAGATAAACTTAGATGATTGGTGGAAAGCTCATTGCTGATCCGTCTACGCCAAAATCCATTTTCTAAAATCGGTCTTAATACACGTCTCAATATTTTTCTTGCAAAAACGTCATGACGAGGCACAAAATAAACACAATGACATTCTTTAAGGAAAATATGACGTTAAAATCATTTAAAATAATAAACCAAAATTTGGGGATTTTGTGTATTAAGTTTAGCAGAAATAAAATAATATATGACTAAATGGATGGTAAATGAATTATGATTTATACGGTGTTACTAAAAATGAACTGAGTGGTAGGTGTTTAGATATATATATATATATATATATATATATATAGACACTATTTAAAAAAATAAATTTAAATAATATAATAGTAAATTTTTATATAAATCACAGATAAAACATAAGGATAATAATTATTATTGGCATAGTATTTTATACATAAATAAATTTTCGAATCAAATATCTAAACATCTACCATGAAACA
Organism: Eubasilissa splendida; assembly: GCA_031772225.1. NCBI lineage: Eukaryota > Metazoa > Arthropoda > Insecta > Trichoptera > Phryganeidae > Eubasilissa > Eubasilissa splendida. The sequence goes on along the minus strand of CM062873.1, from coordinate 7,421,338 downwards.
TTAGACCGGCATTTTATACAATAGTAATATAGGAAATTTACTTATAAATTCTAAAGACAAATATGATAAATTTATAAATTCTGGTGCCTAATATAAACTTAGTTGCAAGGATTGTGCTGCATTTTATATTGGTAAAACGGGTCGAAATTATAATATAAGAGTAAAGGAGGATTTGAGATGTTTGAACAATAATGGGTTTTCAGAGTTTTTTTAATCATTTGATCGAAAATGGTCATGGTTTCGATAAACAATTGGGATTGTCAATTTTACATGTAAACGGTGTTGGTCATAAATTAAATAATTTGGAATCGTTGGAGATAAATAAAGCGTGTTAAACTAATTAAAAAATTATAAATATCCAACTAAATTTAACTACAATTCCTAGTCTAGTCATTATGTATCATCAAGTAACAATTTGAGTTAGGTACTAAATAAATTTTTAGAATAATTATGTTTTTTTAAAAATAGATACTATTAAAGAAACAATAACATATGTTTTTTATTAGTTATTGATATTCTGAAGAAGAAAATGATATTTTTCGAAACCAGTAGATGTATTTTTACTCAATAAGTGGTTAATAAAACAAAGTTAAAAATAAAAATAGTTAGTAACTTTAGTTTTACCACGATTTTCTAAAAAAACTGGCTTTTGAAATATGCACATCAAAATGATAATTGTTGATCGACACTATACGCTTCCATTGCTAAAAATATTGCTGATTTCATGAATGAATTTATCACTCTCGAATCAAATATTACTGAAGATGATGGATGAACTCAGAAATAAAGAGGGATAGGGATGGTGAATCCTGCCGTAACTGGTCTACCTGGGCTTCCCTTAATTTGTATACGAAGTCTAAACGATGACCATCAAGATAAAAGAGAGGAAAAAGACAGATGTCTTTGAAATGTGATATTGGAGATACGAACTTAAGATTTACTAGACAGCTGAACGTACTAATACATACAGCACGCCTTTCTCTACAATAAAGGATAGTAAATGAAAAAATAAAAAGCTCCATTGATAAAGTTCTCAATGCAGCCTAGTATATATACGTAAGTACTGTTCTTCTACCATTCACTCGGTACGGGTCAGACGTCAAAGAGCGGGGTAAAATTTTACGATAACCTCCGCAATAAATGCAGTCAAAGAGAAATCTATTTTAAGCCGACATCGACAGTGAAATATCTTCAATACAGAAAGTCGATAGTGAAAGTATAGAAAGTAAAGCCATAGAACGAACAAATATTATAGAACGTGCAAAAGTGAATTCAATAAATTGTTCGTGATCCCGACGAAACAGGCTAAACGTGAATGGCTGGAGATTGAATTTAAATATTTTGTTTACCGATTGGCTGTTATTTCAAGGTTTTGTAATTCTATTAGACTGGTTGAAAAATAACTGTATATATAGATAAAAAAATATCCTAGTCGGGGAATTAGGCAATACTTTTAATCGTTATAGACTGATATAGCAGATAAGTCGGATCAGAGACTTGTTGGATGTCTTTCGATTTCGCAATTTCTTCTGGCATTTTTAACTTATCTTGTGATAATAATATTTTGAGTCAGAAGTATTATCTTTTTTGACATTATTTCAATATATAATGTATATATTTTATTTTAAAAAACTGGAAAAAGATTTCGTAAATATAAAGATGGCTTTCAAATAATGGAACGATGGATGTTTCAATTTGAAAGTTCAACATATAAGTTCGAAAATTTGTCGTCAACTTACTGTATTGGTGTAGCATAATCGGTTCATGCATTTCCCCGGATCCGAATAGATTTAAATCCCAGTAGCAACAACAATATTTTTTCGATAAATTGATTTTAAAGGGTGATTTTTTTTAGAGGTATAGAACATTAAAATGAAATAAAGTGCATGAAAATTATGATAATGGCCATGGCATCAGTTTTATTGGTAAGATAATTTTATGCCATTAGTGTTTAAATATAATTACACGTATATAGGCACAGCGGCTGGCTCGAATAAAACACAATCTGGAAGTATAATTTTCGACAAACTTTTTGGAGCTGTTGGGTTTTGGCAATAACGCGACGAATTTTGGCTTCTAAGTCATCTATCGTCTCTGGTTTATCGGCGTAGACTAGCGACTTTATATATCCCCACAGAAATTAATCCAAAGGTGTTAAATTACACGATCTTGGAGGCCAATTCACGGGTCCATTACGCTAAATTATGCGCTCATCGAATGTTTCCTTCAATAAATAGATTGTAGCGCGCGCTGTGTAGCATGTTGCGTCGACTTGTTAAAACCACAGCTCATTCACATTAATACCATTCAATTGGGGAACAAAAAAGTCAGTAATCATGGGTCGATAGCACTGTCTATTGGCTGTAACGTTCTGGCCGGCATCATTTTTGAAAAAATATGGACAAATGATTCCACCAGCCCATAAAGTACACTATACAGTGACGTTTTGAAGATATGACGGTGTCTCAATAATGGTTTGTATATTTTGCGACAATTTTGCAGGTAGACTTAGCCATTAAACCAAAAATAAGCTTCATTTTTGAAAAAAAAATTTGTGTTGAAAATAAGATTCAAGAGCAATCTCGTTTTCGGCCCATTCACCGAACATACGACGTACACGATGGTCAAGCGGTTTTAATTCTTGTATGAACTGGATCTTGTTAGTTTGTAATCTAAGATCTTTCCGCAAAATCTTCCATATAGTGATGGACATAGCTCCAATTGCTGTGCATGATGGAGAATCGACTCATTCGGTTCCTCCTTAATACTACGCTTCACTGCAGCAACAGCTTCTTCGGAACGCACTGTACGACATCTCTGCAGATGCGTGGTGCGGAAACGATGCATGGTTATTTGAATTACTTGCTCGGATGGACGATTATGTCGACCGTAAAATGAACGTAATGCACGGAAAGTTTCGCGAACTGAACCACGATTTTCGAAATAAATTTGCACAATTTGCTATCGTTTTTCTGGCGTAAGTCTATTCATGATGAAATGCATAGTAAACCAAACTAGCACAAATCAGCTACCACCTGTTAAATTGGCTCTTAATTAATTATAATATTACTTGAAATACTTTTTCAATTATCTCTGCTAAATATAAAATAATTTCTTATTATAATTTAGAATATTTCAGTTACTTCTTACGGTTAGTTGAAATGTCAACATGTAATTTAACATTAATAATATCTTGGAAATGCAAGAAAATTAAATTTTTGAAACATGCGCTGAGAAATTTCATTATTTTCATTTTCGTTTTGCTGTCACAGCATCTTGTTATAAAGACGGAAATATGCGAGATTAAAGTACAATAAATAGAAGTACACAATATAAACTAACGTACTTGCTATTACGATATTTTTTCACAGAAGTGGGCAAATATGACAAAATTATAATACGTGTTCTATCCGGGAAAACCTTTATTATCTTAAATATGAATTAAATATATTAATTAGAAAGATATACATATAAAATCAATTTTATCGAAAAATAGTGTTGTTGCGCTACCTGGATTCGAACCTGAATATCTTTCCTAACCGAGGAAGGTGCATTATCCGACTATCAACTATCACAGACCGTCTGTTCTGAATAATTACAACTTCACAATAAGAATGTGTTCTCCTAACTTTATTATCTTGTCTATTTTCATACACCTTATCATTCAAGCTCTTTTAAAAGAAAGTCTATTAATGTTTCTAATAAAGTTGTCCTGCAAAATATGCTCTTCTACAAAATCAAAATCATGTTCCAACCACATGTTCCACATGCCCCAGTTCCAAACGTCACATAATCACGCACGTTTCATATGACAAAATAATCTTAGCGAATCTTTCTTAATGCTGTATATAGATTGCACTGTAAATATAATTTAACGTTGACTGGTTTCGGTACTTGTATATATTCGTCAGGAAGGACGCACACTAACTCGTCCGTAGTATGTAAACCGATAAACGTTATTTGAAATTCGTCTATACTGTCATGTATATAACATTCTTTTATTTCCGGCGTATCTGCGCATTGACACTGTTAAAAAATCTGTCCAACAATTGTGTATTAATAAGGAAACAGATGTTATAGGATACATATTTTATAACATATACTCATTACTATTAAGTAATAAAATATTTTTCAAAAAATTGTAAATATTATTATTTTATTTTTTGAATACAGACGGTATTCATTTTATAGAACTCCATTGGTAATCAGCACAATCAATCAAACACGATTTGGGCACGGCCATAAGTTGATAATAGTCTAGACAGCCGAAACGATCATCCAGTTATTTGGAAATATTAAATATAAAACGAAAAAAAAGTATTTGGTTTATTTGCGTTGAGTAAATATTAAATTGATAAAATAATAATTCTTTGGAAATGTGCACGGGCGAAGAGCGAGAGGTCTATTTTCAAGGAAATCGACAGACCAAGTTCGAACCCTCACTATACGTCGCACAAGGTCCAGGAAAACCACAGTGCTCCGAGCGACCGAGAGAGAGAGATATATATATATATATTATTCACATCCTAATTACGATTAATATAATTCTGTAACCGGAACTGTAATAATTATAATTAATCCTATATTACATACGTATTGACAGAACACATTCCAAACAAATTAAATTCAAAATTTAATAATATATATATATAGACATATAATTCTGTTTTAATAATACAGGGACCTATTCCACAATATTTTATGGGTAGATACCTGACTAAATTACGAGTGTAAAATGTTCAAGGAATATATGCCTAATCTCAACAATGTCCAAGATATAAGCATTTTAAATAAATCATAATTATGAAATTATTTCGATTAATTGAAATATTTTATAGATTCCAAATTTCATATTGAATACATAAATTAAAGATCGAGAAATTTTGAGTGGCCAGACTATTATTTGTTTCATGATTTAGATCCTGAAGCTTAATAATGAAGTTCTACATTGAAAAAGGGATTTGTTTTATTAACTGTTATGCTCGCGACGTACTCTCCAGATGTTGATCAAACACTATCGAAAGAAACGTGTGCGATCCAGATGACAAATAAGTCACAACAGCCCATCGAAGTTATTCACGTAAGGTGCGGACTTTTTTTTGGTACACCTAATAAAATCATTTCAGTTTTATTCAAACGAACACGTAATATTCCAAAATATACCTTATCTAATAATTTATTTTCGTAATGTTAAATATTTTTAAATAACATGTTATGAATCTATGTTGATAACATTTCCACATAAATATATTCCTTCTTTTACATCCTTATGGGAAGTCCATGACCACAATCACTACAGAGCTTCATTCATCTCATAACATTAACGTCTTGGTCTATTTTGCTAGGCACGTAATTGGTTAATGGTTAATTAATATGCAATGATTCACATTAAAATTTTATGCCATCGCCAACATCTCACCATAAGAACTGAAGGAATGAAAGTATTCCACCTTAGCTCTTTGAATATTCAATGAGAAGTGGTCAACATCCTTGCGCATAATTGTGCATGCTTGCTTGCACACACGCGAACGCAAACCATATGCAATAGTGAAAAATACTTAGGTCAAATAATTAATTAAGCTAAAAATAGTACTTACTTGAAATTTTTTTTTTATTCATTTCAATATTAAGATTAATTAAAATACGATCTTTAGGGAAATCTGTGATCTTTTATGGACTCCTAGGATGGGGTATAATTCCTTTAAAATTAAATAGATTTTATTTTCACTTTCTTTCTTTCTCTTCTACTTTTAATTCATAAATTAGTAATATTATTAATATTATTAGTAAGCACCTAAATATTTATTAGATTTTATTAAATATTGTATATTAAATTGTTACTGTGCGGACACGTACAAATTATCTACTTCCAATACCTAATAAGTGACAACAAATAAAATTCTCCGATGGAACAACTAATATGGCGAGAGGATTGCTATTCTACAAACTTTGCCCCCAATGAATGGTGACCCACCGCTTACCTAAAACCGATAATTAAAAGCTCCCATATCGGTCCTTCGTATTCATCCGCTAGGTTGGCATTTTTTAACACTAATTGACAACCATGTTATGCCGCAATGCAACACGCCATGGCTGCCAACCAACGACCATTCGCCGTTCGTACAGTGCATTAAAAAATATTTATTCAGTTAAACAACATAAAGCAGAAATAAATAGAATTCACAGAACAGTAATACATCAAAATATATTTGATCTATTACTCTGTATATCACAAGAATAGACGCACTGAGAGGGACAACAAATGGCAGTTCCTAACTCCCTCACACACCCCTTAAAGGGCAAAAGAAGACAATACACAAACACAAAAAAGGTTCCTTCCGGCAAAGGGAAGCCTGGACTGACAGATATTAAACCTAAGTTTTTTCGAGCAAGAAGGAGAAGAGCGGATGGCCCTCACCCTCTTTCTGAACACCTAACCGTCTCAAAGTCTCCCAGCGAGACACACACCACCCACGTATTCCCGGTAAAGTCCCTCAATAAAAAATCTTAGATGTATAATATTTAAAAGAATTTAAACAAATAAATTAATATTACTTTCATATCATCAAGTCGTTTCTCCGCGGGGGTAGGCAGAGAGGATAGAGTGTCACACTCTTTTGTCCTGACACACAATTCTAGCCTCATCCATATTCATACATCTGCTTATATAAGCTCGCCGAATATTGTGACTTCTAACAGGACCGTTTTTCAGTATCCGGTTTACCTGGTCGTACCAAGTATACCTATTTCTGGTGCCGTCAATACTTACTACATATAACTTTTTTACCATTCTCTCTTCATTCATTTGTTCCATATGACCAAACCATTTAAGTGATCCTTTCTTAATCTTACTAATTAAACTAAGATCCGATTTACATTATTTTCTTATTTCTTCATTATACCTACGTCTAAGTGATCTCATTTCCACTGTATTCAAGCTTTCGTTCCTCTTCTGCGCCAGCTCCAAGCCTCATTTACATACATCAGTGTCGGTACCAGGGCTCCATTGTGCACCGCTAGTTTTGCCTCGGTTGACAAATTCCCATTATATATTATTCCATTCAAATCGTCGTTCACTATGTTCCCTGCAGATACCCTCCTTTCTCTATCTTTCTCAGCCTTTCCGTTTCTATTAAACATACTTCCCAAATACACAAACTCATCTACTAGTTCCAAACACTACAAGTATTTTGCACGTTATGTTGATTTCCTCCTCCTCGATTAATATTTAATATACTACTAATTAAACGTAAAAGAAACCTGCCGATAAGTAATTTTAGAAGAAGTTTACTTAAATAACTAATTTGAAAATAAGCGTATCTAGCAATGCGTGTTAAATGACTTTATTTAATTTATTTTGAAACGATTTAAATATATCATAAAAATCATCATTAGAGTAACAATGTTTCTTTACTATGAATAAAATAAAAACAACATTATACATATAGATAATTTTTTTCGAACCCATTGAACAAACATTAAATTTAATGTTTCCTAAACAATTTAGAGACCTTATAATATATTAAATTTTTTTCAACGTTGTGTAATGTTTTTTTATGACTATTTTTATATAATGAGTATTTTTAATAACTATTTATACATATAATGAGTATGTTTTATATTTATTTTTGTATAATATGGGTATTTTTTATAATTATTTTCATGTAATATAATGAGTATTTTTAATATACTACGTGACTATAAGACGTTCCAAAATATTACTCAGTGTATTATATAGTATCTAAGGGGAAAAAAAATACGTTAATAATAGTAACTTCAAAAGCAAATATAATCTTATCGTAACACGCTCCCTGAATGTAATACGTATATATTTTTTATGAAGTACATGAGACAGAGTTAATGGTTACACTTAACTTACGTCCATCGCAAATGTACTTATCCACAGTTTTTCTTTTAAAGTGGTAAAAAGGTGTTCTTTTCTCTAGCAAATGGAAAGCATTCAACTGTAACGATCGCGTGTAGGCAAATCCACTGATGTACGTGAAGCGGTCTATCAGTGCTTCAAAACGAATAATTATTTTTTACTTAGCCTGATGCGACTAATGACAACTCCGTTCCTAATGAACTTAGCCGTTTAAGGTTTCAGATACCACTAATATTGTGATGTATGTATAGATAGTTTTGAGAGGCAAAATGACGATTTCCTTCATTACAAATCTAATAAATAGTACTTACGTAAACTGCTTGTTTTCTAGTAGGTAAAAAAATAGAAAATGATTGTACAAAACAAACACATTTTTTTCTACAATTTAGGAGTATTGATTTAATATTATTACTTTATTTTTACATTATATTTTAAATGGATAAAAACCTCTCCAAGTGTCTCCCACTTTTCTCTGTCCATTGTTATTCGCAGCCCCGCAGACTTGAATGATTTCTTCAGTTCGGTGGGTTTTAGAGCGGCCTTTCAGCTCCGTAATTCCCTTCAGGTTAAACTGGATGACTGCGTTTGTCAACAATCCAAGTGACGTGGCCCATCCATTTACATTTTATCTTGGCGTATTATATTTTATCGTCTACTCTTATATACCCTTTAATTTATTTTCCTGTCTTTGATCTGATTTAACATATCGTAAAAAAATAATAGTGATAAAGGAAGATTTTTCAGAATTTAATTAATTTCCTTTGTAGAATTATTTGTTATTTCAACCCTTAAAGTCACGGTTTTAGTATGTATTATAGAGCACTTACCAATATGTAATTTTGAGATTGCTGGCATGCACTATTTATCGCGACCCTTTGTAGAAGGACTGGCCAACACACAAATGAAACGCTCAATAGAATAGGGGTATTGCGTGTTAGGTCGTGAATGGTAGTTGGCACGCGAGAATCGGTGTCACGGCGATATTAAACATGTATTTAATACAAATACCAACAGAACTGTCCATTTATCGTTTATCACAGTAGCCACGGATGATATCGTATTTCCAATTTTGAATTGGACTTACTCGTTTCAATAATAATAATTAAATATAAAAAGTTTGAGCATTATTAAAAGACAACAAATAGCATTTTTATATTTCATTTATACATACAGTTTTATAAGTTGTTAACATAACATAATAAAGACATTCATTAAAGACATAGTAAAGAATTCCAGTAGACGAAATTGATTTTATTTTGCTCTTAAAAACACTCCACTTGCGGGAAACTCTTATTTTGTTTTTTTATTGATAATTCTAATAATATATGTATGTGCTTATTTGAACATGAACGACATAGATATTGATTGAAAATGTTCATAATTACGTAGATTAAGAAGGTTTACTATGTCGATAAACGTATTTTTTATTTATTTATTTAATTGGTTTAATTAAAAGTACTATTATTATACACATAAACCCTTATGACAACCTATAAATCAATTCAGAATCCATTATTTAAAAGCGCGTGATTTTAATTTATGTTACTATCTTTGAATTAGAATTTTAAAAAATCCAGATAGATATATTTTATTGGGAAGTTAAATCACCCTTCAAAATTCAGAAATAAAACAATATTTTCTGTGTATTGCTGTATTTAATCCACGTTTAAAGCATGTTCAAAGCTCAAGAGCTGTGTTATTCAAAATCTCAAGATTCGCTCTTAAGTATAATGGCTGTTCAGCTGACTAAGCCAACCAGCATCTTAGGATAATTCTTTTTTGTGGTATGAATTTAAGTAAATATACGAAAACAGTTTAAAAATAATGCATCGATATTGGTCATAATATACATATTTGCACAACATTGGTCAAGTGGTAAAATTTGAAACCCCGGCCAAATCTTATCCGGGACTCAAATCTCGTCTGAGGAGATCTCCGTTTAGTTTGAAAACAGTAAGAATGTTGAAGTGACCTAAATTACACGCAATGTGTACATTTAATGAGTAATATAATTATAAAATAAAATATATAATTATATAAGAAACATAATTTTATTTCTCAGCCTAGAGAATGTCGCATGTTACCTACTAGAGTAATCATATCATACTAAGAAATAACAAATAGGCAGCTATTGTGGCCGCAATGCAGTCAAGGTTTAGTGGAATCTATATTTCAATACAGAAATCATGCGAACAAAACATTCATGTCACATTTGACAGTGACAAAGATAAGGAAATAAACCATAGATTGCAAAGCGATATGACCGTGAGACATAGATGAGATGACAGGATGCTTTTTTACCTATGACATGATGCCAAATGTTCAATATATTTGCCAACCGTAATACGATTTCGTGTACTTTACAGCTACAAATGACACTACCGAAGCCACTATGGCCGCCACATCCAGAAAGTCGTAGATATAGACGGGGAAGCGTAATATTATTATGGATAGTCTATTAAAATCAGTATATCTAGTGGTACCAGTTACGCATTCTGTTCTCTCAACCGAAAAAGGAGACAACATATAAATAAATCGAGGCAAGTCGAATAATCCTTGTTCCTTCCTGAATTTCAAATATTTTTGCCATCATTTGACGCCTTATCTCTTCTTATTTTCGATACATCTAGATTTTTTGATGAATTCCTTCAAAATTTAGCTCAGAACGTATTGTTATGCGTTTAGCGTTTTTATAATTGAACCTTATGATATTTTTAATCTACTTAATTTACCTTCCGGTAGAATTAATTATTCGAATTACGATTCCCGAACACGAATATTCTGAGTACTTTAAAATGGATAATATATTTGATGCATTTAAAACCACTAAACATTTACATCGAAGTGGGAAGATGTATTAAATTAAATAGGATTTCAATTTTATCCTAACCTGATGACAAATTATTTTCTTGAGTTAAAGAAACATTCTTCAATGTCAATGAAATTTAATCTTAGAATAAAATAAAATTTACGCTTTTATTTACCAAAAGTCTTCTCCGTGTAAATAATCATAGGCATTATTAAAATCTACAGAAACACGGTGAACATTCTGACTGTAATTTAACTTTTTTCAAGTGGCTTAAATATCTGATCGGAAATGTTGCGGTTTTTTCCAAAGCCATATTGTTAATCCAGAGTATTTTCATCGAACAGCGCAAGTCGAGCGAGAACAATATAAGAGCAACTGATAGGTGGTGGGCCGTAATAATATTCCACGATAATTTATTTTTTAAGCATAGTACAGACCAATGATTCTTTGCAAGAACAGGAGCTTCTCCTTTGAGCAAGCCGGTGGGAATGAATATTGTTGTTACCGGCTGCATTATTATTCTTCATCTTCTTGAGGGCCGAAGTAAATCCGTCTCATTGAATGACGGAATGATGAGCGTAGTGAGCTCAGTCATGTATAGCTAGTGTACATCTTGAGTTTTCAAGATTTTAATAAACGGCGATTAAATTGTATTATATAAATTTAGTTGTATAATTTATTTTCGTATTACAACAAAAAAAGATCACGCAAAAAACGAGCAACCCTGCTTAATATGTCAACTTATCAAAGCAGCAGTTTTAGTTGCGGCTCGGGTGGTCTCCAGTGGGCGGAAAGTACCGCAATACGTTTACAGATTAGGCAAGCTTAGAAAAAGATTTACTTTTTGATTTAGAATATTGAACACAAATTTTATGATAATATGGCAAAAAATATGTTTTATTTGATCCATCATAAATATATAAATTTGAGTAAATTGTGCGGTTTTTTTCAAAAACTAGTTAACATAATATAACAAAATAATTCATGCCTCCATTAAATTTTCATGGACAAAATCGATGATTATTATTACACAATAAAACAAAAAAAAATTGAAAGAAAATAAAATAGTGATACATTTTCAAAAGTTTCATGAATATTCTTGAATGCAAATAATTGGTTTTTTTTTAATTTTTAAACATCTATTATTTCCTGCTTATTTTACGAAAGTGAAAAAGAAAATGTTTGTGAAAAATACTTGCTATTAATTATTATTATTATTAATATTTGAAACGCATAGTTACGGTTAAGGAAACCATTAAAAAATATGAATTTATTTTTAAATTATTATCCCTTTCATTTTGAAATCACAGGCTAATCAGCAAAATTAATAAATAGTACGAAAACATATTTCAGAATTTATGAAAAAAATAAATTTAAATAACAAGCTATTCGGATAAAAAATTTCAGATTCTGAATATGATAAATAATCAATAAAACTAGTAAGTAAATTTGTGTGTATATTTTTTTTTCCGATTTTTATTGGATAATATTTATACTATTGTTTTAGATCAAACTAGACTTATAGTCGGATTTATCATGGAACTCTATTACGAGAATAACAATAAAATTGGTAAATCGATATTAATAGTACATTATCTGTAAACAATAGATGCCATCATATTAAGTTTAAGGAGAATCCAAGCATTACGAGAATTTAATTAAATAGTTTAATACTGAGTAATATTTATATATATATATATATATATATTATACGTTAAATTTGAGGTTTTCACAGGTTGAGTATAATGTCATAAAGAAATGAGAGTAATATGAGATTTACCCGAAACGTTGAGACAACAATGGTCCTTCTCAGAAACAACCGACGAGGGATAACCAGTAAACTTTCTCGTATTCTTTCGGTATCAACATTTAATGTTAATAATGTATTATGATAATTTTACACTACCGGCTAGTAGGAGATTATATAAGTTGGCAGAGCACTGACTTAGTACGTGAGGGGTGCCGAGATCGATACTGGAGGCTTTTGGTATCTATCCCGGTACCAGAAATAGCGAAAATAAAACACAAGGTTGATGATGTTGATAATGATGAGAGCATGTAAAAATATTACGAAATTTTCTAAAACTATATTTTAACTACATATTACATATTTTAATGATAAATATACTGCGATAACTGCTAAATAAACATTTTCACTAGTTTGAAATGTAAACCAGGAAAATATCATTTAAATCAAAAGAGAATTTACAAATACAATAATACTGTTTAAATATCCCTTATTGGTTAAATTAACCAAATCAATTTCCATACATTGCGTGAAATGTTTCACGTTCAAATTAGTTTAAATTGGCAGACTACAATATTTAATGTGTGAACTTTTACAAATATTAATTTGCAAAATCAAACAAATATCCGCGCGTAGCGTTGAGCGGTTATTTTTTGCAAAATTGAGTGGTCGTACACAGAAAGTGCATAGCGGGCTGCGCAGCACACATTCGATTGCTCTGGGCTAGTTTCATGGTTGGTTTAATTTGCGAAAAATAAATAAATCGGCGTCAATCGAATGGATTTAATTATATTCAATGTTTCCAAAGTTGACTTATGTAAAATATGTGATAATTTTTTTCGTGTCATTTTACGTCGTCCCAGAAGGGGGGGATTCAGTTTAATTTAAGTATTATATTTTTATATATAATATGCATATTTTATTGTCCAAAACAATTTTTGGGTAATTCAATTATCATTCATTATAAATACATACATATATATAAAAGTTATACTTATAAAATGTTCATAAACCAAACCTCATTTGCCAGCTCCAGGCCTCACCTCCATACATCAGTGTCGGTATTAGGATTCCATTGTACACCGCTAGTATTGCCTCGGTTGAAAAATTCTCGTTAGATATAATTCCATTCAAAGCGCCATTCACTTTAAACCCTGCAGTCACCCTCCTTTCGATATCATTCTCAGTCTTTCCGTTTCTATCAAACATACGTCCTAAGTACACAAACTCATCTACTTGTTCCAAAAATTGATTACCTATAACTATTCTTCTCGAATACCATTACATTCCACTTGTCACAACATTGTTGTAACATTCATCATAAGGTCGCTTTACTTGCATACATCGTACATTCTACATACTAGACTTTGTAGTTCTTGTTCATTATTCGCTATTAGTACTTCATAATCGGCGTACAATAAACAGCATACAATCAAATCGCCCATTTTTGCTCCTACATTCCAGTTAATATCAAATTATTAAAAAAACAATGGTATCCGTTTGAAATGAATGAATATCGTTTAACCCTAAATATTTAAAGCACAAGGTATTTTGAATTAAACATGTCATTAAAAAATTATGTTATATTTATTTAAAATTAAACTATTTCAAAATTAAATTAAAACACAAACACTAATTATTTATATACGAGTGAGCAATCTTCAGTTTTATTGAAAACGAGTTCGAGATGAGTTCACGACTTTCTTCAATTTCTAATTTGGTATTTTGAATATTTTAATGAAATAAATATTTTTTGATCGCTTAAACTAAAACAGATGAGAAGTAGAAGAGCAGGAGATGATACGAGTTATTTGTCGTGCTTAGTACAAACTGATTCATGACTTTGACCCATACAGACCCAGCAGCGGATGTGAATAAAGTATTAATACTTAGTAGTAATAATAACTTCCGAGAGGCGTTTTTGTCCCAATGAATGGTTCGGTGTACCGAAAAAAATGTTTCCCATCAATCATCAAGCAAACTTGTGCATAATTTGAAAATTGGTTGTCTGAAAAAGTATGTTAAACCGCGGATATTATTTGAAAAACTTATTTCTTTGAGTGTTCAGTAAGGTATTATGTTTTCTCTTTCCTTTTCTATTTTCTTCGTTTCGAAACAAAAAAAAGTCATTCAATGCTTACCTGTGCTATGTACCTTCGAAAGAGAATAATTTTTCTCTATTATTTTATTGACGTTGCGCAACGGTTATGTTAGCGCGGCGTCGCTGAGATATTTTAAGCACCAAATTTATTAATTAAATCACTCATATGTAAAAGTTAAATAATTATGAATTTTATGATATGTATATATTAAATATATCATTTAATTTTGAGTAAATTATTCGCATATACAGGGTGGCCCAAAAAAAGTGAAAACATCTCGTAACACATGAGTTATTTTAAAGCATAATATGTAAAACATAATTATAATTTTTAATGTAATTTTTTTTGCACAATATTTAGCAAATCAGAAATCATCAAAACACTCCATATTTTATAATCCACTGGGTTTAAATCTGGGCTGTTCGGTAGCGACATGCCTGACTCGATGAAATTAACATTCTCACGGCGAAGAAAGTTGATTGTATTTCTGGCTGTGGAAGATGGAGCTTCGTCCTGCTGTAATGTCTAGTAATGCTGTAATGTCTATACTCTAGGCTTTGTTTTGAAACTCTTTGATCATTTTCCCAGCACCTCGACGTTTTTCAATTCACAAATTTTTGATCAGAATACGGTCTTCTGCAGTGATTTTTGCCATTCTGGGCAACAATTTGAAAAAACCAACTATAAACAAGGGAAAATTAATAATCAAAGATGGCGAACAGAAATTATCGACATAAAACGTAATATAAGTAAATAAGTAAGTAAGTAAATTAGTAAACTATTTAAGCTATTGTTGATAAAGTTAAACTAATTTTGATGTAATTATATCACATTTTACGAAATGTTCTCACGTTTTTGGGCCACCCTGTATATATATCTAATTCCAGGATACCTTGAGAAAACCTAGGCCGACGTTACGGTATAATAATACGTGCCGTTGTCAAGGCGTTTTTAAAAGAATCAGTTAAATAATCCAATAATTTATGCTTTCTTATTATGCATATATTTTAAAATAGTATATTTATAGAAACATAAATGGGAGAAAATGCAGAAGAAATATTTGAGGTATTTTTATGTGATTAGCATCTGTAGATACACGTTACTGATTTACTCCCGAGTATGCTTGGCTACAACAACTTACCGAAAATAATTAACTATTATTTTTTACGATTGTTATTGGGTGTAGTCGTTTCTATCTTTGTGTCGGCGGCAACTATCATAGAGTAGAACTTGCCAATTGTCATATCCAGTAGAAGAGGTATTGGTCTGCTGAAACGAATCTTTTCAGAGACGGATATTTTTCATGTCAGAGAAAGACAGTTTCAAATAAGCTTATTCTAATTAATTCTCATATCCTGTCTGATAACTTTTTATGCGATATAAATGTAATAAATAAAAAAATATTTTAAATACTAGTTAAATGTATTAATTAAAAAGAAATACATATAAAATCAATTTTATCGAAAAATATTGTTGTTGCTACCGGGATTACACCTTCCCCGGATTGGAAAGAGATCCAGGTTCGTTATTTCTCCGAAGAAATTGATTTTATATGTGTATCTTTCTAATTAATACATTAAAATTTTAATACATTGGAAATTAAAAAATACCAATCAGACCAAAAATTATTATAGATGGTGAATGGTGAAAGTTTGAAGGAAGTGACTGAAATAAATTTTTTTTGGAGTCATAATAGATTCAAAATTGAATTTATCGCAAAATACAAGATACGTGACTAAAATGATTGCTAAGAAAATCTTACTTCTAGGACGGATCAGAAGATTTATTAGTACTGAGTTTTATAAAATAGTTTACAACTCTGTTATTATTCCTCATATCAACTACTACAGCAGTATTTTATTTTTGGATAACGTAGAAAAAATGAAACAATTGTCAGTGTTGCAAAATAAAGCTATGAGAATAATACAGAAAATATATTTTATTTAATACAATGGTATTTATTTACAAAATCATCAATAAGAATATAGCGGAATTGACACGAAAAATTCACTCGAAAATACTTAGCCTTGTTTATATTAGAGGTTATATAAGAAGTGTTTATATATGTACTGTGTTAAGAATTATAGTATTTAAAATATCATTCAAATTTTAAATATGAATTTAAATCCGATGGCACAACAACAATATTTTTAGATAAAATTGATTTTATATGTATATCTTTCTAATTATTATTATTATTTTTTATTTTTTTAAATTTTTCTTTCTAGTTAATATATTTAATTAATATTTAGAAGGTATTTGTTTAAATACACTATTATTTGTAGGTATCTGGAATATACGGTGTAACCAATTACGTGTTAATACTTTTGTTAAAAAATTATTCTATTCCTGAAATTTTGTCGGATATTCATTGAATATTATGACGCATTTTCTAAATTAAATTATAGATATTTATTTTAAACATTTTAAAAATAATTATTAAAAGTATTGTTTTTTAAATTTTTATTAAATATTGATTCTAATGAAGTTATTTTTCAATTCAGTACACAAACAGTTGTAGAATATTTTTTCTATTACAAAACTCTATCAAATTTCTCTTCAAATTATTCAACGCATGTTTTTAAAAATATTTTGCGAGAGCATGACAAGAACAAGAGGGAAGAGGGGGGCAAAAGAAAGAAAAAAATATTTTATTCGAATTATTATCACATTAAAAGAAAAAGATTAGATGAAAATGTGGAAAAGTGAGATATTTGTTTGAAGAGGATTGAAGATGAATGAGTGGGAGTTGAGAACGGAATAAAATTGATAGGTGCGATTGGAAGAATTATCTATAATTATATAACTGAGTATCTGTATATCTGTCTATCTTACGCTTTGATTCTTTGATGAGAGGTACACGGAATTTTGCGTGGTTATTGTTTAGAATTCTCCAAAAAACAAAAATACTTCCTTCGCATTACTCCTTTACCCCCTCCCTGAATTCCGGATATCTATGGGCATAGAAATAATACATTTCAAATATAAAATATGACGTTTATTTTAGAATGGTGTTAGATCAAATTTAGAAAAAAACCTACCAAAAATATTTCAGAATATTCGATTCTATTCAGCAAACATCCCGCAGATAAGTAAGGCAGTATGTTCAGTATGTAAGAATTTGGAACAGAAAATTAGAGATGCCTTCGAAATAATGCCTAAAATAAATTAACGTTCCCTCAAATATTCCCTTAGATCTTTCCGTACATACCTTGGGGTAGATTTTAGTTGAGGCATAAGTTTTTAAATAAATATTACTTACATTGTTAATTTACAACGTAATATATTTAATATCGATTTTCAAATAATAAATATTTAAAATTTGTGATTTATTTTTACTTTAAGGAACGAGAGTAATTTGATTTCAATGGTATTGATACAATTATACAGAATTCAGTAAAATGATATTCAGTAATTGAAATACTGTAATTTTAAATGATTCTAATAAATGTACTCGTATATTTTTTTTGTATAATTCATAGAATCTGAAAAACATCCCCTTTTATTTGACTGAAATTGTTATTTTGGATATCTTCACACGCGTTTATTCTGTAATTGCTTTCACGGGAGTGAATACTGAAGTGTTGAATCCCGAATTTTCATTCTAGCACATAGATATCTGATATTACACTAATGAAATCCCTTTTGTAGTTTTAATGGATCGTTAACCAAGTTTCTAACCAGACCGCAAACTCGTAATCCTTTCCAATCCGAGAATTTCACTGATTTCAGCTTGTTTTCAATTATTTAACAATGAAATATTTTTATCTTAGTAACGTATTCATTATTGTTTTAATTTTACTCATATTCTAGTAGAATGACGTATATTTGTTGGTATTCACATATCAAGGATCCGGTTTTACTAGTCGCAGTTTTTAGGTTTATTTTTTACCAATAAGAATTAGTTTCAGCTAGCAAACTGTTCAGCATTACATAAAAGTAATACGTTGTATATCAATTAACTTTTTAATTTCCATCCAATTTCGCATTACCTGTTCAATATAAATTTATGTAATTTTAGGAAAACCCATTAATTATCAGCCGTACTAATCACTTCCAGTTTAAATCTACGATACATTTGCAAAGCATTGATAAAATTAATTAACCAAACAGTAGAAGTGTAGTTATTCAATACATAGTATTAAATATAATTATAGTTACGATTGGTAAAGCACTGGAGCAATATAAAATGAAAAATATATTTATTGGCTGTAAAAAATAAATATACCAAATATTTAAATATTTTCTAAAATTATTTATACATTGGATATCGGCAGAATAAATTCAGAGCAATTTTTCCGTAAATGTTGACTGACTAATGACAGAACCGTGCGATATATATTTTTAATAATTATTATTACGATTGGAAATAATCGCCGTTCTATTTATTTTGCATTAATAATTTGTTGCATTAAGTCATAATAATCATTTAATTCTTAATTTCTTCATTAAAAAAAATGTTGACGCCTCTGATAACAATTCGCGCATTAACTTCTTTGTACAGTTAAACTTATATATTTGTAAACTAATGTAAAACATCAGTAAATAGTTTCTGTTTCTGTTATCCTGCTATCTGTCACTCATATATTCATTTACATGTGTACAAACACGCGCCACAATACACTCCGTGAAATCAAATGAATACGAGAGTATGTAGATAACTTTTGGAGCATTCAATACTCTCACACAAATGTCTCAAACAAAATCTTAAAATCTATTTGATTCGAATTAACATATATTTACATCTAAATCCGTCAAGTCACACACAACCATTCATTCATAATCGCTAAATCTAATAATTGCATAACTAACATTCATCTCCACATTACCGATTCTTTACAAATCATTTAATCCCATATTTATGTAGGTAATTTGATTGTAATTATTGTGCATATTTAAAGAAAAAAAACTAACCCCAAACTCACTGTGGTCCGGAATTCAAAAATTTTGAGGTGTGACATGGCGAAGTTTGGCTGATTACTGAAGAGCGCGATGAAGCCAGGGAGTTTCAGCAGCGGATTGATAATAGCTAGTTAACTAACTTACCATCAAATAGAGCGCCAAACTCCACTGTCTTGAAACACAGTTCTCGCCTCAACCAAATTCATACATCTTCTCATACAAGTTCGCCGATTGTTGAGGCATCTAACAGAACCATCCTGGTCGTGCCAAGTCCTCCGTGGACGTCCTCTATTTCTGGTGCCTCTGTCCATGTCGCAAAGTAACGTAAAACAAACATGTTGTCAGCTGTCCATATTGTGGTAAGATAACATAAACAATATCTACCGTCACTTTTATCGTGTGAAAGTGGGCAGTTATTGGGTCAAATAAAATAAAATATTTTTCTAATGAATTTTTAAATAAATTAAGTATGTTAAAAATCCGATATCATTCAAAGTAGGTATTAGTTTTAATTTATTATATTAATCATTATGGTAATTTTTTCTTCTGATTATTCATAAAAATGGGTCAAGTATTTTTTTTTCTGTTTTATTTTCATTAATAAATCAAGGTTATTAAATTTCCGTCTTATTATTGACGGGTTTTATATATTTTTTTACAAAAATTTCCAATAACTTCGAAGGTAAACCACACGGTCGAAGATGAGTTCCTGATTTTACAAAGTTTTGGCCCGATAACAAATGTTTAATGCGGCCATTTTCTTTATAGTGACACATCTATACTACACTGGTATCGATCGAGAAAAAACGGTAAATTAGTTATTTTTAGACAAAAACGTTATTTATCTTGAGGACGCTTATAAATTTTTTTAACAATGCATTTTAGTCCATTTTTTAACCCATTTTTTATCACTAGTGACAACTCTGTAAAATAATGGTTTGTTCTTTTATAAGAGCCTTCATCACTGGAGTTTTTTGTCAACAGAAAGTTACCAAGTTGGCCATTATTCATTTTCCAGACTCACTTTTCAAGTATCGTACATACTTGAAACATATATATAATATAATTTATATCTGCCAACATTGAGTTTTTGATTATTCCTGTATGATTTGACGCAGATTAGACTAAGCCGATGATTGTTTATTCAACCAAATATTCAATAATTCACCTGTATATTTGGCCTTCCAAAACGCACTATTCACGGCTTTTAAAGGCGACCAAGCCTTGATAGTTATTGATCTTCAATATTTTAGTAAAAGATAATTTATTGTTTCAGTAACACAATAACAGCTCAAAGTGTGTCAAATAATTATTTCATTGATTGAAATGGGTAGCTCCTGTGTTAACCATTCAATCGTTTAAATTATGTGAATTGTACACAAAAGGTTTAATAATAAATAATGTATCATTTCTGAAATTGTTATTGTAACTTCTGATTTATAATGAATAGCTACAGTCGAACATTATATCCGTAAAAACAAAGGTAATCCTGTATACAACTCTGAAAAACCCCGTGTTTAATTAGATATATTTGAAAGAAGTACGTACCTTCAGGAGATTTTCGAAGCTGTCAAATATAACGTTATAGGTAAGAAACTTTATGACTTGTGTGATGAGATGAAAGTCACAAAATTAGGAAGGTTTCGATTGCTTGGTCATATTAATTCTATAAAATATGCGCAACTCCCAAAATAATAAAACTGGCTGCTCAATAATAAACCTGAAGGAAGATAAAGACTTGGTAGACGCAAATGGGGTGACAAGACAATACAAATAAAGACTTCCATTCTTGGCATTCAATGCGGAGACCATTAGAGGTGTAATATTGAGGAGGCCAGGGCCCATATTGGGTTGTAGAGCCAGGGATAATGATAATATAAATAAATGTGTTGTTTTAAAAAAAAAAATTGTCTGAGAACGCTTTATCATATTTTGTATGATATGTTCTTAATGTCTGATAAAAGATTATCAAACAGCATAAAATCTAGCAACATCGAATATAACAAACATTTTAGGGTGTCAAGAGAGGGTTCTCAGCGTTCAGGATATTCTTAGTCCAAGTTTTTAAAATGTATATAATATACTTCATTAAATATTTTATTCATATTTAGATTTTATACATAATAGTATTTAAAAATTTTCATTGGAGTTCTTGAAATACAAGTGGTCCCTATTGCCCTTGCATATCTTTCCATCTGCAGCAATATTTCAAGAATTGAAATTTTAAATAAATAAATGACGACAAATATTAAAAAAGATAATATCCATTGAGGTAAACAATTTTATTTTAATAAAATATACACGAGTACATTTATTAGAATCATTTAAAATTACAGTATTTCAATTACTGAATTCTGAATAATTGTATCAGTGCCATTGAAATCAAATTACTCTCGTTCCTTAAAGTAAAAATAAATCACTAGTTTTAAATATTTATTATTTGAAAATCGATATTCTATATATATTTTTAATAAAATTTCATGATGATATTGGTATTTTATATTATTGAAATATGATTGAGAAAAATAATATTTGATATATTCATGATATTATTGCAATTGCATATTGATATTTTTATATAAAATGCATGCAAATAATTAGCCACTTTATGGAATACGTATTATAATATGTGAAATGAAATTGATCAAATTGATTATTAATTTTTGTATTTTATTAAAATTAAGAGCGGTACCCTTTATTTCTTATTTCCAAATTTAATTAATGTGTACCTACTTTTAATTGCTTCTTAAATATTAAAAACGGTTTAATAGGCTTAATGTTCACGAGAGATCGATTTCTAACAAAATATACAGATCTAGTCCGAGATAGACCGGAGCCTCGCTACACGTCGCACTAACAAGATCCAGGATCGCGGAGAGTAGAGGCAAGTAGTTCACGATGTAGATGCTGATCACAATGTCCAGTCATGAAGAGACCAAAGAGAGAGAGAGAGAATATTCATGTTGAATAATTGTTTTAGGTAAAATAAATACTTACGTCTTTAAAATTCCTTGAAAAAATATTTTGATAATCAACATAATTCACTTAAAAAGACATACACAAAGGTAGAATAAGCAAAATAGTCATTTAGTTTTAACTTCTAATACTCTACGTTAGCTATCTTTATAACAACTTTTGGCGTCCCAATTAAAACATTAGTTAAGTTTGTGTAAAGTTTGAAAAAGGGGTCAGAAAAAGTTTGCTCAGGGGTATAAAGATTACAGTTAAAATAAAATTGGAAGTAAAATACATTGTACTCGATTTCATGTGCTGATTATTCAAATTGGTACAAGTCAAAATGTCAATTTCCAAGTTACATAAAAATATCATCATCTGTTTTATCAATTTTATCCTTTTCAGTAATTCTAATTTTTATAAAATATTTTATTCATTATGCAGGTGAAAATCCTCAGTAATAGCTCTCCTACAAAACCTCTATAACTATTTTAATGTTAAATGCGATGATTTTGGCTAAACAAATTAAAAAAATATTCATTTCAATCAATTAACGAAAACATCGTTTATATTAATAATGATTGAGAATCACTACACTTCTTTGAAACACATTTAAACATAATGATAAAATAATATTTTTTTAAGCATCTAACAAAATATTATACTTTGATATCAAATTTTAAAATAAGTAACGAATTATAAAAAAATGGGCTGAAAAAGTATTTTTCAATTCACAAAAAAATTCTCAAGAAGTGTAGAAAAATACGCCAACGACATGCCAAGGTCTGAAGTTTACCATCTCTTTTAGAGTTGTCGCCTTATTTTACTTAGCAGCCCGGTCCACTTGACAATATTTGCCCAGACGATAGGTACTAGAGTGGTAGTACTAGGGAGGCGGTCGGGGGTGATGTTTGCAGGTGCCAGCTACACCCTTGGCACGAGTCGGTACCGCAGAGTGGCATGGCATCTCCACCCCGCACGGGCTCGGCGTAAGGGTTGTGATAGAGCGGAAAACTTTTACTTTTTACCCTCGTTCCTGAAATATCTCATTGAAGATAAAGTGTCTAGTGTCTTGATTTAAAATTTTGAATGCAATATTTTTTTATATATACTTTGCATTACAGGTTCATTTTCCATATTATTTTATCTCATATTTATCTATAACGTTAAATCTGTATAGTGATAAGAGATAAAAATAATATTAAGGAAAATAAAGACCTTATAATAAAACATATTTACCACTGCTATGTATCCGTAATTAATAATTTGCAGTAGACTTAAATTTTCTCATAATTATGCCCACGGCTGACTGTATTGAGATTTCGTCATATTATTAAAGGTCATATTCTCACTCGATTTTATTGACCTTTAACTATGACGCATGTCAAGTTACTCTCTCCATTTTGCATCTACTCTATTACTAGAAAGTATAAAGTCACTAATAACGCCGCCAACCATACGAACTACGTCGTAAGATCAGTCCGCGCGTATATTTTAATACGAAGGTCACTTCAACTCTACTTAAACTAAGTTAAACGGATACCGTTCCCTGCGAGTAAACAAACCACCCAGACTTAGCACCTAATAGATATGGACTAAAAATTAACAGGTCAAGTACGTGACGAGGATATAAGGCGAACTCCTTTCCTTTAAAAAATAGTTTTTGGACCATCATCGGACACGTAAAGACGAGAAATCCGAAAGATAACGCTTTGTAATCCTCTGACAACTAGATTTAAATATGATGGAATTATTGCCGAGCGATCGCTAATTATGAAGAGCTTAGTTTCCGCGAGAGCTATTTCCGGACCTATAATCTGGAGTGAATCAAATAGACACTTTACAGAATGACACTCAGTGAGTTCGTAAGTTGTTTTCAAAGACTGTTAAGACATATCCACCGCGTTTGATCATTTAATTCGAAAGTCTATTCTATCGGCCGAGTTATCGGATAATTTTTAATTTGCGTGCCATGGGGCCACGTTTACCAGAATATAAATCATTTCAAAAAGTAAATAAAGACAGTAAAAGTCCAGTTTAGAAGTAATAAATGAAATGGAGATCGCTGATAATATTAAATATAATCAATTTATATTATCAACACCTTCTGATTCTCGGTTTGTGTAGTGTAGAAACTATATTATATAATATAGTTTGCATACGCGTAAATAATGTACTATCTTTTTTAACTAACGATAAAAATACACTTCTCCGATCTCCGTCTATGACAATGCCATTATCCTGATCAATCTACGGGGATGATTAACTAGTTTCCGCTTCCGGTTACCAACAAGAGCACCAACGCCACATTATCGCAGCAGTTAGATTAATTTCATACGTAAGATTTTCAACAATTAAATAGTACAGATGCGAGCGTTCTCTAATAAAAGTGTCAATTAACCTCACTATGGTATGCCAATAATTGTAATACTTTTCATAATTACTAATTACAGTATTTATGTAATCCGATAAGTACTAAATACCAGTGTAATCCGAAATATACTTACGTACTTTGAAGAGTTGATATTATTTAGTATAACGGGTGGTTGTTCGTATAATAACAGTTTGATTTCTAATTCGTCATCTCATATTGTTACAATATCAATTCGTTATAAGTTGATTATAGCATATTCGCATATTTTTTATCCAATTGTGACTTCTGCACTATGTTCAATCACATTCGTATAGATTTATATTACGAAAGGAGATTCTATTTTAAAAATGCAATTCGGAAAAGAAAATATATGGACTTTACTATCCGACGGTATTATAAATGTATCAAAGATTTGTATGGAACTTGTGGAATCTAGCACTGTGCAGATACAAAGTAAAACACGAAATGAGATGTTATGAAATCGCTTGGCCTTCCATTGCTTCAGCGTATGGCCTTCTTTTTTATTCGATTTCAATATTTTGCCATCATAATTTAATTTTAAGGAGATGGAAATAAATTGGGAAAGACTTTCATCAAAAAATTTGAATATACGGTTTGAAAAATCGTTGAAGTATTGAAAATACATATTTTTAAATTTGTTGAAAAACTCAGCAGCATGAGATATTAAGAAAATATTTAAATATTTCTAAGTGAATATCTTCTTGAAAATTATCCGAATATTATTAAATCGGGTACAGAATATTTATGTGATAGATTTCATATTTTTAAAGATATTGACGATTGATAAAAGAACGTGTATATACTTAATAGAAGAATATATGGTTATAATTGTGGTATTATTGATAATTTAATGTTTATTATCCATATATTAATTTTTTTTTTTTAATATTACATAATAATGGTAATATTATTTTGAAGATTAGACGATGAATTCCATACTTTCAGTTCCAGTTCATAATAATAAAAGGGCTAGTAGGACAGCCCCATTGTCCAACCTCAGTGCATACCATTGAGGGGTATGCTAGGTATCGAACGTTGAATTAACAACATTTATATTTATAGCAACCTTCTACTCTTATTTCCTCTTCTTAATTTGATTATAATTTTTTAATTATCTTATCATTTATTAAAATCTGTATCATCAATATCATATATGCACAACATAAGTGTGTAGCTTTTTAATGGACCACCTAGTCAAAGTCAGTTTAATGGATTTTATTCAACACACACAATCTGTTTTTTAGTAACGTAAAATATATATTTAATACTAAAGTTAAAGAGATCATTTCTAACATGAATAAAAATTGTATTTAATTAGTACCTACTCCATTCTAATTTCGCCCGGTTTAGACTCTTCGGAGCAGCATAAAACTTTTATATTACTCTAAAGAAAAATACGTTCGCTATAAAACTAGTTAGCATCAAATATAAAATACCAGTGAATAAATGAAAAAAGTTTATTTTAATTTAACGATTATAATGGCTAACCGCAAAGTTACTTTTTCAAAGATTAAATTATTAAACCGATCATTTTACAGGCATTTCTTAATGCCATGCCCGCAAGACGTGTATTCCTTTTTAAATATTATTAAAAGGAAGTGTGGAACTTAGCGTGACACATGAATACGGGTACATGATTTATGGTAAATCACAAATATATACTAAATATATTATAAGAAGTCTGGTATATTTCTTCGATAACGTGACAAAAGTATTTATGAAAAAAATAAATAACGTAAGTGTATTGGAAATTGACATTATGCTATGGGATATCTGAAGATAGAAGCTGACAATTGAATTTAGTATCAATCAAACTCTTATTCTTCGTGTGCTCGAATGATCTAATTCCAAAATAAAATATTTTTTATATGGCTATAGTTTGTTGTAGAATAGTAGGATAGAAATGTTTCCATTTTACCTGTTCTACGAGTATAAAGCGACTTATACCTATTCTATAAAATGAAAATTAGTATTATTGTAAAGCGTCTTATTAGCTAAAAATTGTGTACTTTTTAGTATTTTCGTACTTCCATGTATTAGCAAAGAGCCCATGGACAAATAGCCTAAGACAAATCACTAACGCGAGTGTTCTGCAGATTGCAAACGCGCTGGGAATTTTATACGTTTTAAATTTCTATGTGTATTACATTCAAACAGATTGACTTTGTATATATAGTGACGGATGTTGAATCCGTCTTCTCGATTTTTTTTATTTCAACCTAAATCTCACTTAATCATGGCATTTTAACAAATATTCACAAAAACAAAAACATTTTAACAAATAATTAAAAATAGAGATATGTGGTTATTTTGTTAATGAATTGTTTATTTTTATATAGGTACACAATATGTCCGCGGGTTAGGTCATTTATTCATTCATTATTCGAGGACGTCGAAATATTTTATGTACATATAAATATACGAGTTTATTAGTATCTTGGTAAAAATATTCTTATTTTTAATCTATTCCTTTATCTTCCATTCAAAATATTCAATTTCAACAAGATTCAAAGCGCGTTGTTTCCGCGAGACACAGTAAACTGTCAATATAGCCGCTCACTCGCATTCACGTCGCTACCCGGGTACAATGTTGCTGATAACATTTACATACTGACATGTTTTATTAATACCACCCATTCAACAGGGGAGGACTGGCTCGGCGGGATACCGGAAACAACCCGATGGGCCTTCGCCCAACCGGGCCGTAACATCCACATTTAAATTTTGTATCTCATTAAAAAGGTTAACTGGACAAGTAAGCGTTGGTCTATTAAATATGATGCAACGGCCACAGTCGACGATGTCAATATTAAATTTGGTAAAGTTGAAGTATATATTTTTAATAATTCATTTAAATTATATAATTGAAAATGTCTAAATAATTAGAAATAAATTTCAATTTGACCACTTATCAAGTCGATGTTTTATAAGGGTTTGGAAATGTAGATTTTGATATGTAAATCTTTGAATAGCTATCGATGTCGAAAGATAATATGCATCTTTTTACTCCAAATAGCAGAGAAAAATTGGAGAAAATGTCCTTTATAGGATCAAAAACGAAAAACTCAAAAAATATATGTATTACATATTATACATGTCATACATTATAAATTAAATCCTTAGAAACTTAGGAAATCTGGTGTAAGAGTTAGTCCACTTGATTAGTATCCGTCTCTAGGCAACATCATCTCTTATAGCGGCCTTCTTTCCTGTTTTTTTTATATAATAAGAATATTGAAAAATATTAAATAGAAATTTTAATTTCTGTAATGATAAAAACAACAAAATATTACGTTTAACAGGAAAAATTCTTTTAACCATTTAACTGCTAATTCTATTTAAAAGACACCACATGGGGAAGACTAGACTTAACTTATCTACCAAAGCTGGACCATGTCGCCCACAGATGGCAAAATGATTTAAAAATATGACTTTAATTCCTGTAACTGTGTTAACATACAAAATTTGGCATGTTAACACGCTCATGGCATTGAAAAGGTTAATGATTTTTTTAACTTTATTTTATATTTTTTAGTTTTTATTGTCCAGTTGGTACAGTGAAACAAAGAAAACAGTGTTGCGTTTTTAAAAATAAGGAGATTAGAACTCAGGATAAATAACTGTAAACAAAGGCACTTAACACAGATTGGTCTTAGCATAGAAATGAGATCCAGTGGCGATTGTGAATGACATAATAACTAATAACGCTTTTTGTCACCATAAATATACTTAAATTAATATATAATTTAATGTGGTGTAATCAGTAGTACACTCGAGCAATTTTTTGAAAGCTGGACTATTTCGGCTGCTATTCCGACCCTGTTTGTCATATCGCTTTATTCCCGACGCAGTGGCGACGCGCCGGTGCCAGACAAAGCCTTCGGAACTACCCCGTCCAGCGTGAAGGCTGCGCCGGAGATTGTGCCTAGCGCCGTGGAAAATGTGACGTGTGAGAAGATAAATGTTGTAAAAATTACTGATATGCCAGTTTGCACCGCGGTTTGCATACGCCTCGCCTCTGGTCGGCAATATGTGAAGAGAAGGAGATTTATCTACATCCCTGGCAACAAATTTCAGTTCAGTGGGTTTCATATAAGCGAAATCGTATGCGACATTTTAACACTTTTTTATGTAAATCCTAACCTAAACTATCTCACACAACCAAAATAAATATATAATTAAATAGTTTTCGTGCAGTACTATTCTAGACTCCGTAATTAAAGCCCAAAAATGATTTTGAGAGTTATTCATAAGAAACCCTTTCGCTATCCTTCAAATTAACTCTTTAAATAGTGTCACTTTCTAAACATCCGTCAAATATATATTTTTGGTGTACTATAATACTTTTACCGGCATAAACAATATTTTCAGAAAATTACGCATCCTCACTTAACAAGGACATAGGCTAACTGTCACTATCTTGTGCCAAAATTAAACAAAACTTTTGCATAAAGATTTCATATGTTTCTAGCACCAAAAATATACAATAGTGCATTTCTGGCTCCACGAAATGGGGAGAAATTACGCCCAAGAACTTTTAAAGGTCGAAACACGAAATTAAAACTGCTACAACAGTATATTGAATTAACTAATTGCATCTTGTTTTACTATTTATATACTATCTAATTTTGTATATTGTTATACTCTTTATATATATATATATATATTTTTATACATTGAACATCGGACTTACTTTAAGTTTTATATTTTAATTATATGTTATTAAATTGCATCTTGCTTTACTCTTTATATATACTATATATTATATCTTATACTTTGAACAATGCATTTACGTTAAGTTTTACAAAGTATCTACCTAATCAAATGACATCTTGTTTAGTTGTATATATATATAATTTTGTACATTGATCATTGCACTTTGTTTACTTCTATACCGGAAAAGCACTGTCTGCTATAATACAGTTAAATACTAGTGTAGCAGACAAGGTACCCAAATATATGTCTTACTTTGCTGAAATGTTTATCCGATTACATTATAAAACACTGTACTAAGAATCAAATAAAAAAATAATTATTATTAAATAAAAAAAAAAATTATTATAGTTTTGTCTAATTTATTTTTATAATTCTGTCTCTCAATGAGAACGCAAATATAAAACTAATAAATATTTTAGTTAAATATATGTTAAGTTCAAAAGAAAGATTTACATTTCAGTTAAATTTCAGTTTAAAATTCAGCACAATAATAATAAAAGAGCTAATATTTAATTTTTTATATCAGTTTGCAAGTTTACTCTTGAAGGTTTGATAAATTTGAAAACAAGAACCTTATATAACAGATACATATATGGTGTACTTTTTTTGCTGTAATAATGTAATATTGTCACACGAGTCGTGTGACACGACTCACAATATTGGAGACGAAAATGCATCACTATAAGTACATATTACGTCATTCACTCTGTTCAAATCCTAGTACCAATCATGTTACAAACCTCGTCCTCTTGTGCCTCTTGTACACTTATCCTAGATTATATAACAATGGATAGCAACTGGAACATGTGACGTGCTAGAAAGGAGATTTCTTGTGAAATCCGTTAAAAACACCAAGCCATGAAGTGAAAAATTTAAATAATGATGAACAATGAATTATACTTTTCCTTCATTGTTGATTACAGGAACTGCATGAATATTAAAATATTCTTCTCTCAACAGATCATAAATAGTCAGAGAAAGTAAAGCTGCATTGTTTGATGTAATACTTGTTTACAAAAATCATTTGAAAAAAGTTAATTGATTGTTGATACTCCAAATATGTATAAATCTTTTAAACATAATTGCTTTGATAAATATTAATTGTATGTACTGCTTAGTCAATTTTTCAAATGATATATTTTAAGTAACATCTTTATAATACAAATCAACAGAAAGATATACAGAAAAAAAATATTAATCGAAAAAATATTTAGTTGCTACCGGAATTTGAACCTGGACCTCTTCCTATCTGGGGAAGATATATATTTTTTCTGTACATCTTTCCAGTTGATTATTTTAATTTGTATTAAATACCATGTTCATGTTCAGTACCAATACTTTGTTTTGAAAATGCAACTTTAAAACAAAAATGTGTTTTCTTTAATTACTTTATAGTTAAATATTTTAATAATTCATATCAATATTCTATGATATTTTTATGACCTATTATTTAATATTCACTCACTTCGGTAAGCATATTCACAAATTAATATGAATGTAATATGTAGGTACTTGACTCTCTATCACATACACATTATAGCAATCAAATCAACGATCAACTAACAATTAAATCGTCCATTATTAAAGGACTTCCACCATTTATTGAATATTGCATGACGATTGTTCCCTTTTCCCTTTCGCACCTTACTTCTAATTAAACACAAGAGGCAGTCTGTGAACCACAAGCATCGGGGAGTCGAGTGATCATTCAAGAGGGCTTGCCTATAAAAAATTACCAACGCAGCATGCATCATAAATTTTTCATTTCAATTATTATTGAAGAACCATTACTCATAAAATGATAATAATGAAGGTGTTTGACTAACGCGAAGAGTTTTATTGAACGGAAAATTATATTCAAAAGCTCACTGCCGACGGTACAAGTAAATTGATTGTATAAAATTTGATAGAAAATTATCAAAATACTCAGATTTCAAAAAAAATCTTTTATCAGAGTATTATCGATTTCTCTTTATATGCATGATGTGTCTTTCTGCGTCAATGTGCTATCTATTATTTTTTTAAGGATCTCATGAGAGATTAAAGGTTCCTAGATTGAAACAAATAATTTAGTTCGTTTTTGATCCGTATATGGCATATACTGAAACCGTGTATGTAAAGATAAATATAATCAAAATTATTCTTTAATTTTACCTTTGAATTGCTGGTAAAACTATTTAATACAAAAAATACAAGTTCAGAATTTTATAAAACTTTAGATTTTATAATATTTTATTATTTATTTCATTATTTTACATAACAACCCTGTATTTAATTTCTTTCCTTAAAAAATAAAAATATAAACAGTTAACAATTTAATATAATAATTAAGTTTACTTTAAATAATGTCATTTGTGTTTTAGATTTCGTACCTATATTAAAAAATAATTTATGTAAACTGAATATTACTTCGACAAGTTAGTAGTATTATAGTACGACTCGTAGCTTACGCCAATTACTTAACAAATCGTAATAATAATAAAATATATATGTAAAAATTATTTAGAAATGATTTGCTCTACAATTTGTTGCTAATTTCTAAACACATAAATTTGACATGACAGCTTGAAAATTTTCTCAGAAAAAAAAATACTGGCGCTCCTTTTCATTGAAAATTTGTTTTAGTTTTGTTCACAAACCTGCAAGATCTGTAGAGCCCACCATGGGTAGGTGGGTCGGCGAAGAAGGGGATAGAACATTATAATGGAATAAAGATAAGGGTTCCGAATATTTCTCGAAAGAATACTATACTTGTAAAGAAAAGTAAAACTCTGAAAAAGCGACTCTTTGACACCCGTCCCCCGCCAGAAAATATTCCAACATTTCAATAGTTTGAACAATTAATTCTTGAGAGTTATGACGAGGTTGTATACCCACCCGTACATTCCACTTATCCCCAGATAAATTTATGAGACGACTCAATCTGTATTCGGTTCGACGCTTTCGAGCACATGACCGGCAAAGACGCCGAACCTGGGTACGCATGCGTCCCTCGGTTTTGAGTCTCTGCGTCCCTTGGTGGTAAGGCGCCGCTTCCCTTGGTATTGGGGTTCTGCGTACGCAAGTTGGCAAAACCGAAAGTGGGCGGTGGCTGACAAATATTGCTTTCGAAACAACCAAACTACACAGAGAGTTGAATTTGCACACGCGGGACTCCGCATGAAATGCTGGTGACTTGGCATGTATAAAAG
Organism: Eubasilissa splendida; assembly: GCA_031772225.1. Lineage (NCBI taxonomy): Eukaryota > Metazoa > Arthropoda > Insecta > Trichoptera > Phryganeidae > Eubasilissa > Eubasilissa splendida. Next base: position 7,388,636 of record CM062873.1, on the reverse strand, counting down.
ACAATGTATTTTTTTGGTATTTATTAATATAATTTGTAGACGTAAATTGTTTTATAAATTAATTATATATTTAAAGAAGTTCTGAAAATGATATAAAATTAAATCGCTTATATAAATTAATGTAATATTTTATATATTTTTTAAGGAGAACTCATTTTTATTGTAAAGTTGCAATTTTACAAAACATAGGTCTGTGATATTTAATACAAATTTAATGTTTCAATTACAAAGAATACAGATAAAATCAATTCATTCTCCAAAATATATTTGGTTCCGCCAACTTATTATGTTGGTGTAGTGTGATCGGTTAATGCATTTCCCCGGATAGAAAATATTTTAGCGATAAATTGTTTTTATCTGTAAATATTTATAATTGATACACTAAAATTGTATTTTATATATGTTTGTTAATTCAAATAGGTACATATTTAAATAATTTATGATATAATAAATTATATTCTTGACCCTTAATCATGGTACATTATATTATTGCTATATACAATATAGAAATTCAGTACTGTAATATTCAAAATTGTGAAAATATACTAATTTTTAATACCATAAGTAAACTTATGCATAACCCCCAGGAATTATTTCTCATTCATCCACATCCGATTTACAGAAATAATCATGAAATTTAGCTATATTATCCGTTGGACCCAGCTACAAACTAAATTAAAATATGAGACTTCTTAGTTGAAATGTCAATTTTTATTATTCCCTACAATATATCTAGCTCAAATTTAAACAAGAAATCAATGTGTCCAAAATTTAATAAAAATGAATTAATAATTCTAGCGTCTGCTATACAGATTCACTCAAAGGTATTTGAGATTCTGTAAAAATAAGGTAGATGGCTCTGTCAAATGATGGAACGATTAAATGTATTGATATCAAAAAGGTAACATATAAGGTCGAAAAATTGTCGATAAAAATAGTGCCGCTGTAGCATAGTTGGATAAATGCACCTCCCCCGGTTAGGGAAGAGATCCAGGTTCGAATCCCGGTAGCCGCAACAACAATGTTTTTATTTTTCGATAATATTGATTTTGTATGTATATCTTTATAATTAATACATTTAATTCATATTTAAGAAAAGTATCATTTAATATCCCTAAAAAAAATTCTAACCCTTCTTGTAATAATATTATAGTGTCAGTTATAATGAAATATGGTACTTATATATTTTTAAAAGTTAAGTATTATGAGTAAAAGATATTAATTTATTTCTTGTCTATTGTTTGTTGCAATGTTCTTAAATTCAACTGATTTAAAATAAAATCCAACCCCATAACCATAAAATTTCCTTTGGAATTTTAGAATTTGGTTGAATTTATTTATTTAATAGCCACCATAAATTATTTTTTTTCTAAAAATACGATCATTGATATCTGAATAATCTTAAATATTTTATTTAAAATGTTGGGTATTTTGTAAATTAAAAAGAGTGAAAGTAATGTTGCAGTGAGAAAACCGGAATCATTTAAAAAAAAACAACGCAATATTCGTGTTAAGACTAGGTGCACATAAACAATGATTCAAAACGATAAAAATATGTAAGTTTTTTTATAAATTCACGACATTACGTGAGGTAACGTATTGGGTAGGAAAATTTTCCCATATTTTTTTAATAGCCGCTAAACTTGATGTATCAGCAATGCACGCTGGCGGCGAGTTGCGTGATCAAGGGCTATTTAATATACTGAGTACAATCAGAAAAATAAATAAGACCCACACTGCCATCTAACGTTCACCTCTAAACTATTAAATTGATTTTGTCATTGCTAATAATGATGCGCAATTATTGCATAATTTAAATGATTCGTTTAATTTTAGCAAATATTTGGATAAGAATAATCACAATAAAAATAATTGATTAACCCTGTTTTCTGTCGGAAAGTCTTACTGGTTGTCATTGATCCGTATGATAACTTACAGTTCATTCAAGATGTTTAATATCAAAATCTGTACGATATTGCATTTTTTTCACAAGATAATATACTAGAGATACTTAAATATTTAATATGCTTAAGCATCCTTGTTTCCGTGATAATATAATGGGGTTCAGAAGCAAATCGCCAATCTCCAATTATTTATAACTGATTTTATAGCCAGAGCGCAGATTTAAAAAAATGATATGCTATTGATAAAATGCTTTTAAAACGTACAAACATGTTTTTAAGAGCAGTTATTAATTGTAAAACTATTATATAACTATTGTCAGATTTAAAACACGTTACCCTTTATTTTTGTTAATTGGATAATGTCGGTTTTATTTCTGAACTCCTCGTGTAATTTTATGATATATATATATGCCAGGTATTTCTTTAGTTAGCAATACAATAAATTAATGTTCAGAATAATCCTAATAGAAAAATGTGTTATGGCTATAATGGTTAAATTCTAAAAACGGCAAAAGATGATATTATTATTTTTATAATAACTAAAGCAAGCTGACTCCGATTTAAAATATTAAATATTTGGGGAAATGTAGCAGCAAAATGAAAGTAATCATGTAAAAAAAATATGTTTCCCTAATAATGATGAATTTGAAAATGTTTCATAAAAGCTTAATTACTGCGTTTAAGCATAGTGAATGTAGAATTCTAATTAAACTTTTCTGTATATACTGCAGATGCACAGACTCGTCGTGGAATGAATTTGCATTCTAAACATTGCATTGGCATTAATTTATATCATAACTTCAGTCCTATTAAATCTCAACTTCTCGTTGCATAAATTTCTGATTATATTTACCTACTGTGTGTCACGTTTTCATATGAAATTGATAATTTGAATGTTAATTTTTATTATATTGGTAAAACATCTGATTCAATATGCAGTTTTATTACAGAAAAATCGAAACAAAAATAATTTGAATTTTTAATTATAATTTTTATTTTTCTATTAAATCTTTTTACATATTATCAACTTAAAAATTGCTATTTTGTTAGTAATAGTAAGCCATGTATTCAACTTATAATATGGATCTGAAAAACGCATAGCAATGAGATTTCTAAGAAATTTACTGTATAGTAATGGTAATTATTTGTAATAATTGAAGTAATGACAATATTGTGGTTACTAATGTAATGGAAAAATTATTAACAGTTTCAACTAAAAACTTTGTTATTTCTTATTTTTATGTGAAATTGGAAAGGATTCTATGGAGTTAATGAAACGAGGTGTTGGTTTATATATTATAAAATATATGCACTGACAATACGATACGTTGGGTAATATAAATTCATACAATTCGTGATCGAAAACTTGGTCATGTATTTAGATCAAATCGTAATAGCCTTGACACTGAAATTCTTGTGATAATTATGCCAAATTCTGATACACCATGCAATTTGAATTTGAGGAACCCGTGCAATTACAATTACCCGTTAAACAAAACTCAAAATTTGATCATCGGAAATATTAACAAATGGCCTTCAAGAACTTATCCAAATACACCAGGTTAAACAACCCTGGTAAAAAAAAATGTTTTCATCTCACCGAAATTATTTAAACAAAAGCCGTTCACTGATCATTATCACATTAGGAGTAGTATACGAAAATAATATCTTGCCATTAAGAAAAAAAAACAAAGTAGTGTTTCCACCAAATCTAATGGAATCGTACGTCTTATTTATAGATTATTTTAATATTTAAATATATTATTGATTATCCACTACTTGACGTTCATCTAATAACCATTTCAAGAAGCGCCATTCAATGACAAAATTAGTCAACATTTACTATTATATTTTAAAATTTTCTCACTGCCAAGTATTTAAATATTGAATTTACGACTTATGGGCTTTTACAAAATTAATTATAAAAAAAACATGTGCAGCTACACAAGTAGTACATATATATAAATAAATTGATATAAGAGGTTTTTCTTTTAAATTGAAAATTAAACAAAATAAACAACACCATACCATAAAATAACGAAGGGATAAAATTTACGTAATGTAGTATAAATTCACTGAAATAATGGATTTAAACAGGTAAAAGTTTTTTAAAAAATTAAAAACAAAGAATTTGGATTTTGATTATAAGCATGCAACCGCAAATAAGAATATTTCTTGTTTGGGTTCGTGTAAAAAGTCATCGCGTGAAAGGATGTAAAAATTTCGGAATCAAAGGAACATTTTAATTTAAGAGAGAGATTTTTTTTTCTCTTTGCGTACTCTGAAAACTCAACGGAGTGAGTTCGTATAATATTTCATGTCTTTGAAGTATGCACACATTGTACCTTCTTGATTATAATGCACTTTCCCAAGTGTTAGAAAAATAGATATTGCAAAATACAGAATAATATAAAATATTTAAATGTTGATAATACATGTATAACGATTTAAATATTATGGAATATATAGTTGGGAGACGGTAGTTGTACGGAATCTTTAAGTAGGAGGAGTAAAAAAAGTCGAAGAAACGATTCCAGTAACGGGAATCCATAGTATGATAACCCTCCTTTTGAAGAAATATTCTATGTGGAAAATCAGAACAGAGAGCGACTGAGGAATCCTTATACTTCTATTGAAATACCGACGGAAATAAGATAGCACGCTTTTATTATTTCGATATTTTATTGCAAGAGTCTCTTACTTAAGATTTCAGTATAGTCTATTATATTTAAGGTGTGTATAATTTAAATTATTCATGATGTATTTTTTCAAATCATTGTGTGTTATATTCGAGTTTTTGTTACATATTAAGAATATTACATACATTACACTTTTTTTTTATGTGTCATGTTTATTATCTGAATTACGCTTACTAGATCAACAGTATTAATTGGTATCTTAAATTGAAATATAAATAAAATGATAAGTACAAAATCAATAACACTATTCAACAAACATAAAACATTTCATTATAAATAATTTACAAATTCACGGCAGACTACGGCGGCAACTACGTGTAAAGTGTATCAACGTTTCTTTGAATCTAGCAAATGTGGTTGAGTGATTAGGATGTTTGCCTTTAAAAGTAGATAGTCTCAAGATTCTTACGGACAACCGTCAATTAAATTATCTGTTTAAACGGAGAAATTTATAAAATTTCATAAATATGTTAGCTATATTAGTTGTAATTAGATGTAATGATGTCTCAGATTGAGTTATGAAATACCATAAATTTGAGTAGCGTTTTCAATAAAAAATTTCATTTTTAAATGAATACTTATAATCGAATGAAAAAAAATGTTTTAGAATAAATAAATTCTTCTACATTTATCGAAGTTTCCAAAAAAAAGAACAATAAGTAAGCAATAAATTTGACCACCTCGAGTGACTTGATTTTTAGATTTCTTTTACCGTTGTCAATTGTATTATTTAACACTTAAATTCTATGTATAAGATGCTTATTAATTGTTATTTATTAGTGTTTAATTTTTATTTCGATAGATATAAATATAACAGACAAAACAATTAAAAGATGACAAGATTACTACACTGTATCATTACAGTAATCTAGAAAATATGTAGCTGGAAGATGGATACATAGATGAAACCAGCTTGGAACCGGATATTTTGTTGAGTGAGGTTATTGAGGTTCATTAAAAAACTTCAAGTCCTCGGGGAAAGATAGCAGAATAAGAGAATTTATAATAATAAATAAACAGCAATAACTTTCCAACGGCAAAAAAGCCTTGATCTCTATAATCAAATCTGAAAAACAGGAAAATAGCTGAATGAATGGGCTGAGTCTGTTTTTATTCCCGCCAATCAAAAAGAGAATTAGTATGGACAAGTCAAAATTTGAAAGAACCGTTCCTCTCAAGGAACGTAAAAATCCAACTGGTTAATGCAATGGATCTGATTCTCCATAGCTTTGTATGGAGTCAAAAAATTAGGCCCAAAAAGGAAATAAAGAAACATCTTCGATGCTTTTGAGATACGGTGTTGGCGTCATTTGCTGCGTGTACCATAGACTGCTTCATTGTTACGTGTAATATAGATGAACGAATGTCAATTCCGTACTAAAGAAGTCTCTCTACAATGTACAAGAAACATTTTTTTTCATTCTTTGGCATGCTGCTAGATGAGGAGACAACATGAATTGACGGAGAAAAGCAGATGATATGGAAGCGGCAGAAACAGGAAAAATTAATGATCATTGAGATGTATAAGAATGAAGGGTACGAGGTCGATATTCAAAAGCATGCACTGACCAAGTCCGAGTCCCAAACGGAGACTATGTATACGTCATTGATAGCGAAGAGTGGAGGCAATCAATTCTTGCTGTAACAGACTAAACAACCAAGAAGTCATAAGCGTATTGTCTGAGAGATCCTTTATAATTATTATTGTTTAAGTTTTTATAAAATTATAACTTTATGTGTATTAAGTTCCATAATTTAAAAAGTAATGAAATTAAATAATAATTTTAACAAAAATTATTCCGTTTTAAATTAATCCTTCTGTTGAAATCAAATGCCGCAATGAGCAAGCTCGTGTAACCTTATCCGCATGTAAAAGATGTTCTGATTTTAGATTTTATTTTATGGAATGGAAGCATGTACACTTACCGACGATAAGGCGAGTTGAAACATTTGAGATGTAGATCTATAGAAGAATGCTTTAAATAAGCTGGATGGATAGAGTAACGAATGATTCGGATGAATAATGAAAAATATGTAATTAAAACAATAAAAATTCAAAAACTTCAATATCTTGGACATATATTGCACCTTATAATGCAGAGAAAGATTGCTGGAAGTCGGGGCCCTAGAAAAAGGAGAACATCATGGCTGAAGAACCTGAAACAATGGTTTGGCCAGTCTACTGTAGAGCTTTTTCGGGTCGCAGTAAATAAAGTCGTTATAGCCAATATGATAGTTAACGTCCATTGAATGGATAGGACACAGGAAGAAGAAGAAGACGTGTCTAATAAAAAATATTCTTTTAGATCCTAAATTGAAATGCGAACCATTTAAAATATACTGGTCCACACTATCAACTAGTCAGATAGGATCATAGTCAGAAATGTTTATCCTGCAGTACCTACATTATCGTTCTCATGTAAATACTGTTAGTATAGCTTCTTCGAGTGTTTGAATTTTTTTTTAAATACTCTACATGAATTTTTGTTACACAGTACGTTAGCTCACATATCGTTATCTATGACTTCTTGTACTAACCATAAATATGCTTAAAACCACTTAAGTATATTTATTTCTCTCGTATCAGAAAATATGACTTATTTTACATATTTGTTATTTACTCAACCATTCATATTCTAATGAACTATACTTTTTTCACCGCTTTCAAAGTTATACATCTATAGCGCACGTAAGTCTACTACTGATTACATCAATTTGCAATAATTTTCTAAAGAAGCGAGACTTAATTTCCTTTTTCCGTAGAGATTATTCAAACTCATTTTTTGAGGCTTTTAGCAGCCTTCTCAAATATCATTAACGGAAAGTTTGCGAGGTAGCGAGGGTGTAGTTCTATAACGGCCGCTTTTATTTAATTGCGAGATTAAATAAAATAGTGTAGGTTTTTGTTCAGCCCCAATTTAGGAATATCGTTATTTTTGCAAAACAGGTGTCGCCTTTGTTAGGAGACAAAAAATATAACATCAAAGAAATCCTTTCATAAAGGCTCGCTCTTTTCAACTGCAGTTTAATAGAAGAGTAAATCAATGTACCTTTCATGAAAACAGAAAGGTGTGAATCATTTAATAGGTGTGCTTAGAATAATTTTGCGGTATCGTGTCGACAATAACCTACTAAACTCATTAGTGTGATTGCCATTAATGAACAATGAGTCACGAGGAGTGGAGCACTCTAGTAAAATTATTTATAAGTATTTACCTTAATATGCAGGAATACATAAAGAACAAAATATCCGTACTAAGTAATGCAGAAAGAAAATCATCAATACTTAGATACTGTGTTTTTAGTCAACTTCTTTCGTACTGATGTTTGTGACTGCAATTTTGAAGATAATATATTATTTTTGTTCAATATTTTTTATATTTCAACATACATATATCTTTCGTATTATTTTATAATTATCTGTAACGTAAAGTATAGTTAAATCCAACTTAGATTACAAACGCGAATGGTTAGATGCAACGTGTTTTTGATATTATTTTTTGCAATGTAAGCATGGATACTTATCAAATAAATGATATGGCGACTTGAAGCATTTGAGATGTAGATCTAAAGAAGAATGTTCAAAATTAGCTGGATAGATAGAGTTACGAATGAAGATGTTATGGTTCGGATAAATATAGAAAAATAAGAGTTTAAAAATATAAATATAAAATCCGAACACTTCAAATCTCGAACATGTAATAAGACATTCGGAGAAGTACGAGATCTTGCTCCTCAAAATGCAGGGAAAGATTGCTGGAAGCCGGGACCCTGGGAAAGGGAGAATATCATGGGTGAAGAGTACTATACCAGAAGACAATGATTTGGCCAGGATACTGAAAATTTTGTAAACCAAAGTGATGATAGTCAATATAATTGGTATATTTATAGACCTAAGAAAAGCCTTTGATAGCATATCACACAAAAAACTATATAATAAACTTTAAAATATTGGCCTTGATGGCAATATTGTCATGGCTCTATAAGTTATTTAACAAACCGAAAACAAAATGTAAAAATAAATGGACACTTATAGCACATCTGAAACCACTGACTTTGGCATACCACAAGGTACGGTACTTGGACCATTGTTATTTATCTTATACTCTAATGATATATTTAAACTCAAATTACATGGTAAAATAATATCTTATGCAGACGATACAGTACTAATAATTAATGAAAAAACTTGGACTGACGCTAATATATCTGCAAATGTGAATGTTAATACCATAAAAAAGTGGACTGATGATAACCTACTATCAATCAATACTGATAAAACATACTTCCTACGATTTGCTATTTTACAGAAAGATAACACTCAAATTAATATTAAAACTCACACCAAAACCTGTACTCAAGAAGACTCTTGTGACCAATGTTCATCAATTGAAGAAAAATACTGTATTAAGTATCTAGGAATCATAATAGATTACAAACTAAAATGAAAAAAACATATTACTAATCTTCCAAACAAAATAAGGAAAGCTGTCTACATACTTTTAAGACTCAGAAACATCTTATCAATTACAAATCGTAAAATAATATATTGCGCGTTTGTACAGTCACATTTACAATAAGGTATTATTGGAAGGGGAGGAGCATATAAAACTTCAATGTCACAATTATAAATCATTCAAAAAATTATAATAAAAATTATTCTAAAAAAAATAAGATTATCCAAGTATACAACTTTTCACAGATTTAAAAGTACCTAAAATAATAGACATATACAAAAAAAAAATCAATTAAACTTTAAAAAAAAATTCCGATCTATAAGATTTAGAGACCAAATTGATTTTCCAAAACTAAAATATACCGCAACCCAAAATCACTATATTTGTCAAGGCCTCAAATTTTTTAACAATCTTCCCACCACAGTTAGAACAATTACAGACTACTATCAATTTGTATCTGAAGTAAAAAAAATATATATACAGACTAACTGAAACATAAATTATCTCGTATATACTCATTCTCTATACACAAGTCCTACTCGCATAGAGAAGAAATAAATGGTAAATGAAATATACGTATATCCTACGGATAATTCTAAAATGTATTATATTTGTTAATATTAAAATAAAAATGATACCCAAAGTCCGATGAACGGATAGGGCACAATAAGAAAAAGATATCTAACCTAATTAATTTATTACGTTATAAACTCATGTAAAACTACTTTCAAAATAACAGTTTAACGTCCGTTTTCAATTAAATATTATATATGTCGTAGTAAAGTAGCCAATAATATATGTTATTAAGGAGATCACATTCTTATTATGAAGTTGTAATTACTCAGAACATAGGTCTGTGATATTTTAAATATAAATAAAATGTATTAATTATAAAGATGTAAGAACGATAGATGTATTAATTTGAAAAAGTGTATCATATAGGTTCAAAAATTTGTCGTCAAAAATACTGTCGCTGTAGCATAGTTGGTAATGCACCTTCCCTGGATTGGAAAATCTATATAATATATCTTTATAATTAATACTTTTAATTAGTATTTAATAATATATATGTATAATATAAATAAAAATCTGGTTCATAGATTAGTTAGTGTGCTAATCATATACTCATACATATTATAAAGTAATTTATGGGTTTATAATTGAGGGTATGTATACAACATTTTTTCAATAATTTTACCAATCTGTTCATTACATATGGCTATGTTGTAATTAAACCAGTTCATTTTGTAGAAAATATTTTTAATCTAAGAATTATATTAGAATATTTTAATTCAATTTCTATTTAAACATTCAAGTACAAACTCATTAATATAGTATATTGAAGTAAGCGCTTTATTTACTTAATTCTGAAATATTATGTTGACAGGTCACGGGTGGTTTGCCGTGTTGGAAAAATAATGTCAAGGAAATATTATATTTTATTTCAAAAAAACATTGTTGGATATGGATGGTTGCAGAGTGTGAAAATTCATTAAATATTTTACACCTTCCTTCTACGTTTCTAGCACAGAAATGTATTATATATCGTTTTTACCTAAAACCACATAAAAAGTAAATATAAAAATACAGCTTGAGCCTATTTTAACAAAAAAAAATACGTTTGAGACTTACGTTTGAAATTTTGTTTTTATCTTTTACTTCTACAGAAGAATTAATAATGGCATTTATGACTGACGAGTTTTATTACCATCTTTATCAAAATGTACTCATATAAATAAAAATACGATAACAATATATGTATAGTAATTTTATTGAGTTCGTGATGGCGTACCCAATTATATATTAATTTAAAAACATAATATATTACAATGAACGTCAACAAGTCGAATGTGATGGTGTTCGAGAAGCAGGAAAGCAAGACAACGTGCAAAATACTTGTAGACAATAAATGTTTGAAATAAGTAGATGAGTGTGCGTATTTGGGAAGTATGTTCGATAGAAACGAAAAGACAGAGAAAGATATCGAAAAGAGGGTGACTGCAAGGAATAAAGTGAACGGCGCTTTGAATGAAATTATAGCTAAAGGGAACTTGTCAACCGAGGCAAAACTAGCGGTACACAATGAAGTCCTGGTACCGACACTGATGTATGAAAGTGAGGCCTGGAGCTGGCAAAAGAAGAACGAAATTAGGCTGAATGCAATGGAAATGAGATCGCTTAGGCGTATGTGTGCCAGATCCATTTATGACAGAGTAGAGAATGAAGAAATAAGGAAAGAATGAAAAGCTGATCTTAGTATAGTGAGTAATATTAAGAAAGGATTACTAAGGTGGTTTGGTCATATGGAACAAATGAATGAGGAGAGAATGGTAAGGAAGATATATGACGCAAGTGTTGATGGCATCAGAAATAGAGGACGTCCGCCGAAGACTTGGCACGACCAGGTAAACCAGATACTTGAGAATGGTCTTGTTAGAAGCCTCAATAATCGGTGAGCTTGCATGAGAAGATGTATGAATGTGAATGAGGCAAAAATTGTGTGTCAGGCAGAAGAGTGTGACGCTCCATTTTCTATGCCTACCCCCGAGGGTAAACGGCGTGATGTAAAGTTGGTTAGTTTGTTAGTTAGTAAGAGTTGATTATGAAATTTAATTTAAGTTATTAAAAAGTTTACTTGTGCGGTTAAAAAGAGTATCAAAGAATATAAAACAAATGTTTTGAATTGAAAATGGAGTAAGAGTTAAAAATTAATCAGAGTACTATCTTCTTGTACCATTCTGGTAATGCTGTCAGATTCTACCTCGTGCACGCGTAGATACAAAAATAGTCCCTTCTGCTCCAATAAGCTGATAAGCAGGAAACTCTTTTTCGATTTGGAATCATTACATTTGACACTACATTTGTAAAGAGGAAAGCTTTCACTCAAAATACAACTTTTAACAAAGTTATTAATTATTGACTGTTTTCTTAGTATAAAATGTACAAAAATAACTTTGAATAAACGTTGTAATAATTAGGTTTGTTGATCTTGAAGTAGCCAGTTATTTTTTATATTATATTAAATATGAGCAGAGAAATAATAAAGCATGTATTATGCGATTTCAAATGAGACTAAATGTATATTTTATCATTATATTTATTAAATCAAAATGGAATATTTATTTTACCGACATTGTAGCAAAGTTATTATTTAGTTCTAAGAAATATTACCTACTTATTTGAATTTATAATATTAACTGAACACGCCGGAAGATTTATTAATATTTTCAAATGTTTTTCAATGTATTCACGTATTGATGAATCACAGTATAAATGTTTTTAAGAATGGAATGAAGATAAGGAATCGAAATAAATCGGTCTACTTATATTTGATAGAAAATAATTATTTTCTGATTTTGGCCCACGTCTAAAACATATATTTTTAGTGTTTATTAAACCCGAGGTAAAATCAAGTATAATCAGTTGAATGTGAATGAAAGTATAATGGGAATATGTGGAATGCGAATCTCAGTAAGCATACAATTACAGCAATTTGGTAGCGATGTTAGAAAAGGAAAAGTGGTTAGAAATTCGATCAGTTGCTTATATTATTGTTAATCTGTTACATGGATAGCATATGAGGACACAGAATAATAGTATATAAGGACATACAAAATAAGCCGGCGGCAACTTTTATAAACCAAAATACTTCAAAGTCGACAAGCGTGTATAGATAATATGTATAAGAAAGATGATTAAGTATAAATAGTGAGTATTAGACAAACGTTGTAACATGAATCATATTTGTTACCAAATTCTCTTTGACATTACCTTATATATTTTGTTATTCGATTATTTTGAAAGTTGACTACTTTACCTATTATTTTATATTCTTGTTTCTCATTTCAAGTAAATATTTTCATAGCATAAATTTATTTGCTAGCAAAATTTAAAAACTTATTTGTTGTATGTATATAACCAATAATAATGAATAAAATGACCAAATCCCAGTGTATAGTCAATAAATCATATCACGTTGTTTAATTAACTTGAAAAAAATAAACATAAAAGTATTATTTCATCTTGATAAAATGTTTTAAAATCCCAAAAATTACTGAAGTTGGATAAATAATCATCCTATTACATTAAGATATAAATAGATATAAAAACATTTAAAAATAATAGTATTGAGTATATATTTTAATCGTAGCGTAAATGCAGTATATTAAATTATAATAACGCTGAATGCATTAAATTGTTAAAAATAACTAATGAGAAATGTGATGTATGTAGATACAATACAATAAATTATTCAAATAATTTAGAAATTTATGAATAAATTACTGATTTTATAATTCCGTTAAATATTTAAAAAAATTTAAAGTTAAGACTAATATGGGGTAAAGGTAAATAAAATTAAATAATTTGAAAACAATTCTATTAAAAAAAAATAAAGATTTCATGAAAGTATGTAAGTTTTTATCTTGTTTATAATATATATAGCAATGTTTAGAGAAAACATCTTAAATTATGTTCAATTAACCGGATATTTTTCAAAACCAGTAGTTTGTTTATTTTTTTTCATACAGATGTTGTCAAACTTGATGTGTCTTGGCAGGTCAATATTCATGATTTTATTGTGATATGAAATCTCTGTGGCATTGCTGAAAGCGTTATATTTTACTATCCTGATTCATTATTCATTTTTTGGGTTAGGATTTTAATCTATAACTTTTCAATAAGATTTTTTTAATCTATTTAAATCAATATTATTGTTTTATTCTAAAGCGCTAAGCCTATGACTAATAAAATTATAATATACATACATATATATATATATATAATATTCAGAGTTGAAATATTATTTTGTTTATTTAAATCATTTTATGACTCAACGCCTCGAAACAATAAATAATATAAAAATATTAACTGTGTTGACGTAATTTATTGTGTTAATTATATATGCATAATGTATTTTCTATCTAATAATATATATATCTCCGATTATTTTTTATAGAACTAACATTACTATTTACTTTTTTTGAGTAATTTTTGTAATTAACATAAAAATAATAATTTATTTACGAGTATTTTATCTTAATTTTTATACACTAATTGTAATAATAATAACAATTTTGCATAGGAAGGTATTAAATGTTGGTACATAATATTTACACGCGACATATAACAATTATACGGCACGTTATATTTATTATACGTGATATCGAAATATTGACCAATCAGTGCATTGCAGTCGCACGTACAACTTCACAGATAACTGTATTATTTATCGGAGATTTGAACGATGGAGCATTTCAACAATTCAAACGTCAAATACTTCACATATTCAGATGGTCTAGGTCCGCGAGGATTTTAATTGACCGAACTTAATGATGAATATCACTTTGATTATTTATGTTAGATATTAGATTTTATTAACTTGACTCATATCCTCTTTTGCAAAATATATTTTACAATAATTCAATAATAACATGCGAAATGTTTCTATTTATTTTCGATGGATATTAACGTACGTTGATAAAAAAAGGACTTAACAACTTTGTAGAAAATCCTTTTAAAACACTTTATAACACAAATATGAAGTATTTTTCATTAACTTTGTTTAATATTTTTACCATTATTTATTGACTTGTAAAACATATAAAATGAAAAGTAACTTGAACTATAAAAGGGAAAAAATGAAAACATCACTGAAATAAAATAAATAAATCCGTTGATTGCTTGGAAATCGTGGTGGGCGTAGCGTATTACAGCCGGAAGGTAGCGGCCAATAGTACGCAGCGCGCCGGGGCGGTGAAACTTTTATTTAGGTTTAAAATGGGTAAAGTGAGTGTCGTGAGTGAGTGGTGGGGTACAGTGAGGGTACTCACCCCGCGAGCGCCAGGGGCCCCGGGAGCAGCGCCAGGCAGAAGGCCAGCAGCGCGGCCACGCGGGCCACAGTCCCCATGCTGGCTCTAGCGCATCTCACCGCCGCCAGCGCCTCGCGCCGCGCTCTTCCGGCATCCGCACTCGGGGCTATCGGCGATATTCTGAACTGAAATCGGGGCTGCACGCGTCCGGCTCGGCGAAGGCCCGGCAGTGTTATGGCGGAGCCGCCGGGCAAGCCTCCGCAGCGCCGCCCCCACCGGTCGAAGCGCGCTGCGACCGGCGTTCGTTGGCCGCGCCGTTCGCGCCGTCTCACCGCCGCGACGTCCGTCGGTTCCTGGCGCGGTGGCCCCGGCGGGTGCGACGAGCGGAGCTCAGATCGTGGCCCGGGCTCCGCTGCGGCGTCCGGTTAAGGCACAGTCTAACGGCCGGCCGGCGTGGGGCGCGTGCGCGGCCCGGGCGCTATCGAGCGCCCACGGCATGTGCGCGCGCACCTGTCCGCGCGCGGGCACACCCCCGAGGGGGCGGGACGTATTTACATACGTTACGCTGCCTGCGAGCCGGTCGCTCGCTCACCTGGAGGATGCCTATAATTAGCCGCATTATGGTCATTTCGGGATCTAAGTATCTCGCCGTCTCGAGCGTGGCGAGGCGTTATGCGGTAATCGATCGAATACAACAATTAATATTCATTATCGGAGGAATTTGACATTCGTAATTTATATAAAAAGAGAACAGCGTAATTGATTTTTTGAAAAAATATATTGAACCGAAGAGTAACGCTTCACCCACCCCCGTTGATGTCACCCGAGATAATCCCCGTAGGAGGCCCGCGTTCCCCGCCCCCGCCGCTGCACACGTGATCGCTGCCCCGCGCGCGGGGTAGCGTTCCTCGAAAGCCTTCTGCAATTGGTAAACTCGGGTCTGCGTGGCGCAACTAATTTGAATACTGCTTAAAATAAACATTGGATTCTTCGATACGTACCAACTCATCAAAGTTGTAATACGTAATGTTAATTAAATAGTGAAAATATTAAATTATTTGTCAGCATTTATTTGCACACAAATGAAATTTATCTCAAAACTCGTCTTGATACTCGCGTAGAGGACAGCATAGAATTGAGAACTATGCAGATCAGAATGAACTCCTTATAAATTCAAACTACCAAATCTCCGAAGTGCGAGAAAAAATGCGGGAAAAAAATTATTATAAATACAATTATCAAAAATAATTAAATAAAACCAATATTGATACCAATTGAAATTCAATTTTTGTTAGATATTGAATGGGTTATATTTATTTATATATATATATTTTTTAAACATGAAAAGTGTGGAATTTTTAATTATTCTCTCAATTTAAAAAATAATGCATTTAAAAAAATACATGTATTAATTATTAAATGTATTTGAAAGATATTATGTTTTTTAATTAAATCATAATCTAAATAAATATGCACAAAACATTTTATTTTCCTTCTCATTTCCGAATCCAATTCAATTAATTGTATAGTCACAACTGATTTTGTTGATATTTATCTTTTCCCCAGAACGACGAGCAACAGGTGGGAATTCCAAATAATCTTTTTATTCCTTCGATTGCTGTCCATTTTAAAAACATAAACTGTCCACCGAGTTTGTGTTTGTATAATAAATCACTTATTTTTATATCCGCGATGGTGTGAAATTTTGGTTTTAAATATAGATATAAATATTTTAAAACTAATATAAGTATAGATCCTAAAAATCATAAAAACATTTATTTCTGTAATTGTCCCAGTTAGAGAAATAAAATAAAATTTAGATAATTTCGGAAGGGTAAAATGCAAAAATATAAATATAATAAAATATGAAACACAATACAAATATATATATTTAAAGTAATTACATTTTTTTTTTTAAATAAAATGAATAAAATATTAGTTGAAAACAAATTATAAAACCATTTTAAATTTAGAGAATTCAACTTTTCTTACAGATTTGAAAGAAGTTTATAGCAGTCATTTCTAAATGCATTAAAGCAAAACAACTGTGCATTGGTTGTTTAGTTGTGGTTGTACATTCTTAATTTGTTAAGGTGCTAGCTACTATTTTTAGTCTATCGTTCTACTCAAACCATAATAAAGTTATCTATTGAATTGAAAATTTCACTCCGCCGAGCCGCATTGTACCAAATCCTATTCTTTATATTCCTTAACAGAATAACATTTGAAAGGTTTTCAACTCTCACAACTTCCTCTTTTTATAATTTGCGAATTATACTATCCTACCAAACATATTGTTTTTTATGATCGTTCTTTGCGTTCAAAGACAATATTTAGTAGTTGTGAAATTTGACGGCATAGTACTTGGTGGCACATTTGACGGCAGTTTACGAAGTTTATCCGCAAAAACTACAACATTTTTATTATGATAGATTAGTTTAATCAAAACATACTTGGCATTGGACATTAACCGTTAATAAAGATAAATTACTTCTGTTATTATATGAAAGGTTTTTTAAACAGTTCAAGTATCGTCTTCCATCTCTTATATTAGTATTACATAAAACGTTCACAATTTTTTTATTATAAATTTTATACAGATAAGAAAACATTATTATCGTTTGAACTTTAAAAGCATCATAAATATTACTTAAAAATTACAAATAAAGAAAATGAAATGACGAATTATCACAAACAAGAACTTATAATTCTAATTATAGCACATTTTAATCTTTATTACATTTAAATATTT
This sequence comes from Eubasilissa splendida, assembly GCA_031772225.1. NCBI lineage: Eukaryota > Metazoa > Arthropoda > Insecta > Trichoptera > Phryganeidae > Eubasilissa > Eubasilissa splendida. Next base: position 7,371,014 of record CM062873.1, on the reverse strand, counting down.
TCTATCTTTCGATATTGAAGCTAATTTTATAAGTGAATTTTTATCAATAATATCGTAATTCTCACATTATTAATATTATTTTTAAAAATGTTGGTCATCTAATAAAATAATTAAATGTACCTACTTAGTTTCTCGAAGAGCAATAAATAATACATGAATTATACTAAAAATTAAAATATTTATTGACAACCCTAACTAACGCTTGCAATACATGCATTGACACGAATAATAAGATAGTTACTCATGAGGTCATATCCCTTTCCATGTCCGGTCACCCCTGAAACCGAGCCATAGACGACCAAAGTGGCCGGCAACTGAGTAGGTACCAAAATACAGGGTTTCAACTACTATTTGAAATATAACGTTATTACTCATTTCTAAATTTAATTATACATTTTCGGTAAAATTTGCTGTGTAAAATTATGTTATTTTTCTGTGTTAACGAGTTATTTCAACTTAACTTGTTATTTTCCTGACATTCTTCGGATTCACAAAATTTAATTCTGCAATAGTTTAATTTGAGGCTAATTATTTTATAAAGTACATCAAAAAATAGTTTTTGACATTTTAAAGAGTATGTATGTAGGGTATGTCAGTAAGTGAAAAGACGATATAGTTTAAATAATTACAATTGCTTATGTATGAATATAAAAATTGGAAAGTGGTTTCATGGAATGTATTGTTGATAAACTGTGTTTACATCTTTTTTCTTATTCTCATAGTTGAGATGTCTTTGTTGTTGCATCTGAGATTCTTCTTCAACTCAGTCAGAATTCTACAAAATAAAATGTATCTGTCAGGGGCAAACCTATGATACTTTTTATTTGGTCCGTGCTTCGGGCGCAAGGTTGGTGGGAAGTGACTTCCAACTAACACTTTCATTCGATAAATAAATTCTTTGTAACGCAAATTTTACAATATATATATATATATATATATGTGCGTGTGTGTGTGTGTATGTCTGTATATATATCTCTTTACCAATACCATCTAGTCAAATATATAACAATATAATCCTTCCTGGTTTCTCTAGTCGTTGTAAAATAATGGTTGAGGATACTTGTACTCGGAGAAGATAATCGATTCGTAGAATTACAACACTAGTCTCTTCACGAGAATGCGCAATTCGGTTACTAACGGAATTCTATGGGCAACTATTCTCACTTGTCATGGGCCATTATCGGAATGCGAGAAGTTTTGGTAACTGTTTTGATTTTGGAAATGTATTACATATTTATTTGTATGTTATCTGTTTAAGATATAAAATCAAAACATTAATACCATGGGTTATCCTTATGAAAAATGATCGTGGTTAAAAAACAGCAAATATAAATAATTTTGTTACATGTTAAAAGATTTCAAATATCTTAGAAAAAATGTAATAGTTACTTTGTAAAATATTATCTAAATTAATAATATACTTACTTAAATAAATGATAATGATGATTAAAATACATTAAAAAAATTAGTAACTTTATAATGACACAAACATTTAGGTATTTAATTAATACGTTGATAATTATAAAGTCAAAAAAATAAACACATTTCACAGCAAGAGAGAAAAACAGATTTTTACTAATTGAGTTAAATTTTTATTACTGTCTTGAGAAAATATCGCTCTCTTAATGTTCAAGATAATTTAAATAAATATTTTTTACTCTGAACGAAGTGAGCATTTAAGAGAAATCATTCTGATTACGAGGGATTCAGAAAGATTTTCTTAGAAGCAAAAGTCAATTAAGAAATTTAGACTTGAATACAACCTTAATGCAATACAGAGTGCCAAATGCCGCTTAAGTTTTTTTCATCAGTCACTTATTATAAGCGTGGACAAAGCAATGTCATTTTGAAATTAATTTTACCTCTGATCTTTATAAAATTTGTAACCAATATTTCTTATATTTTTAGGACATTTGTGGACTAATAATGACACTACTAAAGTTTTTTAAGTGTTCTTTCTATGCACGATGTTTATTGTTTTGACGACATATGCTGTAGGCAGTCATATATGTAAGTTCAACTGTGGGGATTTTTAAATAAAATTATCAGCCAACATGAGAAATTTTAAATTTAATTAATTAAATTATTTTTATTTTTATTATTTTCTATATTATAATAAAAAATTGGTATATATATATTATAATAACATGTAGGTTGTATTTGAATTATTTTTCTCAATAACTTAACTTAATACGTTAACATGAAAAATGATATTATTATTATGTAAATTAAATTAATCAATTAGAAAAACAGAAAAAATCTATTTGTTGAAAAAATATTTTGGTTGCTACTTGGATACGAACCTGGAACTTTTCCTATCCAAGGAATATATAGAAATATCCCAGAATTATGTTCTGAATTTGCAACTTCACAACTAAAATATGTTTTCATTAAAAAAGATTTTATTAGATGTTAAAAACAAAAATATTTTAGATATCGTGTACACTAACTTTATAATTTGAATAAGATCGCGTATTTCTAAATTATTTGAGTAACGTTCGCCAAGAACTGTTATTGAAAAATGTCCAGGATGTATTATAGGATTCGTTCTTTTCGCTCATTGATGTCTCCCGATCATTTCCCATAAATTGTGAAATATGTTAAAAACAGAAGCTGCTTGATTTTTATTACGTAAAGCTGCTCAATGATTGTTTAAAAACATTAGATATAGTCATTGTATGTGAAATCACCTATTTTAAAAATGAATGATTGCTTGACCATTTCAGATATTTCTTATTTTTTTACAATAGGAAGCCCCATGAGTGTGAAGCCAGGAACTAGAAACAATTTTTTTCGCAGCGACAGGCAAAAGCGGGGCTATGCAGAAGTATTGAAAATAATATATTGTTCTCTTCCCATAAAAGATAAAAGATTCTAGTTTTCACTAACATAAAAATAGGGTTTTAGAAAATGTTGTATCCTCTCCTATCTCCTTGATCCAAGATGGAGGCAGATAAAATAAAATTTGTTTTGAGCTACACACTGATATTGACCTATGGTATAACATTACGTTATAGTACCTGCCTACCTAAATTTTATATTCATCGTGGAGCAAAACTTGTCCAGTGAAATTCGACCTAGTGACCTGCTAAAAATGAAAATTTATTACTTTAGGATTGTTCCTCAAGTGCTGGTCATTTTTTCCACCTACCGGAGGTATTGTTAAATTTGAGTGACAGTTGACTTATTTCACTGTGGTTAAAACTAGATGAATAAATTCTATTTTTGTTTTTGAATGAAGCTATGTTGTGTTTTAAGATGTAGTTTAATGAAGTGATTCTTTGTAAATATTTAGATAACGTAAATTTTGTTTTCTCATTTGTTTTAATAGTATAAATTTTTCTAAATTATAATGTTGTAAATTTCTCTCTAATTTTATTTATTTTTTCTTGAGAATGACTGATGAAGGCAGGCGGTAGATATATAAGCCAATTGTGTTCATAGTATTCACAATCTCATATTCTACCTTGGGTGAAACGGTGGACGCGCTGACATTCGGTCGCGTACGTCACAATGGTTAAAAAATAAAAAAAATACCTGAAATTGTCAAGCAACCACACCTAGGTGATGTCACATGGAATGACTCTATAGTGACATATTTCCGAAGTTAACATTTAGTTTAAGCTTTGATTATAAAATTATTATTATTTTTAATTCAATTACGAACATGAATATTTTGTTACTTTAGAAATACACTACAATTCATGCTTCCTAAATATGTATATAAATATTCACTCACTCATTTGTGATAAATAAAATGAAAAATCGTCAGTAAGAATAATAAATAAAACCATATAAGATGAATAAAAAAGTCTTTAAAATAATGTATTATGACGATGACTATACGACTAAATCTAATTTATGGGCTTTATCGTCAAAGTCGAGTGTCTTGAGCATTGGATTTCAGTAATAAAATTATGTAGTGCCAAATTTTAAACTAAAAAATAACGAACAACGTAATGGAAAATTTGCGTGTTTTATTTTGACAAGTGACATTAATTATTTAGCATAAGCCCACAATAATTATTATAGTGAAAGTACCTGCCGGTGTTTAATTAGCAGTCAAAACCTCTAGTTTGGTCGCTTACGTTTATTATATTTTGGCTACAGACTAATTAAAATAATTTATAAGTAAACATTTTTGTTTCTAAAATAGACCGTAATTTGTGAATCAGAAAAACAAATTGGTTATTTTATTGGCGGCCAGAATTGTACGGGATTCAAATTTAGAATGTGTCTCAACAAGAATTGAAAATTTATATTTTAAATAAAACACCTTTTTTTTGAGAAAATACAAAAATTTTGATTTATATTTTGATATTTTGATTGTATTTGTTTGATTGTGGAATTCAAAAAACCCCAGAGAAAGAAGTCCAATAGCATTAAATCGCACGATCTAGGCGGCCAATTCTGGTCCAATTACACGACCAGGAATTGTCTAATGCAATAATGCCATTGTTTCACGTGATGTGTGGCAAGTGGCACCACCGTCCTGTTGGATCTACACGTTTTCGAGATAAATACAATCCATGAAATATTTATTAAAATGTTCAATTATTAAGTATGATGCCGAGTGGATGTTCCCGGACTCTCGGCCACATTCTGACGAAAAGCCGTGATGTTTTCTGCAGAACGAGCTGAACGAACACGTGTCGCTGGTCTGACATCAGTAATGGACCCAGTCTCTTCAAATTTTTCGATTATTCTCTTCACAGTTGATGCATTTGGAACATTTTGATTACCAACCATTGGACGCAATTTGCGAATCGTGGCAGTCAAACTTTCACCATTTTTGAAATAATATTTAACCATAAGAATGCGTTGTTGTGTCTATCTACTATTGAACTGTCACAATCGTTTGACTCTCAAAGCACAACAGTAAAATGGTGCCAAATTTTAATTTTTCGCTCGCTCTTTAGTTAGATAAGCCAAAAGGAGGGTGGCTCAGGGTAGGATGCCTATGGTTTGTGTAAGGTTCTAAAAAGTAACCATGAACAATAAGGAATATGATAATATCGTTAGGCAAGGATTTGATGGATAGAGGAGAGGAGAGATTGTTTATGTTTTGCGCGGGATCCTAAAGAGTAACTACGCATAATTTGAAATGGATGGCATTTAATATAATACAAAACACATTTATATCGGTGTGAAAGGATGATAGTATCTTTGATTGATTAGTAGGGTTCTAAAGAATAATTATGAAAAATTTGGAGTGGATGTCATTTAATATAAAACACGTTTACATCGTGTGGTGTAGGTGAGGTGGTCATGCCTTTTCACTGCATTCTCTACTTTATTTCATATTACCCACTATATTTCTAAACAACTACTAGGTATATGTTGTTTTCTAGGTTGTCCTGTATGTTAGTAGTTCTTTTTTATTTACGAGTATTTCACAATAAAAATGTGTTATCATTGAAAATATATAAGTACATCAAAGTTTATCCAAATTTAATTAAACGGATTAATTTTATTCCGGGATCTCCTAACGTGTATTACGTATTTGGGATTCATCGAAATATAAATATGATTTTACAATAATATATTATTATAATTATAAAAATACACAGAATATAAGTTATAAGTTTGTCGTAAACGTAATCGATTGCTGTAGTGGAATGGTAACCCGCTTCCCAGGAAAATGTCCAATTTTTCGACAAATTAATTTATTTTGTATATTAATTTTTCTAATTGATTAATTTAATTTGTATTTATTATTATTTCGTATGTTATTCTAAATTAAGAGATATTATTTTATATTATTAGGTGGTACATACAATGTACAGCACGTGTATAATATTCATTACGCATGTATATCTGTAGAAAATATCAACGTGCAGGACCGAGAAAACTAAGCTTTTCAAACACTTAAAACCAGTATCCATATAACATGTTGATCCCAAAAATAATATCACGTGTTCCGCTTCAGTTTCTCTGTGAGCAGGGTTTAAAGTTATCGGGGCGGATGAGGTCAGTAAACAAGGCTTTGAAGAACATTATGGAGATTATCTATTTATGTCATTTTTGCGGTTCAATGGATGGGATACAATTATGAATACCTTTATTAGACGTGGAAGGCGAATTTCCATTCAGGAAAATTATAATTAATTCCAAGTTTTATAAACATCCGTTTATTTCAAATGGTATTTATAAATGTAATAATTACAATAATAAAATACAGACTATCCGACTAAGCCGGTTGCTTACTGCTAGGACATGCAGGTAGATATTGTGGCCGCTTCGTGGTCATTAGTGCCCATTGCATGGTCAGTCTCATCGGCAGGCTCTGCGGGCGAAAAGTGATCAGAGTCTCATCGGATGACGCCGATTGCTTGCTGCTAAGCTCTGTTGGCGGCTATTGTGGCTGCAACGCGATCATTGGTGACTTGTGCATCTTTATTATATTGCTTCAAATGAAATATAAATTCTATGTAAGTCATGGGCTTTCTGCTTTTTGCACTAACAGGAAAGCTACCTGCGATAACCGATATTGTATAGCATTCTGTATTGCTGTCCCTAGAATTGTACAAACGGTGTTGTTACGTTAATTTGTTAATAAAGTTAATACTTTGAAATATACCTATATATCCACTTAAAAACATTCTTGAAAAATATGAACAAAATATTAATATGCCATAATTTGACAGTTCTACCATAGATATGAAACTGTAACCATAGAGTGCGATGCGATATGACCATGAGACATAGATGAGATGAGAGGATGACAGATGCTCAATATATTTGCCAGCCGTAATACGATTTCGCGGATATATATTTACGTACTGCTATTGAATATATAAAAGAGAAAACATTTTCCTGGCCGTTTAATCAAGCATTATATTACCATAATGACACTGCATCCAAAACGTCCAGATAATTATAGAAATATACGGGGAAACGTAATATTATTATGGATACAATAGTGAATTAAACCATTCACACAATATTGTATTGCTGTAGGAAAAATACACAAAAATATATTACACATAGTAGAATGAGGATTGCTAACTAGTATATCATTTTTAGAGAAAATAACATTTTATATTACCTATGGTTCAACTAGCAATAACAAAATATACAATTTTATATATAAATATATTATATAGCATAATATTTGATATAGTCACTCACAATACGCTTGTTCACGATTCAATCAATCTGCAAAATTAAGAATTATCAGAAATAATTCACATGATAAAAAAACATGTCTATCTTAAATAATAAACCTTACGTAATATTTTGAATAAGCATTTAAGTAAGCATTAAAACACATGTATTTAAAAAAAAAGTCAGTTTACTCTGTAGGTAAACTTTAAAACATTTAAAAATGTGTTTGGTAATGAAAATGAATTTTTGATAGTTTTGAAAATAATATGTCCAACCTATTATTAGTATGTTCAGGAAAACTTATAGTGTCCTATACAATTTTGTTGAATAAAGCATAGTGTATATTAAAAATAAACACGTATTATGGATTGTAGAAACATTCAAATACTTTTACAATTCGTAGATTATCTTTAGGTTTCATTGAACCGTTATTACATTCTCGTTGTTGTTGAAGTGAATGGGTTTCCGAGAATAAATCGTGGGGTTTGTTATGGTTGGTTTTTGTTGTTTCATCAGGTTAGTAAAGTTTGAGTGTTGTGGCCATATAAATATATTTAATTATTATCTTAACCCTTTAGAATGAATTAATTAATTTAGGTAAAAATTGTAATAATTCATATACCTACCAAAATAACCTTGGTCAAATATTAATTTTATGTAAGTGCTATAAATATTGACTTGTTTATGTTTTTGTGTTTATATTTTACAGGTATCAAAAATATTATTAAAAATAAATATGATAAAGTATATTTTTTCCATTGACATACCTATTTAACTTTAAGGTTTTTTTTCATGGTTTAGAAAATTAATATATTGAATGTAATAAAATATATACAAATAATAGTTGAATAAGACCATATATATATAAATATACATTAGGTTAATCCATACGTTTGTATCGTTTTCCAATACAACAGTATTTGAAACTATGTAAATGTTTTTGACAAATGTCATTTAAATGCTACATTATTATTTTATCGAACAAATCTTGAACTTTTTAATTTTTAGAATGTTTGCGTTAATTGTTGTCTAAAGCAAATGCATTATCAAGTACAAAAAAACAATATTTCCAACATATCCATTTTTTTATTGTAACCAAGAATTGAATACTATTACTTATACTACTGCGAATGTTACGATGATTGTAATCATTACTGAGGTCAACATTCGCCTTTGGACCACAATTCAAGAAAAACGAACGGGAAGTCATCATGTGATTTTTCAGCGTGATAATGTGCGTCTGCGTACTGTTAATATTATAAATGTGACTATTTAACAGCTCGGTTGGAAGGTCACTCCATATCCGTCTTATTCTCCTGATCTTGTTCCATCAGATTTTCATATTTTCTACTCTATATCCATCATCCGAGAAATCTTCTTAAATAATGACACTTTTCTTCAAAATGGGCTCAAACTCAAAACCGCTGGATTTCTTTAGGCGTAAAATCGAACAAAAATCAGAAGCTGGTAGTCAATCGTAAACAGAGCAAAATCATAAAATATTTTGTATCTTTCAACAATAGTGGTGTGTCTAAGCATTCTCCACTCCTGTATTATATTTTGAACATGTAGGTATATTTATTTCATTACCGCATTACAATATGATTTTATCCAAAATCACCAAATGTGTATACACTTGTCTTCATTTATGGACACTTATTGTTAAAATGAAGGGGCAAGTAAAAAAAATGCTAATATATAAATTCACAAAACAATACTATATAATCAGTGCTATCAGACTAGGCGTAAAATAATTTTGACTCATTATTAAACAACAAAAAAATCTTCATCTCCTGTAGTTCTTATCTGATTTCAATCAAACTTTTATCTCAGCTAAGTCCATTAATTTGTCTCATCCGTTATTTTATTTCAAAATGTACTCTGTTCAAAAACTTATAATTAGAAACTCTGTTAATATTAGTATTAGAGAAAAAAGCAAATGACGCACTCATTCATAATGAAATCTCCCTGATTTTTATGGCCAGTTCCGGGATTATTTCAAAATAAACTGTGATTTTTAAAACTGATGAATTGGCTAAAGTATATTTTCGCGATAGACCGAAACATGTATTGACTCTCGGCTTATAAAAGAGATAAAAAAAGATTAAATAACTGGACCCATTATATCAGAGTTTACGATACCAGTCACTTAAAAAAGAATCGTTTTTTTTTAAACACTTTTGTTTGTAAAAATCTTTTGTTCGCGACACTTTTGTTTATGCTTTTTACAACCCTGTCTTTTCAAAGCCCTTCTCAATCATTCCAATCTAACAGTCTCCCTGCCCTCTATTCATACAACAACCACTACGGAGATAAGGTAGTACCTACACTAAAGCGGGCCGTGATCTTAAAACGCGCAACTAATGAATCTAATAAATATGATTGTGATATATAAAAAAAATATTATGATCTTCTTGTGAATCATTGTGTAATAAAAATGATATCTTTAATATTTTCGTTCCTTGTAGAAATTAATAGGTCTCAAGATAAAGAACAGAAATAGCATATAATGTTTGTTTACAATAGAAAACGTTGAACTTCATCCACGTGGTCTGAAAATATTATGAGATACAACTAACTCTCTCTGTCGGGAAATTAAACCATGTCTCTATCCTCTACAATTAATACGTTGGTTGGAAAAAGCAATTTAGTTTTCCAAAAATGTCTAGAGATGGCAGAAATTAAAATTAGTATTCTCTGAATATTTTGATAGATGGCGGTAATTTTGCAAAACTTGTTATCCACCTATACGATTTTGAAAAAAATTACAAAACTCTTCTATAGATGTCTCTAGTCAAATAATGAAATAAATATTGAAGAGTGTTTTTAATATTATATTATTGATTAAATTAATATTTTGATTGTTTTTACAATATACATTCATTTTTGAAAATATTTTTAAACTGTGGTAATTCTGTACTGTGAAAAAATTACTCAGAAACTTCATATATTAATTATTAAAATTACAGAAGCTTTCTGTCTGCATTTTGATATTTGTTGTCATTATATTAATATGTTTAGGTATGTACAATATTAATTAATGTATTTTTAGTTTATATATTTTATAAAGAAATGTAGAAATTTCATAGTGACATTATGTGTATATTATATCACAAATGGCTAATTTATATCGAAGTAATAATGTATAATAAAGTATAATTTATGCAAGTTTGTGTGAAAATTTGAAAATCCTTGGTATTAAGGTCTGAAATTCGATCCAATCATTCGTTAATTTTTAAAATCATTAACAGCTAATTAATTACTTTACTAAGTATTCATTCAGGAAGAACCATGTAAAACCAACTATGAAGCAATAACTGGTTCCTTAAAATCGAATTAAAATGTAAATAAATTTGTGAATGAAAATGTGATTACTAAATTAATTAAAATAGTAGGTAACTATGTGGCGTTCTATTCTTCCTGTTCGTTTATAATTGCGACGTAGTGGTAGAGATATTATTTAAGGTTAACTGAGGACATTTTAAACTTACCATAGTGTCGTTTCCCTCAGCAATAGGCAGGGAAGAAAGCAACCCTCTTCGATATTGGTTTACTTAGGATATTACCGTTGCTTCAGTTCCATTCTTTAATTTTCTCATGAATTCTTGAAGACCATTTGTGAATACATAAAATTAAGTTCTTACTATTGAAACATAATTGACTTAACTATTCCCATAGTTAACAAATCAACATTTTTGAGATTGTTGCACGCTTAAAGATCAAATTGGTGGGTATATTTTGTGTATGGTCATTGTTTTTTATAAATAAATCATTTAAAAATGGAATATTTATTAAAACCTTACCATTTAGTTCTTTTTTCGTAGCACCTTTTTCTATTTTATCGACAGTTTACACGCGTTCCTTACCTTTACCGTTATCTTTACCGTTACCTTTACCGTTACCTTCGATTGGTAGTCCCTGGGTTTGTAGTAGTGGTATGCCTGTTTTATGTAGTATGGCAAAGTCGCCACTTGACTTGAGGCTGTACACTGTTAAACCACCGTCGGAATCGAACTTCTGTCAAGAAATGCTCCAGGAAGGTTATCCAGAGCATGCAAAGAATTTATAGAAACCGACCCAAACCATACAACATCGGAGATCATCGAGAATCAGCGAAGACCAGCCAACAAGCCAGTAGGCCAGATTAGTGGTCATTACTGAGCAACAGAAAACCCGGGATTGCAATCGGCTATCGAAGATAGCTTGCTCGCACAGATAGCTTCATGAATTTCTGGACCTCGATAACTTCTAACTTAAAAAATTCATTTCAATTGTATTTTTCCGCAGTTTGTAAAAATGTGACCTTATTATATCTACGAAAAAACTATCATTTGTCAAATGTTTTTTGGATTATGATAGATATATTATCAGGTTAGAAGCTAATTAAAAACATAATTATTTATTTGTTTTTTATATTATATATTTGACGAGCTCTCTACGTAATCTGGAGTAATCTCTACGTAATCATCATTATTAAAACTTGATAAATATGGGGATTTAATTTGACGTCCATCATTTATAGTAACATATTTAAAACAAAATCAGTCCTCCAAAATAGCTTTAGTAATCAATTTGAAGATTTAATTTTTATTCATAACATAATATATACAAAATTATAAAATATTTAACTACAATACAAATACTTTAAACAAACAATATTGAGAATGATTTCAAAAGCGATGTAAGTGCTTTAATTGAATAGAAATAAAATACGAGTATATACAGCACGTCAGTTTAGCTTTTGACGCTTCGTATAATATTTATTTTGTAATATGTCGATAAAGTCCTTTGAAGTAATTTGTTACTTTTCACAATACCTTGACTGGAACATGAGATTATTTAAGATTGGCTGAAAATATTGCCTATGTTTACTTATCATATTATTTTATTGCATCGCTTATATTTCTTTTGAATTCAAACTCTGAAAATACATATTAAAATTATTTTACACAGAGATGTATTTTTAAATATTTCATTTCATACCTGAAAAATGTTTTATTATGTTAGGTATAAAGTTAGTAAAATTATTGAAATTGGTGATTTATTTATAAAGAGTTAGCGTTATCGACTGGGTTATTAAAAATCACGACTGTGTTCATTTAACAGACATATCTTTTGAATAACGAATTGGTTTTATTTCAGAAATTGACTGATTGAAAGATTTTATAAGTTTACTTTTAAAATATGTCACATCAACATTTTTATAATTCTCTAATTACCCCGAAGCGCTTTAGTATTGAAAAAAGCTTAACTTGGGTGGTTACTGGCGGGATACCTAAAGGGCCCTTTGAGAGTTACGCAGTTTCCGCTTCAGTGATGTCACCAAACCCAGCGTTAGCGGTTTCAAAATAACCCACCGCGTGGTTGGTGGTCGCCTACTATCAACGTGCTTAAAGATTCACTCTTGAGAGGGTAGCTGACGTGGTTGATACTTTGTGTTTGTTAGGCACCGTGAACATCGCTACAGTGACTCCATCACACTGCAAATAACCAACGGTTGGGAGGTTGTACAGTTAGCGGTTAGCTCTGAAAGGGCTCTTAGGAGACGTGCGGGTGATGGAGCACGAAGGAAGGAGAGAGGAACAGCGATGTGTGACTTGCGTGATCGGGTGGTCGGTGGCGGGAAGTGAGTAAGAGAACAACATAATTATTAAACACTGAAGATGAGTTCTGTTACTGGATTGTATTAATACGATAGTTCAGAGAATGTGGCTGTAGTTCCATTTAATCCGTCACAAGGTCCACCGTCGAATAGCTGATCACGCTCGTCGTACAACACTCTCACTGCGTTACACTTTATTCTAAGTCAAAGGTGAATATTCTTCTCAACCACTCAAGATAGTTTCGGTAACAAATCAATTATTCTCAGTTCTCCCTCATATTCTTCTTTATAAGCAGCCCGTACGCTACGAATATTTTTTAATGTATGGCTTGAGAAAACACCACCTATTTTATTACACAAATTTACATGACATTTCAAATTGCTTTTATTTAAAAACTAAATTAAACATGTTGACTTTTACTACGATCTGGGTTACATTTATAAAAATTACCTTGCAATAGTATTTAAAATAAATTCTTCCATTACAAACACAAAAAAGATGTAGTAACATATTTATATTTTGACTGATAGACTGGTGAAACACTGATGTCCGTTCAATCTATTGTGAATGGAAATATTTAAAAAAAATATCTCTGACTTTATGAATATTTATTTTCAAAATATTACACCAATGACACCGTTACATTACATTCATGACACATTGATGGATATCCGGTAGAATTATATTGATAAGTGCATGCGATTGAAAAAGAAAACATCTATTTATGTATAATATATTACTTTGGCCAGGAGGGGAACACATATTATAATTGTAATATGAAGTAAACCTATTTTTATTATTCATATATTTATGATAATGAAATACCCTTTACCTATTTATATATATTATTTTATGAATCAGTGTGATAGTTAAAATTGTAACATCTCAATGCTAATTTTTGTAATTTAAATATCAAATTAAAAATGGTAAAGTTATTGTGAATAAGTGAACATCTGTTAATAGTAAAATGTATGTATATAATAAAGGTTATCTATAATAGATTGTGTACAAATAATATAGACATTACCTAAAATACAAGTTGAATTGAATGTTTATAAACTTAATGCTTTGAATATGAGTATGAATGATATATTTATAATTAATAACGTAGATATCAGAAAATATTTTTAAAAATAAGCTTAGATCTCTTTGTAAAAAGAATTCCTCGAGTTAATTCTTAGTACAATCTTTAATCAATCAGCAACTAAGGAATATGTTAGGGAATTTTTTTTAATAATAATTTTAATTCAAATTCCTGTAGTATATAAATGTTTAAATAATATGTACATCGAAAATATTTTAATAATTTTAAATAATGAGAATATAAATAAATATCATCGCAAAAATAATTAAATAGATAAAATTTTATGCTACAAAATGTGGTTAAATAATTGTACTATCTATCTAAAGTAGGATATGATTTTGACTTATGTTTTACTACATTTAAAGATCACTTACTAATTGTATATATATATTTTATTTCAAATGTCATCTACAACATTAACATACACATTTAAGTTAATTTCATACTGTAAATTTTTATTGTGAAACATTCAAGATAATTTAATCAGTGGGTATATTATTTACAATAATTAAAATCGTATAAGCAAATTAGTTTTGCTTCTTCGCCTTGATTATAAAGATTAACAGATTATTTATCTTTGCATAATTCAACAATACACAACATAGAAAAGAGAAGTGAGCTGATTTTCTCAATCAAATGTATTATTTTTATAACAGTTTTAAAATTATTATAAATTAAATCTTAATATACTATTGTTAACCATTAAACATTAATGCACACAAACATGTTATACGATTACTACTATTTTGCTGTAGGTGCAAAATTTGTTTCATGACAAATAATAAAACAAATACACACAATACATGATTTATTTGGTTACTGATATTTTTTCAAGTCGTTTAAATTGAGTAGGCCATTTCTTAAATTAATATTTTCTGCTTCTAAATGTGAAACGTTAGAATTTAATGTAATTTGAAAGTGATTTCAAGATTCAATGATTTCAAACGCGCTTTTAATTGTCGAACACAGCCATTCAATAAACCAGCATACAAATATTAAGTGAAAGGTATGTATGTACAATATGTGAAGATATGCATCGAAATGAACATGATCATAAAATTTTCCATTTTTATTTAGCAATAACGTCAAGTGGACAGGTATTTTAATTCATGATTAATTGAAAGAATGTAATTTACCCTATATTTTAGAATATTTCGTCCTAAATTTGAGATTAAAAATGTATTTTCATCGCTTCTAATAATTTTAATAAAAACAATTGTTTCACATAAGAAAACAATTAAAAAGCTATTTTTTAAATATAAATTTGGGGATTAGTATTGATACTTTCTGACACACACAAAATATTTTTTTTTTTTAGAATTGAATTTATTAACCGTAATCGGTCCAACTATAAAAAGTGTAAATCAATTTATAATATTGTTTTCCAAAAGGCATAAAAGTTAATTAATTCGATAAAAAAATACTCGTTCAACATTGTTTACATACCAAACAATTGATAGTTACCCCAAAATAACATAATCACAAGTTTTTTCTTTTTATCTAAATGACTTTAAATATAACGAAAATGTTAATTTTCAAAACTGAATGTGTCTCATTACATCACTTGTTATACCGCGAATACGTTAAATAATAATTGTTAAATACACAAGTAGGTGGATTTCAACAATTGTGAAACGTTACGTTATAACAGTAACTGGTTTAACCGCGCGTAATAACTATATTTACAAGAAATAACATATCACATTCCTTACACTGTCCAGTCTTGTACCTATATGTATATTTTAATTTATAAACCGTTCCTCACACAAATAATTAGTCCGCGGCTTAGACATTTTTATTCAACACCATTTTAAAAAGTACGCACCTAAGAGTTTTTTTTTTCAACTACACATTTGAAAAATAATGTTTACATTGTATGGACACAGGATTGATAACAGCTTATGACATATTCAAGATATACTGCTGTTTTTAATAATTTTTAAAACCTTAACATATGTAAGTACAATGAGATAAGATTGAAATTAACTACGTTGCAATCTTTAGGGCTTATGAAAATGATAAACATAATATTTTGCACCAACATAATCTAGCAACCACCAGTCTCTTTAATATTTCGCGAGTAATTCTTGAAAGTATTATTCAACACTGCTTTTGTCTATAAATTTACAACACGGACTTGGCTCATTAAACACCAAATAACATGAAAATATTATGCATTTGAATGCATTACTTGTATATTTATTTAATCCGGCGGTGTCCAATAAAAACTGCATTATCTCAAAAGTGAGCGTTGCAGGATCATTCAACCCTCAACTGCCCAATAATGAAACAGCCTCCAGCAACACTTGAACTACCCTCACTCGACAATTTGACTTAAGGTTTTGCTAAGAAGATGGTAGTCATGTTTTCAAGCGTTGGCTATGGAAGCGGTTAGTAAACTGAAGATATTTAATTTCCGCAGTGATGTTCGACGGGAACACCTATGATGAACTCTACTGTTTACAACTGGTACAGGTCGATCATCTGCGATTGTTTGGATGCTGCGGGGCGGCGGATGACGGCGTCCCGCGCCGCGGATCACACCTGCGTGTGGGCGTTAGCGTGGAGCGCGTCCTGCTCCAAGAGGGTGCCGGCTGTCTGACTGGACGGTGCGTAGTACTGTAAATAGATAACTTATAATTAATAATTAATATAACAAAATATCTCCTTTCTTCGCTAACTTAATATGATAAAAAAGATAATTGATCAAAAGCAAAGCAAACATATGTTAGGTGAAACAATATTGACTACAGCTGGGATTTGTAACTCAGACCTTCTCGATTTCTGATCGGATGTTCTACAGTTAAACTATCAAACTGCACTATTTTCTAGCTACGCTCTTTACAATATAAGATATATGAACTTTAATTCTCTTGTTACAATGGACACTCATATATTATGTAATTCAATATTTAATGGACCCTTGAGGGCATCGATATAATGTTAATAAACTTATATGGCGCATTAAATGTGCAAATTATATATATTCATTTTCTAATATCACCCACTTATGCCATAAGTAAGAGTATATTTATTTAAAAAAAAAATTATGTACTTAATTTATTATATTGAGTAAAAAAACAAATTCATATCAATATCAGAAATTCTTGAACTATTCGTAAATATTTAAACTTTAAAATATTTCGTTACATTTAACGCGTGTGCATTGTGCGTGCAATGCTATTGTGCACGTAATTATCTGCGCGCGTGCAATTGCTCACACAAAATATCATATTGATAGTAGGAACCTACATAATATATATATATATATATGCAAGTGTAAGCATATGTGAAAGGTTTGAAAATACTTACACCAGTTGTGATAATAGTAATGACATTGGAAAATGGAACGGAGACAGCACAGAAAAGTATTTGGATCTATTGAATTCGGATTTTATTTACAGCTGCCAATGAAAGGTTCAGATGTTTAGTTGAATTATTATTTAAGATTTATAATGCATTAGAATCTCTATTGCCAGGACCTCGTCGTCTGTTGATGTCTGAAGGTGCGGGTCTCATAAGTTTCTGGGAGTCTCATAACTTGTTAAAAATATATCAGTTTTCTTATCATAATGATACGAGTGATTCATTTATTTTTCTGGATTATTATTATTAGCAAGATCTCATTTATTGCTCGGTTAATTCAGCTATTTTAGCACTACTTCAGTGAGTATTTAACTTGATTTGATGATTTATAAATATTAGTGTTCTATTTTTAATTAAGAATATAGTTACTATGTTATGCACTTTTATTTTATTCAGTGTATAACCTGAATAAATAAATAAAAATTAAGCAAAATGTATTAATGAACACTGGATAGATGATCTGTATTTATTACACCATTTGATCAGTCATGGTCAATCGATATAAATATTATAATTATTTCATATAAAATTATATATGGTAGAATAAATGGGATGTAGTATGACCGCTCCAGAAATCGTGGAGATCTGAGTTCTATAAACAAGATTTGTAATATTTATAATAATTTTTCACCCTATGGGAATATTTATCAGGTATTAAAAACACATCAAGATTATTAGGCAGGCGTGCTTATAAGATATTAGGCAAAGGCAGAGACAATTAATATTTCAAGAGATTCAAAGTGCAATAATTAGGTTTCTAGGGGACGTGCATGGATATCAAGAACGATGAATGTTGCTCTCCACTCTCTATTTGGATGTGTGTGAAATGTAAACTATGCAATTAATCAAATATATATGTAACTACAAAATCATGTTGTATTTTATTAGTAGATCTTAAACGTATGCCATTGAAAATTGATGTAATCAAGCGGGGCTCAGAAAAATATGTCCTGAAAATAAAAATATTTGTTTGACTATCGAGATCAAAATTATCTAACGCTCAGATGCTTAGTCCATGTAGAGAAAATGACGATGAAAGCATACCTATTTTAGAATCAAAAACTAATAAGAAGAAAAGCAAAAATTATTAAAAAAATATTTTATAGTGTAAACAAAAGTTAATTAAAAATGATAAATTAACAACATCTAGCTATTACGACCAAAAATCACACTTAAAATAGAATTTTCCTCGGTTGTACAAGTACATGTGCCAAAGTGTATTATATATGAGTCAGAAAAGAGAATAATTTGAAAAGTCACTACTCACAAGCAAAATATTTAGTCGAGTCCAGTAGTGACTAAATATTTTAGTAGTTTCGATACGTGCTGCTATTGTTTCGGCTCGCGATATCACTGTACTAAATTGAAAAAGTTAAAAAAGTTACATGAAAAACTAAAAAAAGTTAAAAACAGAACATGCGTAATTAAATAAAAGTTGTTAAGAATTTTAAATGAAGTAAACATAAATTTGATGAAGTGTTTAATTTTTTTAAATCAGAAAAAATAACAAACATACTATTATTATTGTTTCCCCGAAAGCGAGGATATTTTTTTTCATCCATTAAAATAATTATTGTAAAAAAACAATCCATTTTTAATATATTCTATCAGAAATCATATATTAAATTTTGTCAAGAAAAAGATAATTTATCAACATTTATACGTCTTAGACCACAGTTTGTACACATTCACGTACTGTGTATGTATAACGAGTATTAAAATAGTTGATATAATAAATAAATAATTTCACCATAGCGCATACTTTGTGAGACGAAATATTTAAATAAGTTCGCGATAACTAATTAGTTTCGAATGCAAAACAAAAGTTAATTAAAAATATTAAATATATGATATACATATATAATAAGTCTGAAATTTAAAAAAATGATTACAAACTTGATTTTAGTTCTATAAAACTAGGTATCTGTAGTATGATTTTAATTATTTTAACAAAAGAAAATAAAAAACAGAGTAACGCATGTTAATTTTTTCATAATAAAACATTAAAATAAGACAAAATTATAAGAGTTTTACATTTCTTCATCTTTAGGATTTACAAGAAATAAATTAAAATACATAGTTTTGAAAAATAATTAAAAACTTGTTTGTTCATTCCCAAAAGTCGATAAATAATGAACCGGTGAAATTGTTGTAAATGATAAAGTTTGAAATATAGTAATCAGAGAATGTAGGTAGAAAATTAACTCACTGCAGTAAATGATCCATTCCAACCGGGGCGACCATCTGCGTCCGGATCTCTGCACCTTTCGGAATTATTTGCCTTCCGGGTTCCGGCTCTACCGATACTGGCAGTTGGGCCAGCGTTCCCCCCTACAGAGTCAAATTCTCCGGGACTGGAGACGGTCAATCTTGCCTTGGTTTTCATGGCATCAGATATCGGAACTTTTGCCCTGGCGGCATCTGAGTGACTCTTGTAGCAAAATTCTATGAGGGCGACAAACAATGCTACCAGGAGGCCACCTATCAGGATGTAAAATATTCCAGCCACGTTGCTGAGAGACAGTTCATTACGAGATGTATCCTGGAAAGTAAAATCAAACACAATTAATAATTTGAATAAAATTCATCAGGAAATTATTTATTTCAATGACGAACTTTTACATACGCATGTCTAAAAAGTGAGTAGAATTTAACAAACTGTTGAAATTTTGAATTTCATTTGACCTATAAATCAATGATTACAGCAGTAGCTATTGATAAATGATGCGATGAAACTTGTTGTTTATCTATGAAACGGATTATATTAGTTAAAAAAACTTTAACACCTGAATGTAAAAAATAATCCATATATTTTTGATATTCAATAGTAATTTTTTTACAGAAATTACCTTGTAGCTATAAGTTTTCTTATCAATTTACATTTTTTATCTCAATCTAATCTAAAATGCGAATTAACTAATATATTATTGCAAAATTAAAATATTTATTTCTAAAAATCAACATATTTATTAATTTGTAAATCATAAATTAAAATTTTGTATTTAATAAAAAAATGAGACCCACTTTTTTATATTGTCAAATTAAATAGTTTGCTATTTATTAATTAAAAATAATGAAAATAACATAAATTCACAAAGTACTATAATATTGTCAGAAGCTCGGTGAAGTGTGAAACACGTTGAAGTGGTCGTGACCGCGTGAACTATTACATCCCTAAAGTAAGAGTTATATCGTGAAGTATGTACTTGTTTGTCACCATGTTTGCACTCGGTTCGGTCGTACCACCACTTGTTCGTTAGCTTCGTCAGTTCCCCGTTTTCCTTCAGAGAGAGCACTGCTAGATTAATTCCATCCCTGCGAAATAAATCAGGAAATATTAAAAATAAATTTATCAATGTAACTTTTTGGACCCCGTTTTCTCTGAAAAAACGTTCCGGACATCCGCTTAGATTTCCTAAACTCTGAAATGAAATGTAATATACAAGATTCATGGCAGTAAATAAAGTTTACATCACATAACGCAACAATGAAGTTCACAATTTCAATAACGTTTAAAATATCTCTTATAAAACGTACGCAATAACAGCAAATATTAAACATAAATAAGTACGTGAAAAACTTTTACAATAAATCAAATGTTTGCCAAGGTTACGCAAGCACATTAAACATGAACATTTTTCGAAACTCTGTTAAATATTCACAAAGCCGTAATAATTTAACAGAAATCTTTACTAATAAAAATATATGTAATATACAGGAATACAGCGAATCGCAAGGATACAATTGTAATACAAATTTGTTATTCAATTCACGGCATTTTTATTTATTGCCGCAAAAACGAACCACCGAAAAAAGTTTGTTTCCAGCATTATAACTTGTAATCCATATGAATTAACAAAGCAAATAAGTTTTGTTGAATGCGTCCACAGCAGAATCGATTCCTACACTGCAAACGTAAAACAATTTAATTCTACACGTATGCCAAGCAATTAAAAATGTTTTATGATCACTCGTGATTATTATTTTAACGCGAGGATTTATTTTGAATCGACATAGGGATAAAATTTTTATGGCAAATACCCAATGCTTATATCGGATGCCGATATATTTCACAAGTTGTTCCGACTTTACGGGAAAGGTTTTACAGCGATCCCGAGCACGGTTTATAAACGATATAAATTATCCATTCTTTGACAAATTCTAACACTCGAGAAAGAGTACATACCTATAACTTGTATTACTTTATTATTAACATCGGCAGGGGAGTTGTAGAGACATGTATAAAAAATAACGTAAAGAGGAATTTTACAAGACGTAAAAGGAATCCATTACGTTTGAGGCCTTTTCACATAATAAAAAAATATTAATAAGAAACGTTATTTTTAGAAGGTTATCCTTTTATTCACAGGAGGTAATACATTTAATCTTCAAGAAATGAATTTTTTGTTATGATTATACAATTACTAGAATAAGTGTCTTAGAGAAATACTAGAGGGAAATAAAGGTATTATTTTATATTGATACGAAATTTAAGAAAAATTATGCATATCTTGTATAATGTATTTATATTTTTATATTAACATAGGTACGTGAAAAGAGAGTGACAACGAAATTAAGTAAAAGTATTGGACAACCCTGTAAAAAGCTTCACGAAAATCACCCTTGAAAATGGACGATGCAAGATTGTTAAGCCGTGACAGAAAAGTGTAATCCTTCTTGCCTCCCCTACCTTCTTTCAACCCCTGCAAGCAATGTTAAGTAGTTAACATTGTCAGGTTGATAAAAAAATAGGTTAGAAAATAGTATATTTAGTACATATGTATGAAAATATTAAAAAAGGAAATGTAAATATGCAAGAAATAAAAAGCTCAGTTAGCAAACTTCTGTTCTATTCGCCTCGCATGATGTTCACCAAAGGGTAAACTTTTAACATAGAGTACCGCAACACTCTTATCTTTCTGTCAGACTTAAAGTCACGACCAACAAATTTAATTAGCACAGCGATAGCTATTCGCACCAGAAAAGATGATTCTCCTTCACACACGGCGTCTCCTTTATACCCGATCCGTCCCGCTACCTGAATAGAAAATAAGGTGTTTCATTAAATTAAGTTTATCTCGCAAACTTCATCAAAAAGTTCAAGGGATATCTTAACTAAACATCGTTACTTAGTACGGAAGCAAAGTACCAAGGAAGGTATGGAAAACGTACAAACAAAAACCTAAATTGCGTTCGGTAGCAATGTTACAAGTGGTCTTATGAGATACTTACGCTACGGTGATGTTACTAAGAAAGTTATAAAGTTAGTAATATTTTTAATTAAGTGATATATTAGAATAATTGTGCTCCATTCAAGTATAATTTTAAGCGTTTTAATAAAGCACATACGAATGTACAATAATTCGTTTAAAACACAGAATAATTTTCATTTCTGGTTGCGTACAGCCTCTAGCAGTAAGCCTCATTGTCAGTCGAGTTTGCGGGGTTTAATTATATAATTACCGCATGATTTCAAAATTCATTAAATAATATATCTATGACCTACCTCAACGGCGAACCCAAAGGCGTGGCCACACCGAACCCCTTGGCGTCCAAGTTTCTTCCGACTTTCATCGTGTCGCAGGGCTGCCTCTCGTTGGTGTAGTCGTTCTTGGGTGACTCCATCAGAAGGGCGTACTTCCCTTTGGAGGTGCGAACCCTGCGGATGCCTTCGTCGTAAGTGCGGACAAATACGTGTTTGCGAGAGTTCATATATTCCCACATCTTGCTGTATAGAGTTATCTGAGATCGCTGAAATGATGAAGTAAAATTTTAAATTATATGCAGTATTCTACAGATGCAATACAATATACTGTGCGATAATAATAATAATAATGTAGTAATAATAATGCTGATTATAATACGATAGGTGCCGAGCTATACGTACTAAAAGTTATCAGTCTTTAATTGTTAGTTTTTATATTCCAGGCGGGATTTACTAAATTTTTATGATATTTGTAAAGAATTTGCCAGACAAATATTTTCACTTGCATCTGAAATTAAACCGACGTATCTAATATCGCTAGGTCTCTCTTCGACTACCTTATTCCCTAACGTTAGTAAGGTGGGGCATGTGACGTGAGTATTAAATAACCCGTAACATAACGATTTCAGAAATTTAAACAGAATTGATTTTATATACAAATTAAATGTATTAATTAGAAAGATATACATATAAAATCAATTGTATCAAAAAATATTGTTGTTGCTACCGGGATTCGAACCTGGATCTCTTCCAATCCGATAATAAAAATAAATTGTTGAATATGGCGTCTGCTATCGGTTTACTCAAAGGTATTTGAGATTCCGTAAAAACAAAGTAGATGGCTTTCAAATAATGAAACGATAGATGTATTAATTTGAAAAGTGTAACATGTAGCATAATCAGATAACGCACGTTCGCAAGAGATCCAGGCTCGAATCCCGGTAGCAACAACAATATTTTTTGATAAAATGATTTTATATGTATATCTTTCTAATTAATACATTAAATTTATATTCAAAATATCACAGACCTATGTTCTGAATAATTACAATTGCACAATAAAAATATGTTTCCTTAATAAGAATTGATTTTATTTTGGCGTCTACTATCGAAACTAATAAATACTAAATCATATTTTATATATTCATTAAATTAGTTTTTTGTGAATGAATTTTATAAAAATCCCAGTACTAATCTCTGATATGCCTACGCGACTTATACAGGTGTAATCGTGTAATAGACCAAGTACACAATATTTTATGGGTATTTTACTTGAGAAACTACGAGACGGAAATGTTCAAAGAATATGTGTAAATTCTGGCTCTGTTAATTGTTTGAAATTTTTACAAAGTCATGTTAAGCTTTAAGACTATATACGTATTTGCGAAATAAATATTTGCGAAATTTATCTATTATTAATCTATTTACTTCAGGCCCTTAAACATATAACAAAAAGTAGTACGGCCGCTCGAAACTCGATAACCTTTAATTTTTTGTATTCAATATATAATTCTGAATCAATATGAAATGCTTATATCTCTGACATGGTTGAACATTTTCGTCAGGTATCCACGCATTAAATATTATGGGCTAGGTCAGTTATACTCTGTATATACAAGAGGGATATTAAAACTTCTTAAGAATCTTAAGTTAATAATGTAAAAATCATCCCCTTCCATCGCGAATTCATTGAAAAAACAGTTCTGTAAGAAAGTGAACATCGCAGTATAACGTCGCGATGAATGTTAGACTTTGGTTTGCACGCGGAACTAACAACTTTGTCTCTATCTGAAGGCGCGTCACGACCGAGTCTTCAGGCGGCAACGTCGGGCCATTCCATCAACACTAGAACACGCTGCGGGTAATTTTCGGGCTCTGTCAAGAAATTTTGTAAAGGCTTGGCAGTAATGAAAGCATCCATTCGGAGTCGAGCCGTATAGATTTTTAAGTGTTGAGGCAGCGTTCTATTATATTTATATCGATTTCGATTATAATATTTATTTTGCCACCATAGCAAAAGTTACTTTCAATTCTATCTGTATTAGGTTTTAAATTATCATTTTAAATACCCGTTATAAATCTAAATTATCTATTGCGTACTGCAATAAAATTAATTTTGAACTTAATAGTTTATATTGATGTAAAAATTCATGTATCGCATGTGTACAATTTACAATTTATAAGTTTTATCAAATCATTCATGCAGTTAGAATTTGCGACAGTAATACTGTTATTTATTGTACTTATAAAATATTTGCATATGTTACACGTCTATTTATACCGAACCAACTTTAAAACTAAATGTAAAACTTTAAATCATTTTTTATAAATCTTTACCTTGTCAACAATATTTAAAAAAAATAAAGATGCATGCACAGCAGAATACGTGTCATGTAAATATTTGTATAATTTTAAAACTAAGCTAAATGCTTGTGCTATGAAAATACCAACGACTATCTTGTTGGGCTTCCAAAAAGAGGCTCGAACCCCCGATCACTAGATTACTAGACGAGTGTTGGTAGACTTAGAAAGTTATTTACATACATGTAATACTCATTTTTAAAAAAAATATTATTTTAATTCTTGTTCTTCTTCTTCATTTACATTATTATACATTTACACATTTCATGACACTTAAAAAATACTGGAAGCGTGTAGGAAGCTCTTACATACGAGGCGCGTATTTTAAGTAAGTGTCGTTGTCGGATATTCCTAGTGCAGCGCTGCGGTTGCAATGTTGCGCTTGCGCAATGGTTTCCATCATCTGTTGACATACAACGCTAGAGTGTGGTCATCTTGTTGTGAGTAGTTGAAATGTTCAAGACAAGATACGGTCCGTGATTCGTTTCTTTTATGCCGAAACATGAAGCTGACATTCATCGCCAAGTGTGTTATGTTTTGTCCTAATTTGACGCCAAGTGATTTACATATTTTACTTCACCTGAAGCGGTTCCATGGTGGCAAGCGTTTTGATGACGATGATGAACTCGAACTTGATGAAGACGGAGTGCAGATATGATTTTTATTCCGGGCGACGTCGTTCTATGACGAAGGTATACAAAAATTGGTGACCCATTATTACAAGTGCCTTAATAATGATGGCGACTAAGTTGAGAAGTAGTTTAAGGTGTGTAGCGTCAGAAGAAAGTAAAGTGTTGTAAAAATGACGTTGTGTTTCTTCAAAAAAAAATTGCGGTACCTAAAAAACGCGCCTCGTATATAGGTACCTTCCTGGACATGTTAAAAATAATATATAATCCAGTAGACCGCATTGATACCACCAAACTGCTTGGATTCTGTTTCCAGAAACTATTGTGCTAAGTTTTAGTAATAAATTATATATTGCTTTAAATATATGAATACCGGCGAATAATAAGTGTATATTCGGCAAAAATGCAAAAAAGTTTTCAAACAAAATAATATTATTGGAATAAATTACACATTTTTTAAATATATGTAATTCAAGCTGAATCTTTGTGGTTGGACATTTTGGAAGTTACCTGATTTTAAGGTAACTTCTTCGTATGGGGGACCGTTAATGAACTATTCCAAAATTTCTAATATTTTCTTTGTTGTTTTATGTATTTATTTAGTCATGTCTATAAATTTGAGACAGGAAAATAACCGTGCGGATAAGAGAACATACAAGAATAGTCGATATAATAGAATACGTCAAGTAAATTAAATAGCAATGGGCATGCCATATAGCACAAATGACCGATAGTCGTCGGACCAACCATTCATTGGTACATGAGAGAAACCCGCTGGAATGAAATCATAAAACTTTGCGGAAATATGGACAAAGAGACACTTGGGAAGGTCTTCATCCAGTAGTGAATAAAAAATATCTGATGATTATGATAACACAACTCTTGACACCGATAGCTAATGATTTTTTTTTCTAAAAATCACAAACCTAGATTATTTGAAATATAGAGAAATGATAATGTGCTCCTCGAGATGTTATCAATAGTGATGGTTAAACCATTTTTTAAACCGTTATTGTGATTGCGATTGTGTTTGATTGTAAAGTAACAATTCTTGTACACTTAAAACTGAACCTCCAACTATTGACTCCTAGTTACCAATCATCTTTACAATCCAACACAAGCACAGCCACAATAACGGTTTACCATCAATCATTGTTATTAACAGCAACATAACGTTTGAATGATTATTTGTATTCTGCTCTGACGAAGCGGCGACTCATAAAAATATAAAATACTGCATGTAAAATTAATAAATCCATTGATGTGTATGCAAATAAATACAATTATTTTTTCAATATCAGTCACACAATTCTTCCTGATAATGACACATTAAAATTGTTCAAGTATTTTTCAATTCAAGTCAAATCACGTTATAGGGTTAATCTACGGTCTCCGTGACCGTATTGCGTGTAAGAGAATAAGTGAGTGCCCTGCAAATGAGAAAACGCTGTGTAGATGTTAATGGATCTCACACAACCGTTGCCCCATTCGCCATCCCTCGGGCTTAAAACCTCAATCAGATAGGACTACGTATTGCTTGTTTGTGTATACAATTATGCGGGAGTTTTAAACTTTCTCTTATTGACATCACGCGAGAGCTAAAATATTTGTTCAGCAGAAAAGATAAATAGATTATTTTGAAATTAACATCTTTGAACAGAATTTCACAAACTTCGGCAATAAATAATGGTGATAATAAAAACTGTAATGTTTCAAGAACCATTTCTGATTAATAAAATGAAAAAGGAGTTCGTACTTTACGCAAGGCTTCGAGGCGACATTGTGCCGAAGGTTAATATTTTTCAATTTTCAAGTAACCGAAATTTATAAGGGTGAATTTTTACTTTTACCCGTTTGCTGCTCTTGTTCACGGACGTTGAAACTTTGAATATACTGTAAAGGATGGTTATTCATTGAAGAGATATGTGAAGACTGAACCAACTGATAAGTAAATGCATTAACCTCTGCCCTAGGTGTATTACACGTATCATAAGTAATTACTAGTACAAAAAAACAGGAGTTTATTAAGTTTTTTAACTGAACTGATTGTATACCACGTTCCCGCGCGGAGTACCAGGTCGTCGGCACTGTTCCATGTAAATGCATCATATACTCATTTTTATTGGAATGCAACAACACAAAGACTTCACAGACTTGGGAACAATTTTTGTCTTGTAGATATATTCCGATGCTCAATGTTTAAATATAAGAGTGATGTTTTAGATGCTGTTCTGAGTCAAAGGTATAATTTATTTTGGTACTCAGCTATTCTGTATTAAACCTGAATTTTTTTTTTGCTTAATATTCCTTTTTTTTCTCTTTAAAATAAGTTTCCGTTTTATGTATATTCCATGCTATATGTGTTTATGCACATGTTTTTTATAATTAATTTTGTAAAAGCCCACGAGGGTGTAAATACTATATAAATAAATTTAGTGTTTTATGCTTACTGTGCAAAATAATAGAAGTTCATGCAGTTAGGCAGAAGTTATTGAACAACATAAATTTATTTGCATACTATACTTACACACATATATGAATGGAAATTAGTCACACTTTATTTTGAGACTACTACGAAAGTCGCGTGCAGTCCACTTGGCATATGTGACATTGCTGTATTAGTAAAAGGGTGACCTTAGTTGACCACACCGTAGATGTTCCCAACTTGTTATTGTGTACATTTGTTTGGGAATACTTCGGTGGCATTAAGACTTAATCCCGACGGATTTTGTTTTAAGAGAAAGGAAAATGGAAAGATCTTAAGATGAAAGCACGTGGATAATCTCTATCACAGTAATACTCCATTTTACTATGCCCGTATTTATTTTAAATCTTGAAAGCTGCGGAATGTCTACGCTCCCGTAATTCAATATTTGATATAGAAGATATGAGAAATAATAACGGTAAAAATACAACCTTTTATATTCCACTAGGTATTTACGATTAAAGAAATACATTTTTACATTTATCTGAATCACGCTTTTAAATATAATATGATAATTGAATATATAATTGAAAGAAAATATGTAATGGAAAAATAATAAATAATTTTTCATTTTATTAATTACATTTCAATCATTAAATCAATGAGATTATGATAATGATAATTTATTTAATCTTTATTCAATTAGTATAATATTTACAGTTCCATGAAATATTGATTTTATTTTTAGTCATTAATTAATATGGCGGTTACTTCGTGGTGTAACATGATTATTTTAATTTTTACAACTAAACTTTGTACTACACATATGTTGAGTTATCGTCACTAGCATTGTTTGGAGAGGTGCAGTCGTCTCGAAACTGTTTACAGTAGTGACAATAAAATTTAAAATATTTTTATTTCTCAATTTTATATATCAATAATAACTTCAAGGCCTACTGTAAAAAATAAATTAAAAATACAATAGTAAAAACTATAAATTATATTTAAACTACCAAAGCTTACGTTAAAGTATATACACAGTGCATTTATACGGTATTGTATTATTTCAAAAATTAAATTATAATAATCATAAGTTAAAAAAAAAAAAAACATAATTAATAATTTTCTTAAGCTATTACTTAATAGTTATCAAAAAACGTGCATGAGAAGATATATGCAAGTGAACGAGACAGGAGTAGTATGCAAGGACAGAAGAATGAGACGTTCTATCCTCTCTGCCTACCCCTGATGTTAAGCAGTTGTGGTGGTCGTATTACTTAATGATATAACTAAAGATAATGATGTCAGTGCATTCAGAACATTAGTAAAACCTGAACTTATACTAAGAATACTAAGCTAACTCAGAATCTTCAGACACAGTGTAGTATAGAAGATATATTTTGGATGAAGGAAAAATACATTTAGGTCAGAGGTCAGATTGGGCTTAAAAATATGTCATTGATGGACAAATAATATTTTTAAAGGGCATTGAAGAAACAAAAATAATCTTTTCTCATAAACTGTAGACTATTGGGAGTGACATGGTGAAAATTGTTAGAGGACCGAAGAGTGTATTAATTATTAAAAAGTAGTTAAATTACTTACTAGCACAAACTTAATAATATATTTATGTAATAATTTAACCAAGTAATATAAATGATAAATAATTAAGATACTCAAAGTACATCATTATTAAATATTTTAAAAATAAAAATAATTTATTAGCATTTGCATAAATCGAAATATCTACTGAGTTTAGCCGAGATTTTAAACGTACAGGAGAAAGTTGAAATCCAATTCATCAATGCTAGGAAATTAATTATTGTATCTAGTGCAAGTTTGTAACACGAAAGCGTCAAATTTATGCGCAGTTGTTCTCTAGAAAGGGGTGTTTAAAACAATAGTTAAGTTATTCTGCAGCGCGAGGGACTCTCATTATTATCATTATTGTACTTAAAAGTTTTAATTATTATTATACATATAAGGTACATGTTTTCATTTAACAAATGAAATATCGTTCACTTACCCTGAAGAAGTCCCAAGTAGATCCGTGATAAAGTGTGCCGTATTGAACTTCCGTCTGCGCAGCCAGGTCTTCAGGTGAGTTAATAGGAGCGACCATCCTCTCCACGGTAAGGAATGCAGCGAGGTTGGCAGTGTACGACGATATTAGTATCAAGGTAAAGAACCACCACACTGACCCCACAATTCGACCAGAGATAGACCTAAAAATTAAATGCATTTGGTTTTAAATCAATTGAATTAGTCTAAATGAAATATTTTTCTGTAATAAAATTGTTAAGGAAAATTCGACACATAAAAATGAAAATTTTATTATATGTATATAAATATCTTCTTGATTTTACATGTAAACATCATCAGTAGCATTTATAAATTTAAATTTGAAACGGAAAGGTTTACTTAAAGTGGTTTATCTACTACTGCTTCACTTAGTTTATCTTTATCTTAGTTATTAAGGTTTACTTAATCCGTAAACAAATAATCCCAAGTAAAACTTCAAAATTCGAAAAAAAAATCAATCATAAATCTGTTTACTTCGTCAATGTCAAAAGTGTTTCCTAAAGATATTTAAAAAAAATACCAAACTGTTTATTATTTAATTCCATTTAGCAAACGTTTTTATTATTTAATTCCATTTAGCAAATGACAAAAGCGTAATAATGTTTAAAATTAGGTTATTAAGAATAGTGTCGTATTAAAAATAAACACAAAAAATGATATGCTTATGTTTTAGGATTATTAAAACATGGTTTCGATGTAAAATATAATTCAATTTAATGCAAGTTTATGTACTATATATGCATGCACCCTTACCTTGGTGAAATATCACACCCTTGTTGCATGAACGCTCCCAGAGAAAACCACAGCGAATTTAGGATGCTAAAGTCGTTCGCCATTGTATTCTGAAATTTTCAAATTACACCCGAGGTTTAGTGTTGCAATTAAAACTATTACTGAGGGCATTGTCGGCGGTGATCGTTTAAAATTTATCCGAACCATTACTCAGGTCTTGTGTTTAAAATATTCCTATAATACATACATGTTGAATTATTTTAAATGTATGTTACAATTTTTGTTTACCGCATACAAAAAACTGGTGCAAGTCGTGGCAGCGCTGTTTTTTTTTAAAGAAAGATTTTAATTTATTACTTTTACGTATTTATTTTGATTTAATTTATTTTGAATATCCACACAATATGTAATATTGTTTACATAAAACTTAATATCATACAATAATATCAAAAATTTTATAACATAACTGAGCATAATTGTAGGTATTATTTTATTATATGAAAATGGAAGACATTGTTTAATGTATTCATACGGCTAATAATGTTTTAATTGAAATGGAAATCTCGCTAGGCTTGAAATAGTTAGGTTCACATTATAATGGTGTGTACCCATGGATCAGATTTGATCTTTTATCTAGGAGAATTGCCGGTAAAGATCGGTTGCGTTATTCTACTTTGTATGTGCAAAATGAATTCGGCAATGCTCGAACAATATCACACTAGGCGCTCGACTATGTCCTTTACGCGCTTTTGAGATGAATCTCTGAGAGAAAACTCATTCGTGTATAGATATTTTGTAAAAATAATTGTCTCATAAATGGAACTCATTGCTATGTTGCACGTCAACTATTTCCTATATGCGGTAGAACTCATTCGGTGAAACTGAATTTTGAAATAATTGCTAAAAATACTTGGTACATATCACAGATTGCCAAATATATAGACATGAACTAACGCAGATTCCTTTCAATATTTTCAATTTGGTGTCACCCATGTGATCACTTTGTTGATCACGCAATCAAATAGCTCCGCGACTTTTTTTTTAATATCTGACTGTTCCGCACAGCATTGCGAACCCCGGACGTCCGGTAGAGAGTGGCCCGATAAATGTCTGAACAAAAGGGTCATTTTTCCGCGTCACAAACATTCCGCCCGGCACCCCGCACCGACTGGATTCTCCCCGCCACTGCGTCAACGGACCGCCGATGGAGGGGGTAGCGGGCCGCTGCGAGACACCGCCCCCGCCTGCGCGCAGACTAGCCGCACAATATAATTTTTTAGCATAACTAGACGTAGAAAATTATTTGTAATAAATATGTTATGATAATAAAATAATAATGGAAAGGGCGATCGCCCGCGATAATATTATGCACCTCAAAAATCATTTAGCATCGAAAACGAGTTTTCCAAGTTTGAGGTGCGATAATTAATTCCCCGGCCAACCGCCCCGGATTAAACTTATCAGGCATCGCGAGGAGCAATAAGACTATAAGATAAAAAACTCGCGGTGCCTGAAAAAGTAAAATTGTAAAGAGAAGGAAAAAAATTCCGGAGAAAATTCGGATCCTGCCGTCCTTCACTGTGCGGCGAGAAAAATGAACAGCAAGTTTTCGAGATCTCGCGCCCAGGGGTGGCTGCGCTGGACCGCAGCGGGGCTGCAGGGAACGGATCAGCATTTTGATTGGAGGATAACTCCTGGAGCTGTAGCGCTCGTGGTATTTTTAGATATGAAATAAATATTGTTCCAGTGTCTGCAAGAGCACTCTCGTCTCACTCTCCACTCGCACCACTGGGACTTGATAAGCAAATTACGAACTTTTTATTCATCCTCCTCTTTTCTACCCTGCTACTACTTGAACTAATGATCTTCTGCTTCTCTGACTTGATCGACTTTGGACACGGAACCGAAATTACTACACGACTTGCTGCTACAACAGTAACGAGATTTTTGGACCCCCCTAGGACCGCTGCACCACGCTGCAGACAATCTTCATCCGAGCTACCAGAGCAACCGGCGATACCACCCCTGCATACAGTTATGTTTCCTGTACGGAACAATGACTCGATTGGAAGGAAAATTTAAACGCTGACAATATACATGCATTAATGTAAAAAATATGACTTGTTTACACAAAGATTTAATTTTTAAAAAGTACATACTTTTACTGTTGCATAAATGTGTCATAAACTATCGGATTTATGTTTCCGCAAAGAATGTGTGTAGAATGCCCCTTGTCCCGAAACTAATGTTCCAAACCCTGTCTTATATGTACACTTATCTCATGTTTATTCATTTACTAGTCTATGGTGCACGTGTATTATGTTAAAAAGTGATTATATCTTACTTACATATCAAAATTGAGAGGAATCAAAATACTTTTTGTCAAGACGTTAACTTTTCGACGCTCATGGTTTTTTCTATGGATGACACGTGCCGATTTGAAAAGGATTCTTCTGCTTGCAAATATTTTTGCATTCGGTCAACTTAATTGCAATATTCAATGGCGAAATATATCTCGGTAAACTAAAGTTTGTTACAATTTTCATCTCTTTTCAATCAGATCTGCTTCTGATGCTGTCACATAAAAGGCTTCCTTACGATCTAACAGTAACTACTAATTATTTTATTTTTATTTATTAAAGGTGCCTAACGGAGAAGTATGTACCTGATTTGTGGCAACAGGAGACATCTGGTCGTGGTGTTGCCCCTCGGTTGTTTGTATCATGCGCCATTCATAAGGGGAGAATCGCGAAACCATGAACAAAACAATGCTGACACCGACGTAACTGAAGATCACGCATACCTTATAAACAAATTATATATGATGTAATATCCTTATCATCTGTGAATAAGTAACCTTATGTACAATATTAAGCCTCAATACAAAATTAATTTGAATGAAACCACATTTTGTTTGCGTATTTATATTTTTTAGACCATATAGTTAGTTCTATGATAATTAAACTAAATTTAGATATTAGTTTGAAAAATACAAAGAAAAAATCTACCTATCGAAAAAATGTTGTCATCACCGGTAGGTACTCAAACCAATAGAAAATAGTTGATGACTCGCTTAGAAATGTATGTAGATAACATTTGACGAGTTTCCGTACGGTCATTGTAGCTTATTTGGTAATGCTGTCAACTGCCAATATAAAGTTCTGTGTTTGAGTCCTGGTGATAGCTATTTTTTTGATAGATAGTTTTTTCTGTGGTTTTTAAAATTTGTTTCAATATAAAATGTTTAAAATTGCATTAATATAAAATTATCAAAATAACTTCGATATAAGATAGTGAACACCAAAACGTACGAAAAACACGTAAACGTTTATGTAGAATTTGGACAGATTCCAAGCAAATATTAGTGTCGTTTTAGTTATTATACAGAATCTTGCAATAAATAACAGTTACCATTTACATAAGTAAATGTTATCGTAAACAATTATTATTACTAAAATTAAAAAATCAAACATGTTAATTAGATTCCCTATGTACATATAAATTTATTAGAATTAATTGCAATTTGTTTTTTTAGATTTATATGCACATTTTGGAAATAACAATAAACATTGCATTGTTTCAGAAATAATCTTAATAATAAAATATTTTTTGGTCAACAAATTATTATTTTATCAATATTTTTGTAACATATTAATTCTGGTTATGATAAATGTATAATATATGTCGCTAACTAATCCATATTATATAATATTGTACGACAAAATTTGATAGTTGTGTACATAAATCCACATAAAATATATTATAACATTCAATGGTCTAGAATCAGTATATTATTAGTTTTTGTATCACGTAATACTCGAATATTTGTATATCAGAGAGTGTTCATTGTATATCTTCATTTAAATATAGCTATCATCGAGTAATTATTTATTTATCTAGTGTGCTTATTACAAAAACGTAGAGAAAAATCACAATATATATTATTTAAAGTCTATATCTATCGTTTTTTGGTGAGCATTAAAAGGAATTTAAGTTGTTTTCCTCGTAAAATAAATATGGGCAAACCTTGAAACGTGGTAAGCCTTATCTTCTACGTTAAATATTATATTCTGAATACAATTTTGGAAAAAAATGTATAAAAAAGAGATCGTCATCTTTTCGGACAACTAACCAATTATCAATAAAAAAAATCGCACTTCAATTGTGTTATTTCCTTTGCTGGAATCAAAACAAAATGTTTTATTACCATGTTTTGCCTGCCTGCCTGCCTTGAGGTGATATTTTTAAAGCTATATAAATATTAAGCTCGTTACCAAGACCAGCTATAAAAAAAGTTTTAAGCTTAAAAAGATCATTTAAATAATTGTCATTGTTATAAAGATATTGATATTTTCTCACTGAGTTTATGATTTAAAAATTCTTTAAACTGCACTTTAATAATCAACATTATACATTTAAGGCCGGTTGTGTGGTTGGCAGTAAATTTTGACAATGATAAATTTTATTATAGTAGCTTTTTACCATCGCCCGTGCTTAAAAACATCTGCGGGTTATTAGTACGTAAATTTTACTATTGTTAAAGTTAACCATCTTAATAGTGTTGCAAGGCGAATAATCATCAAATTCCTGCAACTTTTACCGCTAACATTTAAACAGCCAGATCATAATCGGACGATTTCTCATTACTAAAATAACATGATATTAAATGATTCATTGTCGTATACTGCAATTTTCAAAGTAATAATGTGTCAGACGACTTTTGAAACAGCAGTTAAGAGTCCGATATTTTTAACTAACGATTGACGGTTTTACCATCGGATGTCGGAATAAATTAAAATATACTACCGAATGTACTTTAGATAAGTAAATATTTTTTACCAACGACTGAAAACCTCATTTTTATTTTACTAAAGTATGTTTTTTTACCATAGTAAATATTTACCACTAATTACACAACTTGCCCTTAGCTAATCTGGAGATGATGCTTTATTAATTTTTAATATATTTTATATTATTTGCACAAATATTTTTGCACCACAATAAATTATAAAAAAGTTGTTTTCTGTATAAGGAAAAATAAGCAATTTGAATGTTAGGCAATATAGAGTGATATTTATTTCATTTCAACTTGTTATTTATCAATTATTACATTAAAAACATAGTTGCCTATTTATACTCTAAATAATAAAATCATAGAAAATATATACCTACCCCTATATGTATATATCATATTTACTATAAAAATACACTGTTCTTTATTAAATTAATATTTTTACTAGAATGTTCCCAAAGTCAAAAAATAAAAATGTATTGCCTTCCACCCGAACACAGCCATTATATAAATCTAAGAAGTTCACTTTTATTCCAAAGTATCGGAGAGTTTTAATGTTTAGTATTATAGTATAGAACTCACCCAAATCTCCTTCGATAGCGGGTTAAGAAAGCTGAACACGCCTGGCTTCTGCTTCACTGGTTTTTTGATCATGATGGATATTCCCAAGGACATGAAAGGCTTGCTGAAGTCTATCACCCTCTCCCGTTCTGAGGTGATCGTCATTGATGCAATCGCAATATCAGCTTCCTGAAATGGTGGCAATAAATAAAATTCGAAGGCGTTGCGTTTTTACGACAAGAGAATAAACTTTTTATTTCATCTAAAATAAAAAATCTAGGTATGTGCGTATAAAAGTTGCGACAAATTAACCCCTTTGGTTTGATACAATAAATACTAAATATTAAAAAATTAACCAAAATCATTATTTTTTTCAATCTCATTCCTTTAGTAGCTACGCTGTACCGTTTAATTATTAATTTTTTCACCACTCTTAAATAAATAAAATAAAATATACCATGAAAGATGCTATAACGAATTTATTATAATAATAAAAGTTTTATAATTCACACAATATGCTTTACTAAAAAATATTTACATTAATTAACAATTGTTTTGTAATTTTGTCCTAATATCAATACTGACCAGATGCATAAGATACTCGAAGATTCTGTTAAAAGGTGAAGACCATATATGAGAAGTTGTACGAATGTGGGTGAGAGTTGTGTGTCAAGACAGAAGAGTGTGGCGCTTTATCCACTTTGTCTACTTCCGCGAGGAAACAGCGTGATGGTTACTAAGTTAGAATTTTAATTAAAATTGTGAAAACTTTACCTTAAATATGTCAAATATGAAGTTAATATTAAATATTTTATCTTATGCATATATTAAGAAAATTAAGGCATTTATATACAACTTATATTGATAACATACGGTTGAATTTTTTTAACGTGCACTTATTAGACATAGTAAGCCACCAAGCGATTTAAAAATACTTTAACATTTGCAAAGATATTCTCCAGAACCACACAAAATCAATGAAATAAATAATTGTATACATGGTGGCCCAAAAAAAGTTATAACATTTTTAAAATTAAAAATTTAAAATTAATTTAACTATATCAACAATGGCTTAAATAGTTTACTAATTTACTTACTTACCTATTTACCTATATTACGTTTTATTTCGAAAATTTCCGGTCGCCATCTTTGATTATTAATTTTCAACATTGTTTATATTTGGTTTTTTCAAATTGTCCCCCAGAACACTGCAGAAGACCATATTCTGATCAAAAATTTGCGAATTGAAAAACGTCGGGGTGCTAGGAAAATGATCAAAAAGTTTCAAAACAATGCCTGGAGTATAGCTAGACATTACAGCATAACTCCATTTCACACAGCCAGAAATACAATTAAGTTTCTTCGTCGTCAGAATGTTAATTTCATCGAGCCAGGCATGTGGCTACCGAATAGCCCAGATTGAAACTTAATAGATTATGCAATATGGGGTGTTTTGATGGTTTTTAATTAGCTAAATATTGTGCAAAAAAATTACATTAAGAATTATAATTAATTATATTATGTTTTGAAATAACTCATGTGTTACGAGATGTTCTCACTTTTTTGGGCCACGCTGTAGTTGTTTATTATACCATCATTACATTTCGATAGATTTTTAATGGGTTTTGAAGGTGATTAATATTCTTGAGTAGTATGATAGAATCTACAGTTTTCGAGTAGAGGGTGCAATTATCGTTCAATTAAAAGTTGTGCCCACGATGTATCCTAGATATTACTCAATTTGTATTCGTTTCGCGCATTTTTTATTGGTTCACAAAAAAATCGCGAATGGTTCTTAGAGGAATGATCGTAAAAATGAAGAGTTACAATTTCTTATAAACTTTCTTTATAAAAACTGGTGAAGGGATCGTTAAACGTGTGCGAACTGACTTAGCTTAGTGGAGGGAGAATCCGCTTTTTTACTGGATTGTGAATACGGTGTTGGCAGAAGTGACTTATTTTATGACGAAAGTTCTTTATTAAATATAAATTTGCCAAGACTATAACGAATGTTCTACTACTGTTATAACAAATGTTTGTCGAATCTTGAAGAAATATTTAAAAAAATAAAAGCAAGCTAACTTGAAACGATAGTTTTTTAGACCAAGTTTTAGACCATTTTAGATGTAGAAATTTCAGTGGGCAATACGGAGTATTTTTCTAATACGTATTGCGTAATTTAAAAATCACGACTTGACACATTAATTCTCATTTATAAATCATTACAGGAATAAAACTATATTAAGTGATTTGTAGTAAGGCAAAACTCGGTAAACACAGTTCTTACATAGGTAACCACGGATTGCTTCAAATTTGAGTGAAACTCATGCAACATGCGTATTATAACTGTGTGAAAAAATTTTTAGAGCTTTAAAATTGAATTAAAATAAACAAGTATGATATCAATGATTTTGTTTAATTTGAAAGATTATTCGATGCCATTATCAATGAAATATAATTTAATTAAAATATGCACTACGACTACTTTTGATTCAATGCACTCTTCGGATTCAATTTTCAGCAATTCTCACATAAATCTGGTGTAATTTGACTAATAACACAAGTACACCAAACTGTTACCTTCTGAAGGTACAACCAAATCTGTTGAATGACTTATGGATTTTTCTCACTCCAATGATGGCAATTTTGTTTATTGACGTAACCATTTAGTCAGAAATGAACTTCATCACTGATGAAGATTTTTCGATAAAAATGTGGGTCATTTTGCAGTTGTTTAAGATACCAGTCAGCAAATCTAAGACGCAATAAATGATCATTTGGCTTTAATTATTATATTAGCTGGATCTTGTAGGGGTATAGGTCCAGTCTTTATGTAAAATTCGCCATGTTGTGCCATATGATAAGCCTGAATGTAGTAAATGTTGGAAAATCGATAACTTTGGATCATCCCTTACCCTTTCATTTACAGCAGCAATATTGACTTCAATCCGAGAATTTCTTTGTCTTACCGGCATCCTCACATCATGTAAAGAATAATTGATTCCAAACCTTTTTCACAATTTGACGACTAGCTTGCTCAAATGGATATAAAATTCACGAAGTGCACGTTGAGTGTGCCGACTCGAAGACTGATTTTCATAAGTTTTAAGTGTTCCATAGTAAATCGCTCCATGATATAATGATAAACCATACTGAATAAAAATAACAATGACCCCTATCAAAATATTAATAAACAGAGCTACAATGAATACATTTTTAATGAACGTACATTTTTATTTAAATGATGGCTGCACAATATTTTCCCCATGCGGAAGAATGCAGTTCGGGTTTGTTCAATAAGATATTTAATTTCTGAAGAAGAGTTTCAGTTTTCATTTAATCCGCATTCTAGATAGGCTATTTTGTAAACTCTTTTCAGTCATCATCTCGTTTCGTTTGCTAATGATCATGTACTAAGCCTTATTTGCGATAAATTGGCAAGTTGATGCAACAAGTGACAAGTGTCAGACCATAATTGACAGAATTTACTTCATCAATGATACATTATCTCGCGTATGTTGTTGGCCGCGGTGCTACTCTGTACCACTGTACGTATCTGGGAGACTACTATAATCAGGTATGTACAAAGCTCTGTGCATAGATCGGAAAAGGCTGCAAAATAATGAAGAGTCGAAGAGAGAGAAATAGTCGTCTTGGACCACCCTTGTCATTAGACCAAGCTCTCCATTATTCCAAGAGTGTGTGGGTGGTACTGTGCAATACCACCTAGACCTTAAACAATTCCACGCACAGGCCTCTGCTAACCCAAGATCCGTCACTCAGAACCCCCTGTCCAGCGAATGCAAGTGCACAACATGTGGAAGGGTGTGCCGTTCAAGAATAGGATTTCTCAGCCACACTCAGACTCACAATCTTTAACCATGGCAGATACCATCCTTGTAACGAAGGACCGCCGAAGAAGGTGAAAAAGCCCTATATGCGTTTAGTTGAAGTACACATGTTTTGTAAACAATCGTGTCAGTAGTTCTTGGAAACTTTCCATGAAGTCCTGATAATGAATAGAAAAAAATGTTAATTAAGTTTCATCCCATTTATTGCCAAGCCTTCTTCTTCTTCATAGATAGTATCTTCAAATATTTTATGTACTTAAAAATTGAAAGTACTCTACTTCTTCGTTAATTGATCTTTTTGATGTCAATAAGTTTCCTATTATTGGGATATTCTTATCATTATTATCAGCTGGTTTTAAAACCTGTATCAATTTTTCATGTTAAACCTTTGTCGAATGCTTTTAAAAAATCAATGAAACAAGTAAAAATATTTTGATTGATATTTATACACCTATTATAATACTTGAATACATAATATCGCCTAGTGAGTTACAAGACCGTATTGAAAAATGAATTGGGTATCATATCATATCTTCTCTTCGACTCTGTGATATGTTATACCGTGAATTATTCACTAGAAGATTTCTAACTTGTAACTCCTGTGACATATACAGAATTGAAGAGCTTTCTTAGAAATATTAACACTCCATATCTCCCAAAAGTTTTACTACTTCCGCGTGTATTCCATCACGGCTGGTTGTTTTTCTCCTCTTAGCCAACCTTATTGCTTTTTTCACTTTAACTCTTGTGATTTACATTATTTATATCGAGTTTGGAGCTTCGTCATCAAATATTATCAAATAATTCTAATATGTACTCTTTCCACCTTTTCAATTTTCGAGTAACGGATTTTTCAAAACCTACATTGCACCGTATGTTCCTTAAACCCACAAAAAAAATCTTACTTCTTGTGAAGATCGTTTAGGTTACGAAAAAAATTCTACTCCTTTACCATGTTTTTTTTTAACTAAAAATTACTTTTATTTACTTCTTTTCCGCCTTTAATTCAATATACCAATTTGAAGCAAATTAATAATAAAACCGAAGGCAATGTTAACAAAATACAGATCGTAAAATGCAGTTCATAGTAATATTAACATGAACACGATGAAATGACACATTCATTAGATTAAAATTCAGAAAACAAAAGCTGTAACTATTATTTTACTAATCTAATACTTATACCTACAATGTTCCATGAGGGAATGTTGGAGAATGT
Organism: Eubasilissa splendida; assembly: GCA_031772225.1. Lineage (NCBI taxonomy): Eukaryota > Metazoa > Arthropoda > Insecta > Trichoptera > Phryganeidae > Eubasilissa > Eubasilissa splendida. The sequence continues at coordinate 7,329,717 of CM062873.1, read as the reverse complement.
TGTAAGGAGTCACGCCAATGATCGATATTGTCAGAGTCACGTCTGAGGCCAAACGATCTATAATTGGATTTAAACTTGACTAAACTATTAATACATTTATATCTGGACTATAATTCTTATAAGACAGTACAACATAATTTTTAATTACTGATCTTTGGTGTAATAATAATATGTTTTCAATCATATGATCATGTCTGTACCAATAAGAGTTATTTATGTGACAATTGATACATTTATCTAGTTATTAGATATCTGATAATCAATTGGTTTAATAAAAATACTGCATTTCTTTTGAATCTATGTACATATTATTGAAAGATCATAGATAATGAAAATCATATATTTGTCTGTAAAATAAAAACCATTTGGCATACCTACATGTTCTTGTACGAGTTTTGAAGCTTTATCGCAGACTTTAATCGGCGTTATTTTATTTTCAAAAATAAAAGTTTCCGACAAATTTTTTCCATAATCATATATCTTTTTTTATACTTCGATGCTTTGAAAGTTGTGTAATAATAACCATTCATTATTCCCTAAGCCTGATCGGGGAATGCGAGCATTCAAAAATTATTTACGATGTTGTAAAAAAAATAAATTGTTTGAAATAATTTCTAGGGTACATTTTGATACTGCTCTATGGTAGATATTTGAGTAAACCGTATTATTCCCACATCATATTGCGATAATTATTTGTTATGAATTTTTATAAATAAGTCATAATCAGCTTATTGTAAAACTACGATATTTTTTATTCAAAGAATATTGTCGTTTTCTAAAAATATATATTGCCAGATGTGGATATTTCTAAAAAACGTTTTAATGAATATTTGGATATCAATTATTAGAATTATCTTTTTTTAAAACGAATAATTTTTTAGAATAATTCTCACCTTCTGAGGTGATTTTTATATAAAGATCTTTTAAATTATCTGTGTGACGATGTACTGTACTGTATTGTGATACATTATTTCATTTTCCTATGCTGCGTTGCAACATATAATGAGTGTTATGGATGATGCTTAATACAGTTGGCGGGATGGCGCCAGTCTGCAATGTTAATACGGTAAAAAATATAGATAGTACCGAAAACTCTGAAGAAAGTATTAGAAATTCTGTAGAATTTCTAAATAGTTTTAACCCCCCAGACCTTCAGGAACCAGTATTTTCTCTTAGTCAATTTTATGTAACTTGCTGAAGCAACCCGTACCCTGGAGGGTATGGATTAGTTTGGAATGCTTTTAGATTAGATTAAAATTAAAATTGTTAAAAAAATTATGTGTAGTATACTTCATTAATTTCATTTCAAATTATTGTTATTTATATAAGTGATTTTATACATACTTCTTCAGTGTTCACTTAGGATATACACAAAAAAATATTTAAAAAAATCTACATTCTAATATAACTGTTAAAAATAACAATTTTAAGACTAAACATAAAAAATAAATGTATGTATTTTGGTATAACTTGTATACAACTTTTTAGGGATTTTGAATATTATCTCAACATATAAAACTGTTATTTATCTGAGATACCAAGTGCCTAAAAAAAATAATATATATTTATAAAAGTTGTAATTAAAGTAGTTGTATTATAATTTAATTTTAAAATAGCAGAAAACTAAGTTATGGCTATAATTTTAATATGATTTTGCTGCTTATTACTTTGGATACAATAGTGAAATGAGATTTAAATACATTATACGCTACCCCTCAAAGGAATATTTAAAATATTTTCATTTTAAAAACATACCTAGACCAAAATTTATCTCATAAAATAAAAATCTGAAAGAACCAAGAACCCTCAAATACGATTCCAATGAAACCGAAGAGCCTTCTTTTCTACTCACTTCCATCTGAAATGACCTGGAAGGATTACTGCGTAAAGAATTTGACCATTCCGGGACTAATACATAGGGATTGCGAGTACCGTTTTCCACTCGGCGATTGAAACAAGAGCAGATGGGGGTGGAATAAGATGAAGGCAGTATAAGGAATGTGACAGGGGAAGGGAACAGTGACAGTGGGGATAAGGGTTGTTAATAGGGTAGGGGGTAACAAGCCAGAATCAATTTGTATTCAGGTCTCCTTCTTACGTTAAAAGCTTACACAGCTGTTATTCATTGCGGCGATTGCTTTCGTGAATGGAATCGTCAAATATTTTTTACATCCTTTAAACTCTAAGCCATTTGGATGGGAAGGGGAGGCGACTTATCCGTCTAATCCTTTGGGTCCAGCGTCGTTTTATTTCCACTGTCTATCGTAAAGTAAGACATTCTTGACGGCTAGAAAATTATAAGTGATGAACAATATTTTACACGAGAATTTTTTATTTTATTATTCTGCTAAATGTTGTAGACATACTTAAAAATGATGTAAATTATTCATATATATTATATAACAAAAGTTTATACCTTTTTATTTTGTTAATTTTGATATATCTAGTTGAAAGCATTAGATCTTTTATGTATAGAAAGTAGGTATATATTTTATCCAAAAATCACTTTTACAAAAGTAACTTAAAAAATTTTTCATTTAACTTTCAAGCATTGTAATACATGTATATAATATTATGATAAATATTTACACAGGGGCAAGTGCGCGGATTTGACCATGGCTTAGATAAAGATCTGTGGCCACCGAAGATTCAATACAGAGACAAGCTGATAGCGGCTGGTCCGGGTTGGGTTCACAAACCGACATTTAAAAAATGTGTCATATGTATATTATAGTCTAAAATATTATGATACTAATTTTTCTTCTGAACGTTTTTAATTATTATATTCTTAATATTATAAGATGATATATACATGTAACTATTTTAAATTGATCGCAAGGAATTGCACATGTTGAATATACTTGTTATGTAATAATTGCATAAATAAATATGTAAATATGAGGTATACAGTATCATTTTGGGGCGCTTTAGAAGCATTTACCACGAGCCATACATTGTAGTTATCTTTAGAACTTTATACACAAAACTACAAACGGATCGTTTAATAATTAAGTTATATAAATATTGAAAAAATAAAACGATAACAGACTGGCCAGACTGCTCAGAAGTGGTTTAATAGCCACTACACGACCCGGCGCTCAATTTATGTATGCGTGTAACGGTTCACTTCACAAAACATTACAGGGTAGAATTAATTGTAGGTTTGCATAAAATTGACATACGCATTAGCACTCAATAAAAAAATTTAAATCGTCACGTTCAAATAATTCATAACATTTCAATTTTATAATCATATATTATAATATGAAAATACAATTTTAATGTATATGTGATCAGCTTAAATTAATATTTCTAACTGGTAGGAATTTTTTTAGAGCGATCTCAATACTAATATGTAAAAAAAAACTTGTTTCACTTCTCTTCACTGTTTACCATCAAAATCCCACTGTTTGTATATCATCACTATATGCATTTTCTATACAGACTACTAAATATATAAGTAGACATTTTATTGTTTCAATATTTGTATTTTGGTGCCACCCATGCGATTATTTTGGTATCACTTACGCAATCAAATAACTCCGAGACTATTTTTAAAAATATGATTCGATTGGAACGAAAATTTAAGCGCTGACAATATAATACGCATTAATGTAAAAAATACGTCTTATTTACACAAAAAATAAATTTTCGAAGAGTAAAAACTTTTACTGTTGCATAACTATTGGATTTACGTCTCCACAAATAATGTTTGTAGAATGCCCCTCGTCCCACAACTAATGCTCCAAACCCTTCTCCTATATGTACACTTTATTTAAAGTTTATTCATTTACTGGCCTGTGATTTTATATCATCATTCACTATTTTTGAAGAAAATTTTGAGAAAAAAATTTGATTTTTTGAAAAATTAAGTTACTTAAAAAAATGGATATTAATTTTATTTATTTTGAAATATTTTTACGGAGAACACATTATTATTGTGAAGTTGCAGTTTTTCAGAACATAGTTCTGTGGTATTTTCAATATTAATTAAATTAATCAACTTGAAAGTTATACAGTAAAAATCTTTTCATCGAATCGGTAGCATCTAAAATATTTATTCGAAAAATATATTTTTTCTGTATATCTTTCAAGTTGATTCATTTAATTTATTTTTAAAATATCACAGAATTGTGTTCTAAAAAGCTGCAACATCATAATGATAATGTGTTCTCCGTAAAAATATACAAGTTGTATTAAAGTTTATCAAAATTGAATATAAATGTATTGATTTAATAGTGTGTATAACTCAAAGGTATTTGAGTTTTGTCGCAATATAAAATTGATTTCTTTTAAAAATTGAATATCAGATGTAACATTTGAAAGAGCTATAGAATGTAAGTTCTAAAATTTGTCGTAAAACTACTTAGTTGACATGGCGAAACTAGATAACGGGTTTTTCCGGATTAAAATATTGTTATGATAAATAGATATTTTCTGTATATCTTTCACGTTGATTAATTTAATTTGTAGTATTTTTAAATACTTTGTTTTATAAATTAATGGCATATAAAAAATGAGGTGTTATTGCCAATCACTGCTCAACACTAAATATAAAACAAGAAAATACTGAAATTATCACCCTTCTAATCATGTTATTAAAATTAAGATACCCTAGGTCAATATAATTACTCCTCCGGTGTAGCCAGTGCGCCTGAGGCGTTCACGTTCAAATTCAAGACCTACTGAAGAGCCACAGCTGATAAATTAGTTAAGATTAAATGATTTGATTCGTAATTTGGATATTCCGAAAACAATAGCTGAACATCGTCAATAGTGGAACATTCTTATAAATAGATTAGATGTATCACATTGCAGAAGGGTGCGAAGAATAATTAATTTATTTTTAATGGACATTGGTTTAGTTTTTTTGAAAAATATATCACATTTATTAGAAGAAGTTAAGTTTTCGTAAGATACATCTCTGTGGAGATTTTTTATTGCCTCATTCCAGTTTAATTTAGTACCTCAAGTAGTCCGTCCATACGACAGAAATATATTTGAAAGAAATAAACATATGAAGCTGTTGCTAGATAAAATACTGTACAACGAGTGTAAATGGAAAGTTGTAATAATAATGATATCAATGCTCTCTTCAAGGAGGGTATTATAAATTTTGCTACGATTCTGCCGTTTCCCCACATAGGTAAGCAAACAGAAACAACGCCAGACTTTTCTGGCACACCACTCTTACCTTGTTCACTTTCATACAACTTCTCGTGCCAGCTCGACGATCGCCGAAGCTTCTAACAGCTTCCAACACGTTTATGAAAATAAGCCAAAGAAGCTGCAGCCAAAAATGTCAAAAATCTTATTTATTTGTATAAATTCAATTTTTTCACCAAAGTAATGAGCGATGGTGCAATTCTGCAGTCAGATTAAGAATCGACACTCATAAATTTAAAAAGTTTCGACAAAGTTTTCCGAAGGGAATAATTTTTTTATTATTGACCAGTGTTATTGTCAACAATAGCTTAAGATTCTTTGAACTTGAATTCTATGTATATAAACTTTAAATGGTATAGGCACGTGAAATGAATAATTAATGATTGTATGGCAAAGAAAATGTATGAGGCAAGTGTTAGAGGCAATTGAGACATGGTAGGATTAGGTAAAAAAAATCAAAATAACAATTTCAAGTAAAAAATGATTACTTTTTCAATAAAATATTTACTTTGTTTTTATTATTTATGAATGATATGAAAAATCGCTGTATCATAAAAATACAATTAAAATCAATAATTATCAAAAGTTTTTTCTTTATTTATATAATTTATGGATGTAAGAAATTAAAAATATACCTATATATATTCTCAATTACAATCATAGATGACAATGAAGTTTTTATTATGTTATTCTGCTGTGGACCGTTTAGTCAGGAGCGATGTATTCTTGTTCACGTGGAAATTGTTGCATAGAAATTGCCGAAGCTTGAGAAAATAGGTTGATTCCCTTAAACCCTATTAACTGTACTTAAATACGTAATAAATACACATAACGTGCACAAATCCAACATTTTGAAATAAATGGCGTGATGAAATAAACCAGATATCGGAAAAGGAAAAAGCTGCGGCAACCGACGAGCATGCATGAGAAAATATAGATACGCATGAAAGAGAACGAAGCAAGACCGGTACTCCAGAAATGGTGTAGTTTTTTATTCTCTCTGCCAACTCTTGTGGAGGAACTGGATGACGGTAAATTAGTTTTGGATAAGTCTACACACTGGGAAATCTATAAATATATTTATGTACTCTGATAAATAATGACGTATTATAAATTAACAACACAAAGATACTTAGAGGTGAATGTAGGGCGAATATGGGACTTATCCAAGAATTTGGCTGCAAAAATGATACGTTGAAATGTATTTCATATAATATTTGCAAAAATCTATTTTTTAAAACTTGTTATACAAAATATAAAAAATAATTAATAATATTACGTTTTATAAATGTAATATATATCTGCCTATTAGTAACATTAACCCATGAATCATGATAGAAAAACCAATAATTTTTATAGCTCGTAATTTATTGAATAAATCAAAAAAATAAAATTATTGTCTACGGGATGACCGTACACTTTCACATAATAGAATTGACAGCAGATCTTGTATTATTATTTTTTATTTTATGTGACACAGACTGATGTTCGGATATGTATCTGATATAATTTTAGTCTCTTTTTCAATTTGAAGTAAGTTATATCTTGCCTATTTTATCGTATTGAATATACATTTTGTAATATTTCTGCTGTGTACTCGGTAAATATAAATAAATAATATATATTCAGTTTGTACAATCATTATTTGCGTTTTATTATTAAAAATACACATAAGGCTGGCTTATTGGAAGGGGTAAGGAAGGAATACCTTAAACGAGGTGGACACTATCACCTTGGGAAACATAGCGACTCACGTACTAACTAAATAGGTTATTTTAAAGAACCGAAGTTGCAGGGCTAGACGTAAAAAGATGAGGATCATTCTGTCGCACAGAATACAGAGTAAGTTCGAATCTTCGTTGACTGTTCCCCCGGGAACACTTCGACCGGCTCATGATGAATCATTAACTTTTTAAAGGAATTTGTTCGGTCGTGCGAACAAATTTGTTTTTTAAGATTTCGCTAAAAGTCAATCTGGAAGATTTATAGTTGAAATGAGTTTAGCAAACCGAATGACTGAATTTGGCGAGCTTGCTTATTAGATAAAACTACATTAATGAAATCGTTTACTTTAATTACGATTTTAATAGCTTTTCCTCTAAGGTCCGAGTAAGATTATTAGTACCTCTAGCATATCTTGAATTTTGTTCGTGTTTGAAAGTGACACAAAATAATAATATTTTATTACATACTTTATAAAGGAGAACACATTATTATTGTGAAGTTATAATTATTCAAAACAAAGGTCTGGGATTTTTTTTAAATACAAATTAAATGTATTAATTAGAAAGATATACATATAAAATCAATTTTATCGAAAAATATTATTGTTGCTACCGGGATTCGAATCTGGATCTCTTCCTATCCGGGGAACGTGCATTAACTGATTATGCTATACCAACACAGTTGTATGTTCTGAATAATTACAAGTTAATTAATTAAGAATGTGTTCTCCTTAATATATTCTCCTTATCAATGTGTCAAAAATTTAATAAAAATGAATTATTAATTCTGGCATCTCCTATGGAATTACTCAAAGATATTTGAGATTCCGTAAAAATAAAAAAGATGGCTTTCAGATAATGGAACGATAGATGTGTTAATTTGAAAAGTGTAACATATAGGTTCAAAAGTTTGTTGTCAATCCACTGTATTGATATAGCATAATCGGTTAATGCGCGTTCCACTGATAGGAAGAGATTCAGGTTCGAATCCAGGTAGCAATAACAGTATTTTTCGATAAAATTGATTTTATATGTATATATTTCTAATTTATACATTTAATTTGTACTTTAAAAACATTTTTTAAGTGTATTTTACGAACCATAAATTTCAGCTAAACATTATAACATTAATTTGTGGTTACTTAAAACAGTGATCAATACCAGCTAGGCACACTACATCTGTTAATTTTACTGTATGTTGAAAAATAGGAGTAGGACTTACAGACGTTTCACATAAAAATATACTTCATTATTATTAAAAATTCATTTATTAGGATTTTTCACGTCTTATTGCTATGTTTTTTTATTAATATTACTCTACTAATTAAATAAATGTTGTATTTCACGATTTGCTGTTTAGTGCTACATATGAATTACCTTATCGCATTTAAGATACTTGAAAAACTATCAAAAATAAAGAAGCGAAGAATATGTCCGAAGTATGCAGCTTTCCTTCCTTTGATGTTATTACTTGTTATTAATTATCTTGACTTATTCACGCGTCTCTTTAATACCTCTTTATTGGTAATGCGGTTAATCCAGGAGATCTTTAGCATACATCGACATATTACATATTAAATGCCTCAAGTTTTTAATTGTTGTCTTCTTTTAACGTCTAGTCCTCGACTTCTTAGAGCAGAACGAGAACAACGTAGCATTTTATTATACTCCTGCGCGTGCTTAGAATTACGGCTCAATTGTAGACTTCTATGTATAGAATTGTATTAATATTTTTGGGGTGAAAACATCACATAAATTAACAGGAACATTTTTCTGACTGAAATAAAACTGATTAGTAATGAAATAAGCATGGAAAATGGTTACAGCAAATCTCTTACCTGGTTTGACTAGGTCTGATACCATTGTTATCTAGGATACTAACGATGATTAACGGTAAATACTTAGTGCAATAATTAATTGATATATTTTAATTTGAAGATTTAAATTTAACAATTTTATGTGATATACAATAAATCAAAATTAATATTGAGAAAGCTAAAAACATTGCAACCCCAGTTGGTTTCTGCTGAAATTATGACGATAAATATTGCAACAGTAAAACGTTACACAGGGGCTAGCAGGTGCGTGCGATTTTGGTGTGTTTCCAAGATATTTATGTAGTTAGTCGTAAATTAAATATATTGCTTAGAGAGAAATCGATACAGGCTCTCTATCCGTTGGGGTCGGCTGTGTGGTTGACATTAATGTCCCGCCAAGGAAATGACACAACACTGTAACACTAAACCAATATTCGCACAAATGTGGACCCAAGGTTGGTTGCTATTTGCTTTTCAAGAGATTCGTTGAAAGTAAACCCAAAATATTTATCATTTTATATAAAAAAATATTTATTATTCAATGAAAAAATATGTCTATAAGAAATATTATAAATATGAAATGTTATTAGAGTTATAAAGTTGAGTGAATTTTTAATGTATATATATTGATCTACGCGGCAACTATAATATTACAGTAAAGTAAAACGGCACCCCGAAAATTGCGCGCAACATAATTGCGCACCGATAATCACGCGCCGATAACTGCGCGCAAAGCTAATGCGCGCAGTACAACCCCGACAACAACGTGCAGACAAATGCGCGCAGAACAAAACTACAAAACTAAAAATTTGGTAAGCGGGTTTTGAACCCTAAAATTAATATAAATAAAGACATTTATTCCTATGTTGATATTGAATTTATTCCTATTGAAAAAATCATGAATTACATAAACCTAAAATTTACACGAAAAAATTAAAATATATTCAATAGACAGTTTATATTTTACAAACCTATCATTACAATAATAACGTATATCATTTAATTAAATTTTTTAGTTTGATTTTAAAAAACTGGCATTTATTCAGAACGATCTTTTTTTTCAGATGTTTTCATGTAATGAGTGTGTTTTACATTTAAAATACTTTTAAAAATGAAATACATGGGAATAAATGTCCTCATTTACGTTTGAGTGCGCGCTATTGTCGACGTGTAGTTGTTTTGCGTGCAATTGTCGGGATACCAAGTAAAACCGATTGGTAACGAAAATTCGAGACTGAAATATGTACTTCACTTTCAAATATCCTCTAACCTTAAACTAGCTTACCAAAATACCATGCTTTTACTACATGGGATGTTTGAATGGGTGCATATATCGTTACATTGATCACAACTTCTGTTCTTACTTTATTTATTTCATATTCATTCAAGAGCTAAAAAATGCTTTAACAGTTAAATAGTGTAAAGAATAGTAGATAATTAAATAATTCAATTATTAAACATTTTCAAGAGATGAAAAATTCTTAAAGGCACAATTTGTAAGCCAAAGCATTAAATATTTTGATTGTCATAATAATTAATATTTTCCCACCAATAATAAAAATGTAATTAATTTTATTTTTCTAATTACTTATAAATTATTATTTTGGTGCATACAACCTTTCCCATAAACACTCAAATGAGTCAATTGTGATAAATTTATACCATAACTATAATAGTTTTAACAATAATGATAACTCATTGCCCGCCATGTGGTGGTTGTTCTTGAATAAATGTTGTCATAAAATGTTCCAAAATACCAATATATTTTTGGAATATTTTTAATTGTTTTATAGAATTTATTTTTTATGATTGTTTTCATAAAAATACAATTTCGAAAAATCTCGGAGACTAGTAAAAAAGGGCTACCAATATATTGGCAATAATTATTTTGTTATCAGTCCGGTCTTTGAAAGGGATTAATCCAATTTGCTCAAAGAAATGACGAACGTGTAGTTAGCTTACTATTATCGATACCGAAAGGTGATTGTTATAGACTTTTAGAGCGGTCAAGTTTTTGATGTTAAGTGTGTTATAATTTTTAATGGTACTTACGTATTTATTTTACCTGACAATACAGAGACGTGCTTTTGGAATGAAACGATGTCGTATTTAATATGTTGATAAGATAGGTTATGTGATATCACGAGATTATGTGTGAGCGTCCGAGTACCAAATAAATTTAGCCTGGGCGCTTACTTCGTTAGAATTATAACGCAGGGTGTGCGTGTAGAGTTTGCTCAAATTTTTAAATTAATCTTCTAATTGATGACTTATTTGTAACTTAATTTCGACCGAAAATTCTATGAAGTTTACGAAATGTTTCATTAAAACTTTCTTCATTTTTGTAATGAGTTTTAACAATAAAAAAGCGTTGTTCTTTGGTGTATCGTTCCATATTTACTAATAGCAAGGTTGACAAATAAAAATATTACATTTTTTGAATGGCAAACCTACTATGTAAAAAACATGTTGCGAAATTTAAAAAAGGCGCTCTTATTGGGACACCTTTATATGAAGTAAATGTTCTATAACGTGAAGCGTTGGTTAATGAACTCGTCTGGAAGGCGGCCGCGAGAGAAGTGGCGCTCTCAGGGGCCGAGTTCCTTGACAGTGCGCGGCGCGATTTATTGTTGTATGTTTTTCGGTCGGTATCGGCATGATTTTAAGGTTGACGAGAGTCTCGTTTTGCACCCATATGCTTAAAATTACACAATTATTATTAAAATATGTTCTTAAATTCCGTTAATATCAAGTGTAATGTTGTGTAATGTCATTTTAAAACTAGTGAACTTTAGTATGGACCAGTGAAAAAATCATATAAAATTAAATGTTTAAGAAAATTAGTATATTCCTTTCGAATCAGTTAAAAAAACAGCAAACACTTTTAAACTTTTAAAACATAAATAAATTATTTGAATATTTTTAAAGTTTACCAGTAAGATATTTTGTATATTGTAAATATTTGTAACGTAGTAAATCTTATAAGGCTCCAAGCAACAATATAACGTTCAATCAAAACTCACATTTCCAAATTTGTTCAAATTGAGTTATATTTACTGCGTGACTCTAGGTGTTGATATTTAAAAACGAGTTCGAGGCATTATTATTTATAGTCAAAACATGATATTTAACACAAGAAAATCGACACAAAATATCTTGATTCTAGAGCATCAAATACATAAGAATTGTAATGTATTTTCTCCATATCTTTCCTTGTTCCAGTTCTTAGGTTCCTGTTTTCATACTCATATAATGCTACACCCCTGTATATATCTGTATAAGATATTTCCTAAAATTTATATTTATTTTGCTACTATGCAGTTATCTATTCATTATGAATGCTTATTTCGCTTCGGTTATTATTTTTGGTTCATTCTATACGTACCGATTTTAGACTTGAAGCCAATAAATTGAGAGAGATTAAATTAATGTATTATATCTTAAAATCGAAAAGTTTTGTTAACATAAAACTTAATACATGAAAAAAATTCTAGATAAATCTGAGGATATTCCGCACTACTTAATAAACTCACGATTTGGTACTCCAAACGAGTGTTTCACTTTAATACAACAATTTACATACTGATCGCGGTGTTGCTGGATTTTAATTATTCCCCAGCAAGTCGAGGCAAGGGGTTGAGAAAATAAGAATAATAAATTCTCTTTCCCTAGATCTAAAAGCAGATGTGATGATGTTCTTACCTTCCTCACCAGCTCCCCCACCATCCCGTCCCAGCCTCCCTTCACATCCGGGTTCTCCGCCCCGTAATTTCCGTCCTTCACAATGCGAAGTTCGTCTGAAGAAAAACAAAAATAAAGATCAAAATGTGAGTAAATATGGCGCCAGCACGCTAGTGCATTCGCACTTGCTCCACCACAATGTCTGCATTCTTTACATTCTCGGAGAAGGGCCCAAGGGTGGCTACTATCTAAAAATACTGTAATGCTAAAGAATTAGGATGTTAATTTGATAATTAAAAAAATTAAAGCAGTCAATATATGTATTAAAATATTTAAATTTATTTAATATGTACATAGATTAGAATTATTGAATGTTATATAATTAAGTTGGGAAATTTTGTTATATGAGAATCACTCACTAATGGAGAGAGTTTTAAATTATTAAGGAGAACACATTCTTTTTGTGAAGTTATTTAAATATATTAATTATATAGGTTCGAAAATCTGTGTTGGTATAGCATAATTAGATAATGCACGTTCCCCGGACTGGAAGAGATCTAGATTCGAATCCCAGTAGCAACAACAATATTTTTCGATAAAATTGATTTTATATGTATATTTTTCTAATTACATTTAATTCGTATTTAGAATTTTAAATGATTTAACGGATCTAAAAAAATGGTTTTTAACCATTGTTTCGTTTATTATGCAGATAGAGGTCGTTAAAACTAAATGTTCGTTATAACAGATGTTCGAATAAGAGGTAGTCGATTTGAAATAGCCACTCTAGCGGTGCTTTTAAGAGGTTGACAAGCTTAGTAGACAGTTGACAGATATCATGTAGACAGCACGCCATTACAAAATAGAGCACTGCACGGTTTAGTAACGATTACTTATTATGAAAGTATATTATGAAAATAATGGATTAATTGTGGGAACTGAAAGAATATTACGTACAATTTTCGATCACCATTTGGCATATTTATGGACAAAATTGTATGAAACAAGCTCTGAATTATATATGAACACATTGTGTTTGAAAACTCTTTAGTACCACATTACATCGAATTTTGTCAAAATATTTTTATTTTTATGCAAATAAAATCCAATTGACAATATTTACACCTGTCATTTAAAATCAAATCGATTGATATAAGATTGTTGCTAGGAAAGAAAATCATTAATATGAAATGAAACCGATTTTATTTTATTTAAAATAAATAAATGATGTACTATTATTTCATCATTTTTAATCTAAATCCAAGCGTCTTGCATAATAAAAATTCTATTAAAGCATAATGAATTAAAGTCTCGTTCATTGAACCATGCAACTACAAAATTATTTACCCAAACAAAATATGTTTTAGATGAAGACAGATCTCACTTAAACACGTTTAAAGAAAATAATAAAAATATATTTTATATATTATACCTACAATTATAATATTTACAAACATTTTTCAAAATAAATTTAAGCATTTATAAACATTCGGTGCTCATTTAAAAAATTCACAAAACGATTGAATAAAATTGATGTTTGTTTTGCTTGCATTTCATTCCGGCACAAATTTCTCGCCGAATAAGGCTTCGGCGAGAAATTTAAAACGTGTGTCAAATATAAAACGTGTGTCAAAATATTATAAATATTCTTGGGGTTGTTTTGGTATTGGTAGTGTACGCACGTATTTTTATTAAAGAGATAAACATGTGCCTAACAGTGTAGCGTTTCTGATCAAAACAATTATTAAGAAACGATAAAATTATTATTTTGTACCGTCGTCACAACTTTTTTTTTTGACCTGAATCGAACAGATTTTATTGTTTCTACAATAAATACAAATATTTTTTCGGATTCTTGTTATTTTTTAACTACTTACGTGTACCTTAGATTTCTAAGAAATATATACCCGGGTAAAAAACGGGTGTGTTTTATTTTATGGCGTAGAAACATAAGTTAAAAACTGTATTACTTTGATATGTATTATGTAAACGGAAAATGTATAACACATATGTAATATATATACATTTAAAATAAACTTATACGGTCCGTATTTCTATTATTGTTATTTTAAATATTTATGTATTTATATTAAATTTTTTAAATTTATTTGATGAACTAACTTTTGTCAATATAGTCAGTTAAAATCGTTGACAAATTAAACATTAAGAATATGCAGAAGTAAACTATTATAGTATTCATAAAAAAATAAGATCAAGTGATAACATGTAAAGAAAATAATCCCAAAATAGTATAGTGTATGCATATGTTTAGTGTTAGTATGTAAAATTGTATGGGAAGGCATTTATTTAACTGCCTGCAGTATTTGACACGGGAGACACACATTTGGAACACGGGAATGTCTAAAATGCATCATAATATACATGAGTACTGAATAAAATATGTCGTCACCATGGTAACGAGTGTGACTTTTGGTCTTTTTATCGTGAAATATTTTTATGAGTTTATTCTAGAATTATATTTTTGTTGCGGGTGCGAGCTAAGATATTTACACACATCGCACAATTAAATACTTGCTTATTGATATTCTATGTTGTTTTTGCAAACATATAAAAATAATTGGAACCAAATTTTGAAATTACAAAAACAAAATTCGAAATGTTTCTGGAATGGAATACGACGTTGAGATGCGATGTTCTCGATAACACAGTCTTTTTCTGATTGCAAACGAAAAAGCGCGATCATCTTTTTTTGCAAGAACATTTTTCGTCTTAGAAGTAGAGGCACGCGGAGATAGCTGTAATTTTCTGGCCAATTTTCAATGTCACTGCATTAAAGGAAGATGCGGGCTTTTTAAAATAAGTCGTTTATGTGAGAATATACATTTAATACATGAATAATTCATTACGAATTTAGAAAACATGTCTTACATAATATTACTTAAAAAAAATTGTATCACAAATTACTTGTTATTACATTTGTTTTATATGTTGATGATGTAAACCTAAAAATTGATTTTGAATGATGAAAAAAACAGAGAACAAATATTATATCAGGCATTGAGTTTGTACAGAAGTATATATATTATATACTTAGTTCAAACAATAGAACAAGAGAGAATCAAGAGGACGAAATAAATAAACCTATTTAGACTGGGTTGGATAGAGTTTGGAAAGATATATCCTCGAAGCCAGAATACCGTAATCTCTAAAGACTAAAGTTTACAATCAGTGCTTGCCCCCAGAATTTCCATACAGAGCCGAGACGTGGACCCTCATCGTCAACGTCATATACAAAACAATTTTTCGTTCAAAGAAAGTAAACAAACTGTGGCTTGGCATTATAATTAAATAATATATTGTTTAGTTTTAAACTACTTCATTATGTACATACACTAAAGTGAACTAGTTTCAGTTGGACCCAACCTTCTTCAGGACAATATAACATAGACTAACCAAGTACAGACATTCAATAAGAAGGTTAATAGCATATCAGAGTGGGACAGAGTATCAGATAGGGGTGGAAGTGAAGGGAGAGAAGGGTAGAGAACTACTTTAAAATCAGACTATTGGATAAATATTTATGTTCTTAACCAGATTCATATATAATTTACTATAATACAAAAAATCTGCACGCTCATGTGCCAATGAGCTGTACAAATTTATCGAAGAGGGTAGAGAAGGTGGGGAAAGAAGGTCCTGGAGTCGAGGCTCTGGTAAAAGCGTTGGCCACCATCATGCTCAATTAAGCAATCATGAAAAGAAGCGATCATTCATGGATGAGAAAGACTAAAGAAAAGATAATTGGCGATCATTGGAGAAATCATATATCCAACGGTGAAGAGACATAGGTTGATGTTGACAAATATGATACTCTGAGTGCAGTGACCTAACTACAAATATTAGGCCCCAATGCAGGATGGAAAATGGGACCCCCTAAATAAGTCTTGTATATAAGATATATGAATATTTTTATATAGATTATTTAATACTTTATTTTTAATCACATTATAAGTTAAATTTATACATTATATTAAAATACAATTTTCTTCATCAGGATGTTCAATAAAATATCTAAAATCATATATATCTAATTGTTCTAATATTAATAAATTTTGTTTTAAAAAAAAATAATTATTCAATAAATAAATCTAGTACTTAAATGTAACTAATGAAGTGGTTAAAAACAAAGCAGGAAGTTGATAGTCATATATATTAAAATAACATCTATATTAAAATTGATAAAAATTTGTAACAAATGTTAAAAATATTATATGAATATTAGTACCTACCTACTGCATGATTTACCTAATAAATGTAAGAAGTCTCTTGTCTCATATGGTATTCACAATTTCATGAAAAAAATATACGTGTTCTTAGAAATTTATAAACACTTGCAATTTAAGGCAATTTTCACATCACGACGATAGCCCCTAACATGACCATATGACATAGTAGCGGGATATTGATACAGCATCCACTGCTAATATTTTCATGTATTACGCAAGAAACGAATTATAAATTTTATAATTTCATTTCTTGCTCTGGATTACTATTAAAGTTGGGAAAGGTATCGATACTAGCAAAAATTTTAATGTATATGGATTGTAGGACGCGAAAGTTTTGGACCCCTAACTAATGTTTGCCCCAATATACTGCATTGTCATAGTTACGCTACTGTGTATGAGTGTATAAGACAATAATCAACTCTTTAATGATTAAAGTGTATTTGATGTATACTTATTACGCGCTAATACACACACACATATATGTATATGTATATATATATATATATATATATATATGCGATGCTCGTTTTTTAAGTAAGTAACCGTTGCCGGATATTCCCGGTGTAGCAGTGCCGTTGTGATGTTGCATGCGCAATGGTTTCCTTCATCTGTTGACTCATCACATGCAACGTTAGAGATATTCACATAGTGTGGCCATCTTGTTGTGTGTGGTTGAAATGTTTTTGGGGGTTAGGACGGTGGTTAAATGAAATACAGGTGATTGGCGCGTGTTGAGGTTTATTGTGACAATGAATAAAACAATGAAGACAGACAGAAATGAATACCGCGAATGAAGATGTAAGAACTTATGAAATGAAATGAATTGGTGGTCTTGCTCGGCAAAGGCGAGCCGGCAAGACCACCATTGTGAAACGCTGAAGCTGGAGAGACTGTCTGGCGCTGAATTGAGCCAGACTTGTGGCAGCAGCCGGCAGCGCTGTCGCTAGCGTCGATGCCGACTGAGATGACGGTAGATTTGAATTATGATCGCTACATGTTCAAGACAATAGGTCAGCCCGCCGACCGTGATATACGGTCCATGATTCGCTTCTGAATGTACGAAACATGAAATCAGCTGACATTCATCGCAAAGTGGTTCCTGTTTTATCCTGATTTGGCACCAAGTGATTTTCATATTTTCCTTCATCTAAAGCGGTTCCTTGGTGGCAAGCGTATGGATGACGATGATGAACTCAAAGACGGAGTACATACATGGTTTTCATCGCAGGCAAGTGCCTTAATAATGGTGGCGACTATGTTGAGAAGTTTTTAGTATAAGGTGTAGTAGTGTTTTAAAAATTATGTATTTCTTTAAAAAAAATCTGGTACTTGATAAACGCGCCTCGTATATATATATATATATACATTTAAAATTTACGAAGTTAGTATTATTATAATCGTATAAACATATAATTAAAATTGGGTGGAATTAGGATAGCTCCCAGCTGGTGAGTTCTGTTTTCAATATTATTTAAATAAGGCAATAAGCCTTTATGCATTCTCGACAGAGATGTTTTAAATTTAAAAAGGTCATTAGCTTCGGTGCCGAGGCCTAAGCTTTTTTGAAATGACCTTTACGAAAATCGTTACGGTAGTTCTGTAATGGTTAACTGTAAACATCGTTACTGTAATATCGATGACTTTCGGCCTAAACAAGCAACCGAGAAAAGAGGTAATTTACGAAACACTCTGTAGTATAATATAATAATTGCGAAAATGTATTTTTTAAATGTAGATTATCTCATTAAATTAAGAGTACGTCAAATGGTATTATATATATAAAGTTATTATGTAATTTCTAAAAAAACTCTTTTATATAATTTTTTTAATTAAATTTTAAATTATTTATATTTTCATTTCTATTTTAAGCTTATTATTGCAATATTTTGATCATATTTAAAATGACTGAAGTATAGATAACTATTTTTATAAAACCATATATCGCACACCTAGATCAAAATTAAGATAACCCAAAAAATCAAGAATTTTGAGTTATTATTGTATTCGGATACTCTGTCATATACGCAACTCATTTAGCCCCAGTTCTCAAAAAGTGTCATTTTAGGATACATTTATGACCTAAAATGTTATTTAGTTTCATAACTTTAGTAACCAAAAATTTATAAAAATGTTAATATTTTTTGTCAACTGAAAAAAGACTTTTTGAGTTGTCTTAGTTTTGATCTAGGTGTGCGATATGTTTTCCTATTCTTGACGCAACCAAACATTGATTTTTAAATATATTTGTATTATGACTTAATACTTTACATTAAATCCAGGTATAAGTTGAATTAAGTGGACATTTAATAAAATATTATTTTATTTTTCAGATACTCTTAAAATATCGTGGAGTTTTCTTGTTATACGATTAAATAATTTAAATATAATTTCGTCGATTGTATCGTTGAGGCAGATAATCATTTCGATCTTCAACCTCCTGCACTTGAAAAAAATTATTGCTAGGGTCTTTAAGGAATAGCAATAATAATAATTTTATTCACAATCCAGGAACTAGGTGGGTACAAAGGTGTATTTCGGGACGAAACTTGATGAGCGGTGTTCTTCACCCACCCCAGTTCGAAGGACCCGTGTAGGTGAAAATGTGATTCGTCGTTGAACCAAAAGTGATAAATTTTGAATTGTCCTTAGAACATTGTTAATTAATCACCGAAGCGCTGTCCTTTCTCTGTCAGTATTGCTGTAAAGATTTTAACATCGGAGTTTTGTTGAGAGATAATTTCAGATTTGATGCAAAGGTAATGGTTGAATCCATTGTCCATTTGTAACACACCTGACTTGAAATGGAATAACTACGGTCCACTTATCAGATTATCTTTACAAAGTACCGAACTTGTAAAGTCTAAAATAATTACAATAATAAGTAATACTACCTATTATTGTAATACGAATTTTTGAAAATACTTTTCTTGTATCTAAGTATATTAGTTCATAAAATTATTGAAATGCTATACTTTTTTATGCGTATATGTAACTTTTTATAGACAATGAGTCATACGTTATTAACAATAAATGACTACGATTCCTTAAAAATGTTGTATACAATTGTAAAACTTTAACTAAGTACTATAAAGTATAAGTACAATTAAGTTAACTTTTATATTATTATTATTTAATTTTGCAGATACCAATAAAATATAATGGAGTTTTTCTTTTACATGATGACTAATTTATTTTATTATAATTTTGCCGTTTGCATCATTGATGCTAATAGTCATGTGATTGTCAGTCATCAACCTCCTGCCTTTGAAAAAAAATATTGCCTAACTATGTTCTGAAAAACTGCATCTTCACAATAATAATGTGTTCTCCTTACAAACACACCTAACATCTATAATATATCACTAACAATACAATCGCTTGTACAAATATTGACGCAGGTCAAATAAATTATGTGGAATAGGAAACACTTTCGGATACACATTGCTACATGTCGTGTTTTATTAGGCAAAGAGGATATTACGCCACAAATAACCATTCCGACACACATATTTTGCATTGAATCCGTACTTTTTTCAGGCGTTGATTATCTTTTAATTGTCAGTCAGTTCTAGATGCAAAGTAAACAATTGTCCACTCGTGCTTCTGGTTGTTCGTGGATTATCTTAAACTATTTGTGTAGATTATAAAATTGGGTATCTAAAGGAATATGAAAAGAATGACTTAAACAAATTGCTTGCATTGTTTAATAAGTGGCAGAGACGTAATAAATTAGAGTTTAATATCGTAAAAATTGTACATATTTAAAAAAAAAAATTATTAATATTATTCGAAAGCCAAAATATTTCTAGCAATAAAAAAAATTTTTTTTTTTAAATTACAACAAAAAATATTATAGAAAATAACGTTGATGAATAATGTAAACACTTGCAGATATTTTTAATATTTCAGGATGTACAAAATTATTATCGACATATTTATATGCTGTAAAATTGTTCTCCAGTTTAGCAAAAAATATCGGAAATTATAATATACATGCATTTTATAAAGTTGGAATAATATATACATATATATATATATATACATGTTTATGATACGTACGTTTTCCATAATTTACAGTGTCCTATTTATATTTTGTTTTAATTCTACCTTCCCAATAATTGTCTACGATTATATTAAATTTTTTCGTACGTATTTACTATACTTTTAAAACTAAATATTTTAAGCGTTGTGTCAGGAAGTACCGAAATTTTTATATTCCTTGTCTCGGGATGGTAGAGCCCAAAAACCTCCTCGTTATTTTAGATTTTTTGTCCCAGGCTTAAGGGATGATTGAATTATTCATCACATGTTCACAATTCGAGAATTGATTCCAAGCTTTCTCGGGTGACCTTAGAAAATGTAGGTATTGCAATTTAAAACTGTAACAAATCCGAACAAATAAATGAAACGCTTATTCCAAGTATGGCGAGATAATAGTGTATTTTAATTTTATATGTAATGTAATTTTTGAGAATTATGTTGTATTAATAGTTATGAAATCACGTGAAGAGTTTAAATAGTTGATACGCTACAAGTTGTATATTTTTTAATTAAATATTTAAAAAAATAAAATAAACTATATTTAAGCTAGATGGTCGGGGTAGTTGTAAGATGATTGTGAATATATAATATAATCTGTTCTAAATAAATCTTTAAACACCACCTACGAACAGGCTCACGAACCGTGTTGCTTGGTTAAAGGTGCATGGTGTAAGATTAATATTATTATCCAAATATATTGCTTATTTTCGTAAATACATACTATGCAAATATCCTATCCAAAAATACTATAAATTTCGAGGAATAACATTATTTAGAGAGACATTTAGGTAAGATAAGTTTTTCAATAAATATAATACAAAGCGAATAAATATTATATTACATATTCGTATGTAAACCACTCTTTCTGATTTTCTATCAATTTATTAATCTGTTATAATTACAATGATACAATACAATAATAAATTCTTTTTTTAGTTCTACAACTTCTCTAAAAAGCATGTAATTATGCAGAGAAGAGGATTACGTATTAATAATTATTGTTTACAATAACTAGCTTATAATAAAATAAAATGCAATATATTTATAACAACGATATAAAAATAATATGAATTTCTATATGAGATGGAGACAACCTGGAGAGATTGGCGATCATTGTGAATCTACAAAGACGATGGACAAAACGGACAGACCAAGTCCTAGACATGGCCGGAGATTTGCTAAGAAAGGCCCGGGATCAAGAATAGTGAAGGAAAACAGTCAGTATTGTAAAAGGAAACTAAAGGAGCACGATGCTCATTTATGAGCACAACGACTGTAACAGAAAGATTATTACTGAAATTAGATAGAGTTGTTAATGAAAAGTTTACTTATTTATACATAGAAGTTATAGATTTTTAATAAATATAGATTTATTTATTATTTTAGAATTCAGAGCGTAATTGAATTCATCACATAAGTATTATTAAAGAGAACATATTCTTATTATGAAGTTGAAATTATTCAGAACATAGGTATGTGATATTTGAATTACTAATTAGAAAAATATACATATAAAATCAATTTTATCGAAAAATATTGTGTGCTGTAGTATAATCGGTTAATGCATGTTCCCCGGATTGGAAAAGATCCAGGTTTGAATTCCAGGAGCAACAATTTTTAGATAAAATTAATTTTATATGTATATCTTTCTAAATAATATATTTAATTAGTATTTCAAATATCACGGACCTATGTTCTGAATAATTACAATTTCATAATAAGAATGTGTTCTCTTTAATAATATATGTTATCAATATGTCAAAAAATTAATAAAAATGAATTGTTAATTCTGGCGTCTCCTATCGGACTACTCAAAGGTATTTGAAATTCCGTAAAAATAAAGAAGATGGCTTTCAAATAATGGAACGATAGATGTATTAATTTGAAAAGTTTAACATATATGTTCGAAAATTTGTTGTCAATGCATTGTGTGCTCTAACATAATCGGTTTATGCTCGTTCCCGAATTGGAAGAGATCCAGGTTAGAATTCCGGTAGCAACAATAATATTTTTCGATAAAATTGATTTTATATGTATATCTTTCTAATTCATAAATTTAATTAATATTTAACATAATGTACCATTTTCTAGATAACTGTGTTTTGAGAGAGCCTAATATATAATAGATAAGCTATTATCCATTATGTTAATATAATCTGAGTTCGAAATAGAATAATGAAAACTGATATAATTGATAAAATAAGCTTAGATACGTTAATATACGATACCGACTCATGTTTCAAAAATGTTATGGACAACATCGGATAGGAATAAAGTTCATCACTCGGAAAAACGTTGTTGATGGCATAAATCTATTATTTATAACTTCATTTTCACTAATGCACTCAAACGCTTCACTACTTTCATCCAATTTGATGATGGAAAATTAAATTTTGGAAAGTCATGTTGGCGAGTGATCTAATTGAGGCCATAACCGAATTTAATTGCGACGAATACATAGTAACAATTTCGAAACTAGCGACGGAAGTCTTTTTGAGGGTTGTTTGTAGTTAAGCGTAGGTGCACGCCGAGGGATGAATGTTAAATAATTGTTACCAATATTTAACAGGAATTGTTAGAATACTTTCAATTTAATACTGAAGATCGTATGTGATCGACTTATAATTTTGTAATCTTAACTGTTGCTCAACTATTTCTCTATAATATATGTAATTAATAATATTAATATATTTAATATTTGGTATTATGTACTTATAATAATTTATTATAATAGATTCATTTTACAATGAAAAATCTTCTGATAAAGTTATTTATAATCGACCTCAAAAAAGTTATTCAAAATAAAATCAATAAATTCATAAAAAGTATATTATCTCTTAAACACGATTTATTAAGATTACCTTTTTTAATTTCTTATTGTTTATTATCATTATTTTAATCTATTACCCTTAACCACGAATGTTTTATAGTGATTCCAACAATACAATATTTTTAGCCAAGTGTTAAATCATTTTAATTTTGTGTAAAATATTTGAATGACTGCTAGATTCAAATATAATCTTGAATTTAAAACAAATATGGCTAACTAATCAAATGATTTTCTAACACGCCGTTTCCATAGAAATTAAGGTAAAGAGGATAGAATGCCACACTTTTATGTCTAAAAATATATTCTCGATTTGTCTACATTCTTCTTCTTCTACACACGTTTTCTCATGCATGTTCGTTAATTGATGAAGATCGTAGAGGCTATCTATTTTAGTGATTGTTTCGAGTCTTTTGTAAACGTCTTTTTCTTTCTCACCGTTCATTCCTCAGTCATCCATTCCACACAACTCGCCCACCCAAGCGGTTGCTTATTTTTTTTTGACCAAACATGTAAATTTTATCGCTCATGTTTCTATTTAAATTGCCGAAATTTAATAAAATAATTTCAGCATGCTAAATGTCACTTTTCGTTCAATATATCGCTAACCACAATTGCATTTCTATTCTTCGATATAATATCGCATGGTAAAAACATAACAAACAATGATATTTATACGTACACATCATGTCTAAAAATAAATCATCAATAATGATGGAAAAATTAATATTTTAAATTTATATTTTTGGTGCTATTAACAGTTGCGTCATATATGTTCTTTGCCATTCTCGCCTCATCCATTCGTTAAACTTGTCTAAAATTTTTAAATAATTTTTATTATTTTTTACATTCTTCCCTAATTTGTTCACTCTTTACTATAAAATATTTGACTTTGACCATTAAAATAACACAATTCAAGGTCATTTTTATTTAGGAGTTCGTGAAATTATTATAATTTAAAAATATTATTATAAACATTATAATTTACATATGGAATAAAATAAAACAAATCTAGATAAATTACTAAGATTCACATAATAAATGCATGTATATAAAATTTGACGACTTTCTAGCAGGGCTTGTCAGGTCTTTTTAATATGGACATCTAGATATTTTTTGTGCATCTTTCTAAAAGATTTACTTAAATTTATTTTTTTATTATCAAGAAACTATGTTATATTTAGGAGTTCGTGAAATTATTATAATTTAAAAATATTATTATAAACATTATAATTTACATATGGAATAAAATAAAAGAAATCTAGATAAATTACTAAGATTCACATAATAAATGCATGTATATAAAATTTGACGACTTTCTAGCAGGGCTTGTCAAGTCTTTTTAATATGGACATCTAGATATTTTTTGTGCATCTTTCTAAAAGATTTACTTAAATTTATTTTTTTATTATCAAGAAACTATGTTATAAAAAATTGTAATTTCACAAAAACATGTTAATTTATTAAAATAAAGAAAATGAATTACTTTTTATGTGGGTATTAGATTTGGACATAAATAAACAAATAAATAATTTTGTATTATATTTATGAAATTTTAGATAATAATTTTAAAATATCATATTATTAAAGTTATGATATAAACTTATAATATTATGCCATATTTCATCGATTGTTACACACGTTTTTTTCCTGCTTTGGGGTCTCTGATTTCTGTGGTAGGTTATACATTCGATGGTGTCTCAAAAATCGGTTGGTGCATGGAGAGAGGATGCGGCGACGTAGGTAGTTGCGATATAGTCGCCACTACCCAAACATAATCACTTTAAATAAAATTGTCTTCTTAATTGTCGCTTAAAACGTCTCAGTTTCAGACTCTGATAGTACATTAATAATATTCTCCTTTTTATTGATATTGTATTTTTTTTTTATTTCTGAAGTTTTTATTTTAGTTTTTTATTATTGGTATTTAAAAATAAGGGTGCCACTTAAACTCAGCGACATTGTGTATTCGATGCACAATCCTATATATATATATAACCATATTACGACTTTATGATCACAAATATCATCATAACATTCCGATTTCTTACCGTCCGAGTATCAAACATGATAAGAAAAAAAAAGTATTAGTTAACCACAATTTTGTAGCTCAGTTATTAAAATCCAGGAAGAGCTAATTGACTATGCAGTTGAGGTTACGTCGTTGTCGGTTTGTTTACTAATGACTCTTTATTAATCCAGTCTCATCATTCGGCCAGAGGTTTTAATTAATCGGATGGAATACTGTTGATCAGGCAGCCGTTTAATACGCGATCCTCTGAGCGCGCCCGACATAGTTCGCATCGCTGCCGCTGGAACAATTTCAGCTACGGGCCATGCAATAAATACGCTCATCCAAAATACCTCGATTGGCGAGAAATTTATAAATTTTTAATAAATTTAATAAAAATGAATTTTAGTCTTGCTTGAGGGACTGCGTGAGTTTACTGGAAGTCACCAGGGAATAAAGAGTGTTTGGACCAGTCAGCGCTATAAATTTGTTGTACAATGTTTGAGTAATAAATCGTGGAGAAATTGCCATTATTGATTTAATGGTTAAATATGTACATTTTTGAACTCGTGACTGACTACTGACTGCAACACTCTACATACATTTTACATGATTTTTGAATTAAACTGACATTACATGATTTAACTTTAGGAATATAATAACATAACATAGAAAATACATCAATGCAAGTCAAATTAAACATAATGTTGTGTATATGTTACCAATGAAAATACATAGTTTATGAGGAAAATATACAGCATTATAAATTTAAATAATAGACTTTCTTCCCCTGAAAATTACCAATAAATTAATACAGTAATACGTTTAATTCACGACTACGAGAGTCATGATAGAAAAAAGTAAAAATAATATGCATGTGATTAAATGTTTTAGTGGAGAATAGGTTTCGAGTTTGCTTCAGGTGTACCTTGGATATAGGATCCATAATATGCCAAACACGTTTTAAGAAAACAAAAATTAAAAGTGACCCGTGTAAGACAGGTGCGTGCACGAGCAGGATAAGTAAAGAAAGGTCAATTATTGGTTTTGTGGTGGTTGACTGTATGAAGATTAATATGCGAACATGTTGACTCTTGTGTCGGGAATTAGCCAATGCGGAAAGATACAATCTTCTCAAAAACTAATAAAAGACACAAATAGTGGTGTATATACAGTATTAATGAAAGCAATGAAGTAATCTGTATTTCTAACATTTTATAAATTATTAAAGATTTATAATTTTATTTATAATGTATAAATATTCAATTCTGAAGGCACTTTTATATATTTTCTGACATAGGAGCAACTAAAATATATAATTAAGTGTTTTTAGTTTCATTCACTAAAAACATAAATATAATAATTGTAAAAAAACTAATGCGGTTTTTCAATAAACGTAAATTAATGTTAATTAGTAGGGAAGCAACTACTGTCCCCGATTGCTTACTGCTAGGTCCTGCAGGCGGCTATTGTGGCCGCATCGCGGCCGATAGTGGTCAGAGTCTCAATATAATCTATATTTCAATCATAGAGCTTTTTTCAAAACAAACTACGCGTAAGTTAAATGTGTTAGCTGTCAAAACGAACAAAAATGACATATAAGAATCATGGATAGACAACTTCTATGGTAAGATTTATTCCATACCATAGACAGAAGAAAAGATGACAGATGTAAATGTAATATTATTATGGATAATTTAGGTTAATTACGAACGTACCTTTGAACACCCGGCAATTTTTTAAGCTCACTTAATAACATAGCAATCTTAAAACAAGATGTATAATAAATTTACACTTATTATGTTAGTGCAAAGGTCTTGATTATCTTCCCAGATTCGTTTCAGAATTGCAGTTAAATACGGCTGCAAACATTTTTGATGCTGGATTTATAATTTGTATATTTGCGAACATTTGAACTACTTATAGCATTTAATATGTGAATGTCAAAGCGTTTTGCGCAGAGAAAAATAATTAGTTTAGATCTACCTACCTATTTAATATAGAAATAAAATATTAATGTAAGAATCTTTTTAATCTGATGTAGGCACTTTTTACATAGCTAAGCAATTAATAAAAATAACGTGATTTGTGAGCCCTGTTTCAGTTTTCTTTTGAGAAAGTAGATTAAAAAAATAAGTTTTTTGCTAATTAAATTAATCTGACCGAGTTAATTTATTACAAACATAATTGAAGGCAAATTAAAAATACACAATGAGTAGAAGATTAAAATAGTAATAATTTAATGATGATGATTCTAGAAAAAAACGTTTCGATTTATATGTCACGTTATTTATTTATGTCTTCATGCAGTCAAAAAGTATTTTTTTCTACATTTCAAATTTATAATATAATATAAATATATTTTTATTATGTGTACGTTTATAGATATTTAATTACATTATTATTATTTTGCGTATGTAAATATATAATATCTTCATCATTTTATATTCGCGCACTCAATTCAACTTTCAAAACTTTACACTTCACTTCAACTCAAAAAACAATTCTTCACTAATAGGTAGACTGTTTTCATTAAATAACTATTGGGTATTTATTTTAATATTATCGTAGGTATAAAGCTTTTAAGTTAAAGAAAATGTGTTTGAAGTTAATTGCTTTCTAACATAATTATTTAATCAATTAGTTAAATACAAATTAAATGTACTAATTAAAAAAGATATACATATCAATAATCAATTATATCGAAAAATATTGTTGTTGCTAAAATTTGTCATCAAAAGTACTGTTGGCTGTAGCATAGTCTGTTAATACACCTTCCCCGGATCGGAAAGAGATCTAGGTTCGAATCCCGGTAGCAACAGCAATATTTTTCGATAAAATTAATTTTATATGTATATCTTTTTAATTAATATATTTAATTAGTATTTAAAATATCACTGATCTATGTTCTGAATAATTATAACTTCACAATAAGAATGTGTTTTCCTTAATAATTAATTATTTTATTGCTTCGTAATATAATAATTAAATTGCAGATAAACTTCACTGCTTCCTACCATAACTATTTATGTTGAAAATTAGTTTTCTGAACTATTTTTTAGTTCGTATCAATATCAATATATGTATTTTTATTAGTATATCACATTCTTATTGTGAAGTTGTAATTATTCAGAACATAAGTCTGTGATATTTTAAATATTAATTAAATATATTAATTAGGAAGATATAAATATCAATTTAACGTATTTATTATAAATCGGCCTGGAACATAATACTTATCCTCTATTTATCGAAAACATATTTAGTTGCTACCGGGGTTCGTATTTGGACCACTTCCTATCCGAAATACACGATTCTCCGGAAAGGAAGAGGTCCAGGTTCGAATCCTGGTTGATTAATTAATTAAATTTGTGTTAAATACTATATTTTTTTATTTATAATTATTGTGTTTAGTTTGTAGAACTTCGTCTTATTTTTTTATGAAATTTATAAAATTATACTTTAATAAATATTATTACCGAGTTCTGCTAGTAAATTAAAAGAGGAACTTACAAAATATTTCGACTAATCATTTACAGAAACGGGGAAAATTGATAATTTAGCTAAACATAAAATTTTACAACAATAAAAGCATTAGCATAGATATTAAACACATAAACGGGGAATTCTTAATGATAAGTGCCTCTGAGAAAAATAATATTAATATACACCACGCTTCACGGCTTCACCGAAACTACCCAATCACCCATAGAGGAAAGGGTAACTAAGATCATTTAAATAAGTCAATTGTACGTGGTTTATTCACAGTTTAAAAATGGCTTTAACAGCCGAAACAGCAGTAACGTTTATATAATGCTTTACGCAAAATTAGATTAAAAAAAATTTCATTATAATAAAAATATACTATACTAGTATATGTATAAAATATTATTGTGACCCTGCATGCACCCCGCAGACATGGCCGTGGAGAGACTCACTGAACAACCATATAGGTCTGAAACCCAATCAACCAATCAGCAGACACCATACATCGTGACGGACACTGCCCTAGGATCTAGCGACCACTTTGCCGCAAGCCTCTCTTTCATCCACAACATCAAGCGAGCCAATTCAGCGTTCAACCACATAATCGCATTTAACCTTGTACCACCTCTGTATAATTCATCCATCAATGAGCGCCAACCTTTGTAAGTGCTCTTTCATTTTTATATCTTGCTCTAGATAAAACATAAATACTCACACACGCTCACCATACACACTGCGACATGCACTAACACGTGTGAGAGGTAGTTAGGGGCTTCAGTCCCATATATAAAAAACCTTCTGATACAGTCACGAGTTAAAAATAGACAACAACCACAACCTCTATAATATTAACATTTATTTATTTATATGTTATGTACTTACACGTGATTCCTAGTGTCCTTGCAATGAGGTCAGCAAGGTCCTTACAATATCCTTCGAACCTGTCATTCCCTTCAAGAGTTTCTCCTGGCTCAGGTGTACGCATCATGATGTAAGGTTCTTCAATGATGGTGGTGACTATGTAGGTCCTATTCTTCTCGATATCAACCCTGGGGCGGAGGCGGACGTACTTGGCAGCGATGGGTGTGAAACCATTTTCTTCGGTCCATTCAGCCACCTGACATTAAATAAAAAAATAATTAATCACTTGAAATTTCAAGCTCTATATTACTTTTTTTAGCAAAACAAATATTTTTTGTAGGTGAAACATTTAAAAAAAAATTATGTTCGGCTTTTTTTATGTGATCGGTGATCAAAGTTTGGAACTATAACGGAATCTTTTATACACATAGGAATTAAATTGTGTGAGTTATAACAATTAATAGTAGTATAAGAAATATTAAAAACATATTAATATTGGTATCATTATTTTTAAAGGAGCTTAGCAATATTATTTGAGTCAATAATATAGGTATATTCTCAAAGACCTTTGAAAAGCTTTGGTAAATTATATTACAGAAAATGTGCATTCAAACAATATTAAATATTATTGTTTATATTTTTAAAGTAAAATTTGTCTTTTCAAACAATTTATTTGAAATAATTAAGCTCAATTTAATTTAGAATTAATAAAAAAAAATGTTTGCTAAGTTTAGTGTAAAGTAACTTTAAATATGAATTAAATATATTAATTAGAAAGATATAAATATAAAAACAATTTTATCGAAAAATATTGTTGTTGCGCCACCGGGATTTGAACCTGGATCTCTTTTCTAACCGGGGAAGGTACATTATCCAACTATGCTATAGCGACAATATTTTTAACGACAAATTTTTGAACCTATATGTTACCTTTTTGATATTAATCGTTCCATTATTTGAAAGAGCCATCTACCTTATTTTTACAGAATCTCAAATATCTTTGAGTAAACTAATAGCAGACGCCAGAATTATTAATTCATTTTTATTAAATTTTGGACACATTGATAAAACTTTATTATTAAGAGAACACATTATTTTTGTGAAGTTGTAATTATTCAGAACATAGGTCAGATATATATTTAATTCATATTTAAAATATCACTATATCACATATGTACTTTATTAATTATTATTTATTTTTATGTTGCAATATTTTTTTCATACTCTTTTAACTATATAATTACTAATATTATATAGGTAACGATATCATTAAATTTATCTGTGAAATTTAAGGCATCGCATTTGCCTATCGATGAAGCCTATCAATATCTCAAATTAAATTATATCAGTCGAAATTCGATATCGAGTAAAATAATAATTAAAGTTTATTTTGTTTGTAGAATATCTCGAAAAACTGGAATTATACACTTCAGTAATATTCCACTCATCATGATTTGTTGTTGTCGACTAATTATATTTTGAGCGAGTTGAGACCAATCAGTGCAAAATTCTGCAATAATCTTCTCATCAGAAAATATTTTATATAACAACATCAAATATTTTCATGTTTGTATCGAGTGTTTCGTGAGTCTTTTTTAATGATATTGAAAACAAATTCGAAAATAATATTTCTGAATGGAAATAATAATTTTGGTTACAATTTCAATGAAATTAAAAACTAATTGAAAATAATATTTCTGAATGGAAATATTAATTTAATGGAAATAATAACAAGTTAATTTTAAAATACTGTATAGCGTAATATTATAAATTAAATTAAATGTTTCAATAAAAATTGTCAAAAATTTTTTATTAACATACATATTCAAATTATTTTTCTAATTTAAGCACAAATGAGTAACGGCTATTATTAAAATATATATATATATATATATATATATATATACATAAATTATATATATTTAACCCCTTCTGAATGATAACTGGAGCAGGATGGGAGAGTCTGGGAAGTCGACAAGAATGGTCAGGGATAGGAGATAGGAGTCGATGGAGAGCACTGTGGAGAGGGCCAAATCCCACCCGGGTATGTAGTGCCGTGGAAGAAGACATATATAATAGGAATGGATCAACCTTTCAATTATTATGGTTTTCAAAGACTTTTCATATGTAATAATTTATCAATATTTGTAGTACCAAATTCCAAAACCCCCTAAAACGATTTCATGTGTTTTTGAGTTATGGGTAAAAACGTATATTTATGTACATTTGTACATAAATATACATTTTCAATTCTTTAATGTATTTTTTTCTGGTATGTAAATATAAATCAAGCTTTGCGTGAAAAACGATTAGAATATCAAAAAAGGTAACACAAAGTGATTTTGCTTCATGATAATGCACCATAGCACACAGCAAAGCCGGTCAAGGAAACGATTGATGCGTTTAGTTGGAAAATATAATACTTTCGCATGCGGCTTACTCACCAGACTTGGCTCCGTCCGATTACTACTTATTTGCATCGATGTGACACGCAATTGCTGAAGAGCGCTTCATTTCTTACGAAAATGTCTTACGATGATTGGTTTGCCTCAAAAGAGCAACAGTTTTTTTGGCGTGGCATCCACAAATTATCAGAGAGATGGGAAAATTATATAGCTAGCGATGGGCAATACTTCAAATAAAATATTTTGTTTAATTTTCATACAAAAAAAGTGTATTTTCTATACAAAAATTCCGGTTTCATATTTACATACCAAGTATATCGTTCTGGCAGCCATAATGAATTTTAGATCACGTAATCATCAAAAAGTATTGTGATTGGCTGATTTATTTTAGGGGGAATAGCAACTTACAGTTTCTCTGTTTGGATATAATACAATATCAATGGATTTAAGTGGATTTTGTGAGAAACAATATGTTCTGCATGTAGCTGATGAATAAATCTACAAAACTGCATATAAATTAATTCATTTAAGGGGTTTTGAAATTAGACGCTACATTTATTCAAGATAAATAATCTTACCTTGACCATGGCGCTGTTGACGGTCATCTCCACAACGTGCAAGGTATAGTTCTGGCGCCGGCCCTCATCATTGAATCTGACATCACCAGTGAGTCCCTCGATCTCCACCTTTGGCATCATTCAATCTCATTAATTCTGTGGGCTTCATCTTATGAGAATTAGTATTAAATCATATAAACACAATGGAGCATCATATCGTACCAACAAAATGGGACAACAAATAATACCAATAGAATGGCGCAACAAATCATACAAACAGTATGATGTAACAAATCATATATATTATATATAATGGGGCAACAAATCATATCAATAGTATGAGGCTATATGTCATATCAATATAATGGGGCAAAAAATCATATCAATAGTATGAGGCTATAAGTCATATCAATATAATGGGACAACAAATCATACCAATAGTATGAGGTAACAAATTATATCAATATATTGGGGCAACAAATCATAAAAACGTAATGGCGCAAAAAATTATACGAAAAGTATGAAGCAACAGATCATACCAATGGATTGGGCAATAAATTGTTCAAATATAATAGAGAAAAAGTTATATGATATATTTAAAAATAAAAACATAATAATGCGCGATAAATTAAGAAATACATATACTTTTAATTACGCATTTAATATTTAGATTTATAAGTTCCAGAATATAGCTAAGATACATTGATAAATGCAAGTGATTCGCTGTGTAATAATTGAGAACGTCTTATGTATTTAAAATAAAAAACAAAAAGTGATAAGATAATTTTTACACAAAAAAGGAAACAAAAAACTTTTTAAAGACAAATAGAATGTATAATTCATAAACAAAGATTTTAAATAATCCTCTATTTTTAACAAATGCACGAATTCCATACCTTGTAAACATGTTAAATTTTCAAAATTTGTAAATTATACAAACACTAATCAGAAGCTTTAAACTTTCTCCTCAAAGCTACATTAACAAAACATATATTCCTATCCGAAAAGTGTTTGCATCTAACCATACCATTTACTTTATCAACCAGATAAATTATCTGGAACAAAAAGTGAAGAATAAATGTACATCGTATCGCGTATTTTGTGTACATTAGAAATATAATTTTCATTTTTTAGTGAAAATTTAAAAGTTTATAAGAAAATATGCATAAATGTAGAAATAAAGCTTTTAAATGTGGTATATTAAAATTATAAATACTGTTAATTTTAAAAAAAACCACTGTTTTGTGGAAAACTTTTTTATGTATAAATCTGGTAATCTTAAAAAATATGTGATGAAGAAATGACCAAACAAATACATGATACTTGTTACCATGGTGAATACATTTTTTTATTCAGAACCTATGAAAGTTAATTGTGTATTTTCACACTTTCAAAATTCACACATTCGAATAGCTAGAATATTCACCTATTCGAAAATTAAAATATGTCCATTCGCATTCCAGTAGATGTGTAAAAAACTTAATGTAAATTCAATACCTACCGATATCTATTGAATTTTTTTTACTTTAATTTAATTTAAATACAATATTAAGCAACCGCTTTCAAAAAAATAAAATTTTAAAAAGTCAAAAAAATTATTTCTTCATTCTTAGTGGACTGTATACGTAGCAATTTGGCAAATAACCATGAGAATAGTAATTACATTTACTAGATTGTTCATTTTATTTTGATATCGCATATAATGTTAAAAGTAGTCGCACGACTTTACACGAGACAAACGGATGCCGAAAATCTATAAAAATTTTTAGATGTAATTTTTTTTATATTGGCGTGACTTATGATGAATTGAAAGCTTTGAAATTTTAACATCAGTTGAGAATCTATTATATTTGCTTAACAAACTTATTGACTCGTACTAATACCGTTCGTAATATTGTTAAGAGCCGCAATATTGAATATTTTGGGCAACTAATTCGTGGACACAAATTTCACCTCCTACAAATAATTTATTCAAAGCCAACGGTAGTTGGGTAAAGTGAATCTATCATAGTTGTGAAACACCCGGAAGTGGAGTGAAAGACCTGTTCCATGTTGCCAATTACATCAGTTTGGGCAAATGGTGGATGCTGTCTGTGGTCCAGCGACTACTGTGATGTGCCAGCAGCTATGCATAGATGTAGCCTACTTTTGAATATGGCACCACAACAAGAAGGAAACACATGTATTTTTTAATATATAATATATATTATTTTTACTTATTATATTTATATATATATATTTTTTTTTATAAACCAATATGTAATTCTCAAACACGATTATTTCCGAAATTCAACATACTATGTATTATGTATCCTCTTTTACACTATTATATAATATATTATTATAATTAGCATTTAACTAACTTAGAAAAGATGATCAGAGTTGGCCGATAGTTTATCATTTTGGAAAATAAGCAAATATTATATTATGTACGAGTGTCTCATTTAATTTATTTTGCCAGTAAATTACAAAAAACATATTATTTATTTTTTAATAAAGATAACACATTCTTATTGCGAATTTGTAATTATTTAGAACATAGGTCTGTGATATTAAATAAATTCAAATTAAATGTATTAATTATAAATATATACTAATAAAATATAAATTTTGTAAGTATATCTTTCTATTTAATACATTTAATTTGTATTTATTTATTTTTTCTTAAAGATTTATAATATATTCGTAATTACTATAAAATTAAAAATATCACACCATGGACTATTTTTTGAACGTTAAGGAAAGTGTAGTTTTTTGATACGTTGTAAACAAGTATCGTAATTTATAAAAACAATAACACTGCTACAAAAAATTGTGAGTCCGTACTGTGTGCTGTGGCATAATTGGTTAATGCACGTTCCAACTAATTGGAAGATATCCAGGTTCGAATCTCGATAAAGTAAAGCTTTACATGCACTAATTACTGCGCCTCGGGACAAGCGCCTAGCACAGATGGTAAAAGAACATCAAAAGAGCCAGCAGAGAATACGAATGACATAATAACTTTTGTGACGCATTTTCGTCTACATGCAAAAGCAGGAACAGGAGTCGTGTGTAAACATTATGTCGGTGCCGGCAAAAATTTTTCGTCTCAAAAATGTGTAATATCGAATTTTGGTTAAACTGGTGATTGAAATGAAATAATATTTTTTTATTGAATTATTTATAAACTTTATTTTAAACCACTTTTATGAGTTGATTATACACCAACCGGTTTCGGAAAATAACTTTTCTTAAATGAGGATGTCACAAAACTCATAAAAGTGATTAAAAGCTAAGTTAATAAATAATTAAATATCAAAATGAATAACCACAACGTGAATTTTGCGTTAAACATTAAAAATTATTTGCATTTTCGCAGGTTCGGCAGCTAAGAAAACACTTAATTCATTATATTATCTGTTACACTTGTTTTTTTACTGTATTACTGTGTGCAGACAATGCTAGTTCTGCAAGGTAAGTGACGAAGAAAATAAATGTAAATATAATATTTAATAAACGCATATAAAAATAATATTTCGGTGTAATAAAAAATATATAAATAATGTGTGTAATAGAAATAGAGTAGTCGACAAAGTGATAAATCGCAGTTGTGTCTAATTTATTAAGCAGTACTTCATGTAATCTCGATGGTCATTCGTAAATATATAAATACAAATGTAGAACCAAAACAAGAATTGCTTTTGACGTGGAAATATTAAATATGAATAAAGTTAAAACGTGTTTTAGGTTATGTGGAATGTAATGCATATTTACCTAGGACCGTGTCCGGCAAGATCTGAGTCTGCTCATGACATGGGACGGTCCAGCAAGACGTTGACAAAACTCTCCAATATCAGGATTCGTATGCCATCAGGGAAAATATAACAAAATGATGTGTGGTGATCCTGCGGATACTCGGGTGGAAGGGGGGGGGGGGCAATTTTTTATTGCAGGGTTGAAAATATATTAGAAATAAAAGGGTTTTTTTTCTCGCGAATTTTAAACGTGAGATTTTTTGAAAATGGTTATTGTCAATCGTCATCGTGCGTTTTAGTTCTACTTCTTTTCAGGAGGTTTTATTCTTAAATGTCGCGGCATGTTTGATTTAAAGACAATATTATAGTTTTTGATGCTTGTCCAGTAAAGCACTACTCACCTCTTGACTGCTAACGAATGTATGTCATTAATTAGCTTTGTTTACTAAAACGACGGTGAAACATAGACATTCGCGGTTGCCATAATGACAATGTTCAACGTGGTCCAGAGATCCATGTTGCGGATTTCGGTTTGTAAGTGAAAGACGAGTGATTCGTACTCAAACCGAACTTATAGACGTGGTCACAATAATTAAGACGCACTGTTATTAAACGTTTTATTTATGATATACTGTTACTAATATTTGTAAAACGTTTATTATCCTTACATCATCTAAATAAAGGGTGTCCAGCGGAAAATGTTCAAGTTTAATATTAAATTTTAAAAATAACTACAATGTTATTCTCATATTTTATTTATACAAAATGGAGTTTAACAATGCGGATTTTACGTTTTATAAACAATATCATCTAAATGCCGTCCATTTCTCTCAAGACACTCTTGCAATCGGGCTCTTAAATTTGCGAACACGCGAAAGCAAAGCGTTGGTTCAATGGCAGCAACTTCACGGCGGATGTTTTCTTGTGGGGCCTGACTTGTCCAAGGAATGTTCCTGTAAACTCTCGACTTAAGGTATCTTCACAAAAAAAAGTCGCACGGTGTTAGGCCCGGTGACCGAGATGCCCAGGGTATGTCTCGTACTTGCTGATTAATTTATTGGGGAAAAATCCCTTCAGCTTCTCCATTGAGACTCTTAACTATGTGTGGAGTGGCCCCGTCTTGCTGAAATTGTGTTCTGTTGTTGAACCCGGAAAATAACTGCAGTTGCGGTACCAAAAACTCGATTATTCGGCAATACACGTCAGCAGTGACTGTCTCTCGCCGGTTAAAAAAGGCCAACTATCCCTCGGGCAAAAATTGCACACCACACTGTCGTTTTTGGACAATGCAAACGTTTTTGATGGCATTCCTTCGGGTTGTAGGGGCACCAGTATCTCAAGATCTGTTTATGAATATAGCCATCGATATAAAAATGCGCTTCGTCAGTAAACAATATGTTTCCAAGCGTTCGTGCTGTTCCTAAACGTTTTAGCTTCGTTCTCGTTAAGATTTCACGTAAAGAATAGTTATTTTCTCGTCTCTTTTAAATTTTTTTGTTTTTTACCATTTATTTTAATTTGTTACCTTACCTCCAATTTATATTCTAGCTTATGAAACCTTATTATGCCTACCTATCTCAGAACAGAAACTTTATATGTACCTAGCGAGGTAGGAAGCGAAGAACAGGCTTACATGTAAATGAAATGAATTATAATATTTGTATTAAGGATTTTTGTATTGATGCAATCTAATGCAAATAATGTTTTTATAAAAAAAACCTCAAATAATACTTGAATAGAAGATGACCCCGTTATACCTGATATATATTATTAGACATTATTACAATAATTTATTATGTTATGAAGTACGAGTATGTTTAAATACTAAGTAAAAATCTTGTATGAAATGTTAAGAAATGCTGGTTTGAATTAAATTTTTGTAAGAATTAGGATAATATTTATAACTTTATATTAAGATTTCGGCATAGTACGGCGAGGTTAGCGTATCAAATAAATATTATGTACTGATCAATGTAGTTGAAGAAAACTTTTGTTATATTGGTATTCAAAAACTTGTCGATTATTAAAATTGTATTGAGTAAGAAAAGGTAACAATAAAAAAATAAAAAATAATAAGTGATCACATTAAGTACTCTATGAAATATGCCAGCCCTATATTTCCTTCACATTTTATTACTATGTATCCTTCTAACGTTCAGGACCAAACCCTTTTCTGATATTTTCAAAAACGGTGTCACACTTACGACCTTGTATGAAGAAGATTGATAGCATTCGGGTTAGGTATTTTTGAGAACTAATATAATAAGGTTACCTTTTTTTTTGCAGTACGTTTCACACTTTTGATAATATAGACATCTTGTGAAAACAACTCCTCGGGAAGTCTTAAAAAATTATGAAAATATTTATTCTTTATGATACAGAAAATTACCGACATTAAAACTTATTACGCCATATTGCCTGTTAGACGCTATTTTGTCGTCACATCTCCTATCAAAACATATCACAATATTACATCATCGTGGGCAGAGTCTCAATAATATATTTTTAATATAAATGAAATATATGAATTCGGAAGATATATAGATAAAATCAATTTACTGAAAAAATATTTTGATTGTTACTGGGATTCGAATCTAGATTTTATGAAAGGAACTTTTTTTTTCTATTTGAAAAAACTGCAACTTTACGTCAATAGTGCGATCTTCTTAAGAAAAAAAATTATTATATTTTTTTTTTCGAAGACGTCCTGTATTTCTGGTGCCATCAACACTTGTGTCATATCTTTCTTACCATTCTCTCCTCATTCATCAAATCCATATGACCAAACCACCTAAGTGATCCTTTCTTAATCTTACCCACTATACTAACATCAGCTTTACATTCTTTCCTTATTTCTTCGCCCGCGGAGGACTTGGCACGACCAGGTAAATTAGATAATGGAAGATGGTTCTGTTAGAAGCCTCAACAAGAGAAGATGTATGAATGTGGATGAGGCGAGAACTGTGTGTCAGGACAGAAGAGTGTGGCGCTCTATCTTCTCTGGTGGTGAAACGGTGTGATGGTAAGTAAGCAAGTAAGTAAGTAAGTCAAACTAAATTACACCAAAAATAAATTAAGTAATTTTAAGAGCTCTTTCAAATTATAGGTTATAAGTTATTTTATCTAGTAAAAACTGCAAATAAATAGAATTAAAAAATATGACGAGAATCATTTATTAAATTGTTATTATGTACACTCATATCAAAAGATACAACATAAAATGAATACCTCAACCTCTAAAATAGGAAATAAAACTTTACTCATTTATGCTGTTTTTAATTTTAAAATATATAATATCATTTTAAGCTTCCGTTTCCTCAAAATTTTAATAATAAGTTAATAAAATGTTATAAATCGTAATCTAAATAAATTATTACAATACTGATAATAAAAAAATATAAATTGTTTTCACCAGAAACATAATGTGTAGCCGTATTTAAAAAAATATTTATGTTACCTATGATAGATTTAGTTATTACATCGACTTAAATAGTTTTACAACGCTAAAAGAGTTTTTTTAAGAACCACTACATTTTCAATTTTAACCAATAATTCTACCTTTCTCCCACCACTTTTTATCTTCTACTAATATTATATTACCTTATATTGTAAACTGCTATATTACCTTATATTATGCACTTCATTACTGCTTTGCCTATCTGTGCATTTTTATAATTAGTTTCATATCCTATATATAATGCTAGCGTTACAACTAATTGTATTAAGATTATTTGTACTGTTAAAATCCCCTTAATTAATAAAAGTAATAAATGATTATTTATAAAACTTAAAGAGCAAAAAGTAGAACTATATTTTAAATATCCATCATTATTTTTCAAAGAATTTGTTAAGCTCACTTGTATTTGTTTTCCCAAATACTAATATTAGATTAATATTGTAATCCGAGAGAAATATTTTTCGTAGAAATCTTATTTTTTTAAGAACGTAGAAAACGTATTTTATTTATCTTTTTTTATGTTTGTAATACGCTATAAACTGTCATGGAAA
The DNA here is from genome assembly GCA_031772225.1 of Eubasilissa splendida. Taxonomy (NCBI): domain Eukaryota; kingdom Metazoa; phylum Arthropoda; class Insecta; order Trichoptera; family Phryganeidae; genus Eubasilissa; species Eubasilissa splendida. Next base: position 7,289,149 of record CM062873.1, on the reverse strand, counting down.
CAAATATTGCATCCACATAAAAAATCGTTTATCTTCTTTTGAATGCGTCACATACCAGTGTGACCCTTCAACATCGGTAGCGGATAATTCGTAACGATAAAGAATCGCAAAAAAATGTACACTGTGAAATGAAAATCATATCTTTCATGAAATAAGGTAAAAAATTCGTGAAAATAGTTGAAAAGGTTTTGATATACTACCCCTTAAAAAGACAGGAGTGTTTTGATTATATTTGTACATATTTTGTGTCTTTTTTTATGATTGTGTAATATTTCAGCAAGAAATCAGACGAAACATGTCTGAAGGAACTCACCGACAAAGGATAGTCTTATCGCAACGTATCTATATATAGATTATCGAATTCCAAAATAAAAATATATTCTATGATTAACATAGATCTTTTCGTCCTTTAATTTGAATATTGGCTTGAAAGAAAATACAAATATACTTCTTATTTAGTGAAAGCATAAATTGCTACTTATAAATAACCGATGTAAAGATTTAATATAAAGTAAAAAATGTTTGGCTTATTTTTAACAATGACATGATTGATTATTTCAAATCCCAAGTGTTTTTGCTGTGTGAACTTAACAACTTTAACGCGAAGTAAAGCAATCTCGCATAGCATTAATTTCTTAGTCAACATAACTTTTAGTTTGGATTTTCGCCGCATGTTGGCGCTATCGCGTATGATCGATGAGTTAATCTACGCTTCGAAAGTGCGTTGTATATCAAATAGTCATTTGAGTGTAACTTGTTTGAAGCGGTAAGGTAGAAGCTAATTTGATTTCCAACGATTTTAAGAAAGTTTTAGATTTTCCACTCAAAGTTGTAAGCGAAATTTCAGAAAATGAAATATTTTCCATTTTAATTAGGGTTGATATAAATTTTAGTAATAAAATTAAACTTTAATTTTATATTTAAAATAAAAAGCACTAGTGTAAGGAACTATTTTTCTAGGTTATATCGCATATTTTGTAGATAGTTTCCTTGAGAAAACGTTTCGACACGGTAACACATGTTTTTGATCATTTCAACGAAGCATTTTTTTCCACAAGCAGTTATCAAAAAATAAGATAAAAACGGGGACTGGTTGATATTAATATAGCTGGACTTTTTTTTCATTTTGTTTAATTTAACGTGGCGTGGAAGAAATTATCCGCCATAATATTTTGAAAAATATTAAATCTTATTTTGTTCGTAGAAAACACTTTCCTCTCTTTAAAAATGATGGTTTATTATTTAAATTTGTATGTAATCAAAAGTTTTTTATTTTGACATTTATTAGCATAATTTATAATTTGTATACTAATTTGTTCATGTATATTATTAATATTAAATTGTATATATAGTGTTCGTGATTTTTTTTATTTTGGTAAAAACGTTTGAAATGCAGTCTTTTATTACCGGAAATTCAGTAATTAGATTTAACCCGACTGTTTTGGATCGACAGCCCAACTGGCTCGCTACAATTTTATGATCGGAACTATAACCACAATTTAATAAAAACACTATTTGTATTCGTTTTGCATGGCATTTTGGAAAACCACTTTAGATCACCAAACATCCGCTCAGCTAATTGGTTAAATTTTGGTAATTTTCATTCTTGTTTATTTTGATATTGATAATGTAACTTGTTTTAATAATACAATATATATAAAGCCCTATTGTTATATTATTATTTCAGAAGTATTTTACATTATAATTTATTATAATATACCTATATATTATAAATGTTTACTTTTCATCATTAAAGTTCGCATAAATTTTTTTTTTAAAGAGCAGGATTTTGATTTGCGTTTATTTTTAAGCGAATTTGGTCTAAGCAGGTATTTATGTAAGAGTAAAGAAGAAATATGTTGTTGTTTGATATTTATGTTCCTATCCCAAACAAAACAGAATGGATTGCCAAGGATATTATATGAACGGCAAACATTGAATGACTGGACAAAGATAAACACGTTTTCTATTCAACCGCTAAGGGAAATTTGCATGTCTTTTCCACCGTAGACATTAATTTTATATACAATTTGGCGAGTCAGTATAATTCTTTGAGTTATTTAATAATATTTTATGAAAATATAATCTTTTTTTTTCACAATCTTGAGCTTTTCACAAACGCTGTAAAAGATTACTGTGGAAAATTGATATTTTTATTTGTAATATTATATATAGTTAGTATACACTTAGTAAGTACACTTTATTAGAATTTTTTTCAAAATAATGTGAAAAAAACTAAGTATTCAAATTTTACTCAATTCTCATTATAAATCTGCAATTCGGACTCTTAACGAATTCTGTCTTAACGTGACTGAAATTTATTTATTGAGTATTGTTCAATCGAACTGGAATGTAAGCACTTTTTTTTAGAAAACTTGAAAATAAATAAAATATATCATTTATTGACTTGTTAACTAATAAATATATATAATGATAAAAAAAACTATGTACGTATTGTATAATATAATGGCCAACTCCGTTATTCCTATATCGTCTCATTATTACTAAAACAGAACTTAGCTAATCATCAAAGATGTTTATCTTTCAATCTTATTATATAGCCAGTAAGCTATGTTTTAATGGACAAGGGAAGAAATCGAGAATCCAAGCCACAGTGATGAGATTTCTTCTTGGCAGATGCTGGACACGGAATAAATATGCCATACAACTGAAGCGCTCCCTACCGATCCTCTGCTATTATGCTGACTTAGATATCCTTTTAGATAGAAGTCTAATAGGGTTACCACGGAGGTGGCAGCGATAGATTAATAAATACTCTTTGAAATCTCAACTACAAACAAAGAATATTGAATACTCTTTTTAATCTCAACTATAAACATAGAATTTTGTTATCCTTGCTTAAAATTGATTCAGTTCAAAAACTGTTGGTTGTTACATTTCTACTAATTTAGTTTTTTTAATAACATTGACGTATAAAGGGTACTTTTCAATTCCTTGTACAAGAATCATATTAATACACTAGAAAAACGAGAAATTGAATTAATCACGAGTCGTTCAAATGGTTTGAGCACAAGGAACGTATGAGTAAGTAGAGAAAATGTGCGCTGCGAGTATTGAAAGACGCAGGAACAGAGGCAGTTAATATAAATTAAATTAATCAAGACATACAGAATTTTTTATTTTTAATATTTAATGCAAACAAATTGTGGTTCATTTTTAATAATAAATAGTTTATTAAATTAAACATTGTTCTATAAACCACTCTGAGTTATTTATGTACTGGATTTATTTTTTAAATTATTTTATACATATTTAAAAAAAAATTGAATTTGAAAACATTTTGACACATTATTTGTTAGTTTTTTCATCCTAATGAAAGAAAAAAAATTAATCAATTAATTAATAGTTAATCTATTAATATCTATCTTTATTTTAAATGTTACCAGGATTCGAACCTAGACCTATTCCTATCCGGGGAAACGCGTTATCCAGTTTCGAAACTATGCTCTGAAAAACAGTAACTTCCCCAAAAAACTGTAACTTCCTGTGTTCCCCAAAAAATATAATAAATATTGTAAACCAGCAGTCTTACCAGCAATATCCATCACTCTGTCCATGTATATAATAATGGAATGTGCACTTAGGAACTTGTGTTTTACAACAAATTTTTGGTTTGTACGTCCTATTGATTTGCAAATTGACTTATCGTATATCTTCGTTGATAAGATGTCTTCATGACACGAATGACTTACTGGACGGCTTTACATTTTAACTTTTTATCTACAGCGTACTTTATCAAAATATTTATATGCAAATAAGGCAAATTTGTGTGGTCGTATATCATACACATTATCTTCCAAAATTAATATTCCATATATTATTTATTACAATATTATAATTAAAAATTCAATGATGTTGGTGTTACTGGTTAAAATATTAAAATACCAAAATTACATGATATATCCACAGAATATTAAATGAATAGACATGATATGAAGTGAATATATATAAGAGAGGGGTTTGGAACATTATTTGCGGGGCGAGTGCCATTCAACACACATATATCCAACGAAACATAAATCCGATAAATTATCATACATTTATGCAACAGGATATTTACTCTTCGAAAATTAAATCTTTGTGTAAACAAGACGTACTTTTTACATGAATGCATTGTATATTGTTAAAAAAATCGCGGAGCTCTTTGATTGCGCGAGTAGTACCATAGTAATTACGTGGGTACCACCAAAATAAAAAAAAATGGATAAGGAATTTGCGCTAGTTTATGTTTATTTATTTGATGGTCTGTGGATACATAAAATAAATTAATGTAATAAAAATTGTTAATTGAAAATTATAATGTGAATCATTTAGATGGCACTTCTATACGAATTATTTTAAAATCTAAAAATTTCTTATGACTGCGATGACTTAAGTTCGAGTAGATACGTATTTTTAAATATTTTGAGCTATGAAACCGCAAACTCTCCAAAGGCAATTATTTTTATACTATTTATAAAATCATTATTAAATTATTTTAATAATATTTCTAAATAATAATAACATTTAAAACTAAAAAAAAAAATCGACTACATAATATGCAAATAAGTTATCGAATATTTAACTGACAAAATTAATAATATGAAACAGAAAATAAAACTGGGAAATTGCGAACACATCATTGACTGAGATTAACAATACATTAATAATTAGGAGCACTTAGACTCATTATTTACTTTTGATGCAAGCAAGCATGCGCATCATATCGAATAATAAATTTTAATATTCTCAATTACGTATTTTCATGTCACTTAACTGTAAGCGCTAGATTTTTGTAATTAGAATTTTCGCGGAGATTATCTGATAAATGATTAAACGAGTCTATTGAAACACCTTTAATATGTAATACCGATGCGTCAAACTAAATTCTTAGCAGCCGTGAATATAGCCAGTAACTACTAGTTACTGTATTTACCATTACTAATGTGGTAAGTAACCTTCTGAAAGGCCGTCTTTCGAACGCCACTCTTCTGACGGCTGCCTTCCGAGCAAGAGCTACAAGAATCGCCCACGTAACTATTTGCGCATAGTAACTTTATTGTACTGTTAAACTTCTCTACATTTGTAAACCGTGTCTAACAATAAATCAAGTGCCAACCGTAATCTGGCCATATACACAATACATCCCGCGACCAACAATCAGACACGAGCGTGGTGGGTGAATATTGGGGCATCTTCCCCTTTCACATTAAGCACGTCTCATCATTCAAAATCTCACTTGCATAATTCTTCTGATGCAAACATATACCCACACGCACTTTCCTCCATCATCCATTTAATCATCCATTCGTTACCCCATACACGAGTAAGAAAAATTAGATCTGGAGTCTGATGTTACAACTATATCAAATAACATTTATTTTTACCTATTCTCAAATCAAAGTATCATTACTTTGATATCTTCTGTAAAAATCACTGAAACCTAGATTGACCTGTCCTGATTGAGGCGGTGGGTTATTGATTCACGGTGGTTTGCTTGCAGCGGTCCAGAATCGGGAGTCGACCGAAACTCGGATGCCTCGCCTTATATTGATTTAATGGTCGGTGGTTTTGTATTCAATCGCAAAAGCCCCGCATTGTTCAGTCGCCCCGGGCCTGAGGCGAATTATTACTTACCAAGATTTGCATGAAATGATTTGACATCATGAAAGTTTGCTTTTCCAAGTACCATGGTAAATTATGACGTGAAGCGTGTAAGCTCCGTGGAATCAAAATATTTCAGGAAATTTATATCACTATCGCAATTTGGCATACCGGTCAACACGAAATATTTGTAAAAATAATATGTTTTTATAAAATTGATCGAAAATTTTTTCGAGCACGACTTTAATGTTTCGTTTACAATGGAGTTCTGCTAACTAAATTAATTTTAAACAGTGATTTTCTTAAGTCTGTATTAGACAAAGAGAGTTAAGTATGGTGGTTTGGGCACGTGGAACACATGAGTAGAGAGAGAAAATATATGTTGCGAGTGTTGAAGGGTATCACTAACGGAAGACGTCCGTAAAAATCCTAGTGTATTTATGATAGATCCACGGATCGCCGTGCGCGCGTGTAGATGCTCCACTATGTTTACTGTACCTATTTCCCCCCCCCCTTTAACCTTACCTCAGAGTATGACTTTTTCTCTGCATTATCTATGACCCTTTTGAACTGTCGAGGAGAGTGGATGTTCTGCTATGTACTCATCACTAACTTGAAGTTTTGGTAAAGTTACTTGATGCTAGTGTATTCAGTTTCTCGCATGTGTGTGCGGAAGCCGTTATTGTGGATCACAGTGATTCGTGCTGATAATCGAAGAAAGTTCCTGAAGTTCAGAAGCTGTGACTACAGGTTAGTCGTGCTTCCTGGTGGGTAAGTCTTCATTGTCCTGTCCATCTTCCGAATTCATACCACCCTTCCTACATCCAGTTTCCCCACCCCCTGTGTTAAGACCTAGTATGATCTAGAATTATTGATGGCCAGTACTATTGGAAATCAATCGACGCAATCGTACGAAAGTGAACAATGTAAAATAGGTATTACACCGGGGTAAACAGGTGTGGCATTCTGTCCACCGTCATTTAGATTATTTTTTTAAAAATAGTAATACGTACACATAATACATGTCATCAATAAAGAGTTCATATTACAAACTGGCCTATACATATCCCATGACTAAGCTCGAATTGCTGACGTCTTGATTACTAAGCAAGTGTCATTCCGCTAGACCAACAAGCACATCATATTAATTCATGCAATATATTAACTATTTTTTGTTTCTTTCAAATACTTCAATATATATTATTTTCAAAATTTTTTACCATTCTTAATGTTTTGTAAAAATGCCAACTTTTAATCTTAGGTTTACATTATTGTTTATATTGTATATCTCAGGCTTTTTTGGTAGCAACATATAATAATTATATAATACGTAGTAATGATATTTAAAAAAATTTCAGTATGTATGTATTCACGTAAAATTTTTCAATAAGTATGTAATACTTTTTACCTATGTCAGGAATTTGTTCTAAAAGCTAACATTTGCATATTTTAACCATATTTATAAATGAAAGCATTAATATTATTTTATTACACGTGGATGGTTGGAGAAGATATTATTTTCTTTGGAAAATGTTTGGTATTTTGGAACCCACAATAAATTCTCACACTATTAAAACTCATTTGTGTTCCAATCTTCTATATTCATAGATGCTTTTCCCGGGTGGAAGTAATCGAAGAGTATTAGCATTATCGTCTTAAGTACCGTGTCTCGTGTTTCAGTTATCCACACTTAATTTTAAAAAAGAAAATTTAAAAATAATAATAATTAACGCAAGTTAATTATATACATGTATATATGGAACATACCTAACCATATTATATTTTAAATAATATGTTTGCAATGTAATTGTAATGATGTAATTGTTGATTAAAAGAAGCTTCAAATATCATATGAAAAATGGTGTTACACAAAGCATACAATACCATAATATAATAGCAATGATATGAAGATATCCATCACCTTTTACCGTTTGTAGGCAGAATATTTCGGGTATTAGTTGTAAGCATGTACCTATTGTTGGGATAAAGCGTGGGAGCAAACCACAAATCCCCTCTGAATACTTCTAGATGAATCGGTTTCCCGAAATTCACGAATGAAGAGAATGAATAGGCTAGTCTTGATTTGGTTATTATTGGTTTGCGTAGTAAGTCGCCGCCGGAGTTTTTGAGGGTCGAGGAAAGCAATATTATATTAGGCATTAGGTTTTTTATTAAGTATTTCCGTGAATATTATTAACTTTCTGTTATTTCTTGAAACGAATTGGATTTATGAATATTGGTATGAATGTGAAAAAGATGCCACATTTTGATTAATATTTTTAAGTCTCTTAATTGGCTACATACTTCTTCAGTAATAAAAATATGAAAAAATGTTGACCTGCCTTTGATATGATCGCGAAAATATTATAAAGATGTCCGACCGATGAGGTCTCCAACAACATATTAAGATTTTAATATGAATCAATGTTTAACTAGGATACGTTCAGGTATATTGATTATAGAAGTGAAATTATATTGTTAAATTGCATATGTTTTCATTATACACAGGTTCCTATTAATCCGTTGATAAATTTAAATCCAAACACTACGCACTCGTGTTTTATTATAAACGTCGCTGGAAGCTATGCCTCCTTAATATATTATGTTAAATATGTTTTATGTAGCGCAATATAACGTAGGGAAATAATTAAGATTTTATATGTTTTTTCTATACGGTACAAATCATTGACTTTTGGATCCACAAATAATATAACGGTTTATAAAACGTTGCTTGCCTTTCTCTGATACTAAAAATGGCCTCAAGTACTAGGTAAATTATATTACATTTGGTCAAGAAACAATTAAATAGCCCTAGCTTTACGCTCTTAGGATAATATGATCAATAGCATGGAACTAGTTCATGAATTTAATGTACTCTAAGCAAAATAATTTACTCTAAGGACTCACCCCTATTTCTTAATATTGTAGATGAATGTCAACAAGTCGAAAGTGTTGGTATTTGAGAAGGAGGAAAGCATGACAATGTGCAAAATGCTTGTAGGTAATGAATGTTTGCAACAACTAGATTAGTTTGTAAATTTGGGAAGTATGTTTGATAGAAACGGAAATACTGTGAAAGATATCAAAAGGAGAGTGGTTGTAAGGAATAAAATGAACTGCGCTTGAATGGAATTATAGCTAATGGAAACTTGTCAACCGAGGCAAGACTAGCGGTTCACAATAGAGTCCTGGTACCGACACTAATGTATGAAAGTGAGACCTGGAGCTGGCAGAAGAATAACGAAAGTAGACTGAATGTAATGATGTGAAAGTAGATCACTTAGGCATGTGTATGGTAGATCCATTTATGACAGAGTAAATAATGAAGAAATAAGGAAATAATGTAAACCTGGTCTTAGTATAGTAAGTAAGATTAAGAAAGAATCACTTAGGTGGTTTGGTCATATGGAATAATGAATGAGTATAGAATAGAAAGACAGATATATGACGCAAGTGTTGATGGCACCAGAAGTAGAGGACGTCCGCGGAAGACTTGGCACAACCAGGTGAACCAAATACTGGAGAATGGTCCTGTTAGAAGCCTCAATATTCGGCGAGCTTGTGTAAGAAGATGTATGAATGTGGATGAGGTGAGAATTGTATGTCAGGGCAGAAGAGTGTGGCACTCTATCCTCTCTGCCTACCCTCGCGGAGAAACGGCGTGATGATAAGTGTTACGTACTTGTCTTCTTATGTACGTCTTCAGTGTGCACCTCGTAAATGTTAAAGGTCCAAGAGTAACTCCTTATAACAAATATGTGATTATTACAGTATGATACAATTTTGATACAAGGTATATCACTAATACAAATCAAACGATAAAGCAGATGAGCACGCAGAGAGAGTCGCCTTTATATTCCCGCACACACGCCCACAGATACGCATCTCGCAACGTCATTTACAGTTTAAGTAGAAAATTTATTCAGTTAATATATCGTGTCCTACGCGACAAATACTATGTCAGTAGTATACTAGAATATTATTCACATTATATAACAAGTTGTTAGTCTATATTCATGTTTTGTGTTTTATTGTTTAGAAAAACCATATTGATGTTAACAATCTTTGTGATGGTTGGAGTAGTTGTTAGTATTCTATATACTTTGCAAATTTAGTGAAAATGTTATATGTCAACGGTATATGTCATGTAAATGGTACATGTCAACTCATAAAAGATTTAGACTTTAAGTGTTTTCAGAATCAAATTTGATTTATCATTTTTATATCTAAAAATCAATATATATGACCTCAGATGGATTTTGCATCACCTGGGAATGTAGACAGTATAGAAAGAAATCTGAAGATTAAAAATACCCCAATTGTAAGGAGAAAACAAATATACGATTCAGTTGAGTAATCCAGATTAACGATTAATTAATGTGTGGCTATTATACCAATTAACTGAGTCAGAAGGAGTCAGCATCAGATGTTTTACTATATATCTATTTGAACTCAGCACTCTTGATCTAGAGATAAACTAAGGGATCAGCTTGAGATTGGGAGAAAGAGATAAAAACTCAAACCCGTGTACATAATGTTCGATTTGTTAGCCAGACTTGACACCTAAAACCATACATACCAACAACTATTAAAACTTAAACAAACGTAGGGCTTTTAATAACAAATATTCATTTAGTTTTAACTGCTGTTGGGGAGATTCAAATTTGCAAAACTAATGAACGTAACATCAACTGTTAATGGGGGTTTGACATTCGTTTACATCCAAGAGGTGAAAAGCAAGATGATAAATCTCTGATACTTAATATACACGGCCGACTACTAATTCCTAGAGTTGTCTCCAAAGAATCTCATGAGAGCATATTCGCTATTTCAGAGATTGCATTGATTCAAGATTAAAATCTCATACAGGCTGATTTTGTTTGGCCGCTATTTTAGTTTGGCAGACATTTGTCAGTTCTCATTTGGTAGTCGTGGATAGTAGTTGATTAACATTTATTATGGAGAATCTAATGCCTCAACAACGTGTTGAAGTCATTGAAATATTTTAAACCTCACACATAGCCTGAGCTACGCTTGAAATTTTACGAAAAAAATTCCCGGCCGAATAACGTCAAAAAGTGGTGATATCGACTAGCCTCCTTGATCACTTGATTTGACGGCTCCCGACTATTTTCTGTGGAGGTACTTGAAAGGAAAGGTCTACGCTAATAAGCCAACAATAATTCCAATCCTACATGACAATATTCAAAATGAAGTTGCTGAAATAACACGCGAAGTATGCGAGTATGTTATGAAAAATATGGTTAAAAGAGCATGCATTTGTGCCGCTGCCAGAGGCGGCCGCTTAATAATAAACCAAATAAACAATAAATAACCAGATTAAAAAATGGTGTTTAATTTCATAGTTATTTAAAAATAACATCGGCGAGGAACATAATATTCATTAGGAGAACACATTCTTATTATGAAGTTGTAATTATTCAGAACATTGGTCTGTGATGTTTTAAATTTTTTTATATGTATATCTTTCAAATTAATATATTTAATTTATATTTAACATAATATTCACCCTGTATTATGTCATGTGTAGATACCGATCATTATATTTAAAACTGTATGTTAATTGAAGACGTACGAGTATAGTTGACTTCACTTCTATCCACAACGGCCTTCACGAACGTACGAGTGTCTCGAGACTGCTTTTGGGAACACTAGATTACGTTTTTAATGAGTTGTATCTTGTATCCGTTCCCTGCTGTATCCATGGTATTCTTTGTACTCCAACGTATACCTCAGTATTCTCCTCGTCTAAATTCTCTTGATATTCTCGCAGATGCGTGTTGCCCTGGTAACCATCGCGTTCAGAGTACCCTCTTTCGAGCTGGATAATTACAGTTCGAGGAAATGTGTTTGAAATTCTCTGTGCGGCATATCATTTTGTCAACTTTTTTATTATTTTTTTCATATTTATAAATTTCTAGTAGAGTATTAAGTAAAACAAAAAAACGAAAATCATATTGTTATATGATAATGTATAATTTCGTAATATCTAATTTTTATTTTTCTCTGTTCTGATATCTGTTTTATTTTGTGCAAATTGCATAATTCCATATAATCAATTTAATTTTGCAAACGTTTATAAAGGTGTCCCAATAAGAGCGGAAAATTAAAATAAAAAAAAAACACAGATTTAATTTTTTTAATTTTTTTATTTATTTAATCATAAAGTAGACACGTGGGAATTATGTATGGAACAACACATCTGATAAATGCCTTCCTCGGTTTTGCTGGCACATTTGCGTTCTTTTGATGAAATTTTTAATCACGGTTTGGCATAACTGTGGCTGGATTTCAGTGATACAGCGTCTAATCCTCCTTATTCAAAGCTTGCGTGATAGTGGGCTTATTAACATAAACTTTTGAATTCAAAAAACTCCAGAGAGAAAAGTCCAAAGGCGTTATATCGCATCATCTAGGCGGCCAATTCTGGTCATCCAAACAGGAGATTACACGATGACGAACTCTCTTCGATGTGTATGATCTGTAGGCTTGAGTTGTGTCAGTTGGCTTTCGTAAGCATGAAAACGCAAATCTTTCGTGAGAATATGCTGTACAGTGCTCCTTGAAATGAATGAAAAAGTGAATTCTTGAGCACGATGCCGAATGGATGTTTCCAAACTCTCGGTCACATTCTGGTGAACAGCTGTGATGTTTTCTGCTGATCAACCTGGATGAATACGTGTCGATGGTTAGACATCAGTAATCGACCCAGTCTTCTCGAATTTTTCGATTATTTTCTTCATAATTGATGCACTTGGAACATTTTGATTAAGGTGAATCGGGGTAAATGCGACATAAAATCATCGACATAAACTTTTAACTGTGCTCAAACTTCATAAAGTTAAGGTGTATGACTTTGAAACTTTCATAGAAGGATCATTAACCATTTTCTAATTTAAATCTTTAAAAATCGGAATTTAACCTTTTATTATTTATTTTAGCTGATATTGATAGTATTTTATGCAAATTGGATGAGTAAGATGCACTTACTCGATATTTGGGGTAAGAGTATCTATTTATATTATTTCTGACAAATTGTTAAAAAAATGAAAATATCTTTACCGATCTGCTTAATTGCAAAATGAATTAGTTATTTTGGTCCTTAATGACAGATAAAACGTGAATACGTTCCAAAAAAATCTAGTAAAATTGCTTAGACTGAAGAAGTGCGACACTGTGATTGTTTTTGAAATGGGTTATTTATTTTAAAAAAATAATGGAACTTTGTGGTGATGTACTAATTGAGAAAGTTTTCATACAAAAATAGATGGGATACCGTACCGATCAATGCACTTCCCCTACGGTGTAAAATTGATGGGGTAAGTGTGGCTGGTCTTGTTAATCGTAATCCGCGGAAATAATCACAAAAATAATTTATAAATCATAAACTACAACTCAAAATAAAAGTACTCGCTTAATATAGGCATCCTGACACAAAAAATATCAACTTATACGAAAGATTGAAAAGTCATAGACATCAAATAACTGTCATAATTTGAAATGGTATTATAAGTAAACTAATGTTTGGACTTGCACCATCTCTGGACTCTTTCTTCAAATATTGATTTATAACATTTCGCAATAAATTGCGGCACTGAAATTCAATTTCAAACATATTTAGGAGAGTTAGATGCACTTCTCTCATAGATACACTTACCCCAACTCACCTTACCTAAAATTGAACGCAATTTGCGAATCGTAGCAGTCAAACTTTTACAATTTTTGAAATAATATTTAACAATAAGAATGCGTTGTTGTGTCGAATAGCGATCATTTTTTAATAATAGCGGAGTGTCTATGATAGAACTGTCATAATGGTTTGAATATCAAAGCGCAACAGGAAAAATGAAGCTAAATTTAAATTTTCCTCTCTTGTTGGGACACTTTTATAGTTTATAGTTTGAACATATAATACAAAAAATGATTATGCTAACAATAACATTGATTTACATTTTATTGCATAGTTCTAGTTAGAAGACTTACATAGGTATATCATCTTATTTAATAGAACACACTTTTAAACTTATTAATACACAATTAATTATTTATTATTTAAATGTTTTTTTAAATTATTTTTGAGTGTACTTTCAACTGAATTACGTTTTTACGTTCGGCACATAAATAAAATTCTTAAGAATAAAACTCGTTGATGGTGACAAATTAGATACATTACGGTATCATCTTTACCGAGCTGGTTATCACGAGCGGTAGCGACTGGACCGCGTCACGAAGCTTCGTTTTCAGTACTTTATCTTGAGTTGTGTGCGTGTGTGATTTAAAATAAATAATACGTCCTTAATTTTTTCATCGAACTAAAATTTTGTTATTTCAGATAAATAAAATAGGTATAGATATAAAACAAAATAAAACACAAAGTAGTTTTACTTGGCATACTTTTCATTTTTTGTCGGTCTAAGAACAGATTTTATAAATTATTTTTTGCCTTAATCTGAAACATCGGCCCGTATTTTGCAAGTAGCGTTTGATAAAACAATTCCACAACGTTTAAAACTAACAGGAGTACTAAAGCGGAAAACGAACCGCTGTTTTTTCATTTGCAGAAAACTTATCATTCAATTCTCCTGAATTGAGCGGAATAGGAGATTGTTAAAAATACTCTGCGAAATGAACTTCTCCATGTAATTTCAGGCAAACGTTGGCGAAATTAAGGCAAAAATGTATAGCGAGATAGATATAAATTTGATTAAAAATATATGTATCGTTAAAAAAAAAGTTTTTAATCTTCAATTCATAATTGAAATACAATTAAACAAAGATAACAGGTATTTAAAATGAGACAATATATATTTATAAATAATAAGGTAAAAACACTTCACCACTATTTACTGATAAATCAACATGTTTCGATACCTATGGTATCTTCTTCAGGAAACAATGTATACTAAAAATTAAAAATACAAGTGAAAATATATATTTAAGTAGACATATCTAGATTTAAGATTTCTTTTAAATCTGTACACGGCCCATGTCTTTTATTTCGTCACGAGGCTTCATCCTCTTTCATACTCTTCTGGTTAACCTTTATCTAAGGATTTCGGTCGACGGGGGCAGCGTGCATTTCGAACGCCGATGTGTTGTTGTTGTTGTTAAATCCAGATCACGAAAAACTGCTTTCGACAGCATCTCAAAGTGCCACGAGATCTCCCTCCTTTAAATATATAGTGCGAGTCGAGGAAGGTGCATTTGGCGTCCAACCAAGGACTGAGATAAAGGTAGGCCAGATCATTTCTGCAAGTATCATTTTCTTAATCTAATTCGGATAGGGTCAAATCAACATAAACAGAGTAAAATTATAGTCCACGGGATCTATTTCCACCATAGGTATTGAAACATGTTGATTTATCAATAAATAGTGGTTTTAAACAGAGTGACGAACAAATCGATAGTGATCGCATGTTTTTGATGCGTAGCATATTTGAAAAGCCAGATTTTGTTATATTAATTCGGGACATTTTATGATTATATGTCAATTTAATTTAAATAATTATACTAGGCAATATTATATTGAATTCCGGTTACTAGAAATTTTGCAGCCAACCACGAACAATATTTTATAAACAAAAGTCACAGGATTGGTGCACGAACGTAATTCAATTTATCGTGTATGTATGTATATAGGTATATGGTACTGAACAATTGAACTGTATCATGTTTTGGCATGTGTACGTATGTGTAAAGGTATATGGAACTGGCGTTTCTTGTGGGTTAAATCGCGTTTTTGTAGATGGTTTCCAGACCGAGGTTTCGGCACGGTAACACGTACTGTTGTCTAAAAAAATTACCGTATAACCGTAGTTTTTCCCAAGAGATATAAATTTCGCACATTTGAGAGAAAGCATTTTGGTATTGTATGGGAAGATTAGTTAAAGCGTGATAAATTAAAAGTACAATACCTTGGGTATATTAGCGATTTATTCGTCCGGTACGATATTACATTAAGGTTGGTATGAAGTATTTAAGTACACGGTAATTTACACTTGATCAGACATGTAGAAGACACCAGCCGCGAGGTCTGAACGGCTCTCTCGTTTTCCGCGCCCGGCAGTCCAGCAGAATTTTCCCCTAGCGGGCATCCGAAACATCGCATCGGTACTCGGCCGGCTTGGTGATAGATTCGCCAGATGGCCTATGGTGACTTTTGCCACAGCATCTACAAAAAACGAGATCTACCCCAGAAGAGGCGCCAGTTCCATACAGTAATGCTTGCGTCAACCTTAAATTAAACACACATATATATTAAAACGCACGGAGATCGATTTACGATCGTGTGTTTTTGAACGTTTAAATTACAGTTATTAAGTATTATAAGTATCACAGTAGATTGGAGGAGGGGTGTCATTATACCTCTTTACAAAGGCAAAGGGTCGAAAATGGAATGTAGTAACTATAGGGCTATTAGTCTACTGAGCTCTGTCGGTAAACTGTATGGAAGATTTTTAATAGAAAGAGCAAGAATAGTGACGAAAGAAAAAGTATGGGACGTGCAAGGGGTATTTGTGAGTGGAAGAGGATGCATGGATCAGATCTTTTTTCTACGAGTAATGACAGGAAAGTTTGTGGCGAAAAACCAAAAACTTTTTTGTGCCTTCGTAGATCTACAGAAAGCATATGATAGGAAAGTAATGGAATGTACTCTCTGATTACGGGGTGAATAGTAAATTTATACACGCAATCGCATCCCTATACGAAGAAAGTTTTGCGTGTGTAAGAATCAATGGAGCACTCACATCATGGTTTGACATTACAAAGGGTATCAAGCAGGGTTGTGTAATGTCTCCATCTGCTGTTCAACTTGTATATGGATAAATATGTGAAACAACTGGTATGTATGAATGTAGGAGCAAAAATGGGTGATTTGATTGTATGCTGTTTATTGTACGCCGATGATGCAGTACTAATGGCGAATAATGAACAAGAACTACAGAATCTGGTGAGTAGAATATACGGTGTATGCAAGGAAAGCGACCTCATGATGAATGTTAACAAGTCGAAAGTGATGGTATTTGAGAAGGAAGAAAGCAAAATACCGTGCAAAATACTTGTAGGTAATGAATGTTTGGAACAAGTAGATGCGTTTATATATTTGGGAAGTATGTTTGATAGATATTGAAAGGAGGGTGACTGCAGGAAATAAAGTGAACGGCGCTTTGAATGGAATTATATCTAACGGGAATTTGTCAACCGAGGTAAGACTAGCGGTGCACAATGGAATCCTGGTACCGACACTGATGTATGGAAGTGAGGCCTGGAGCTGGCAGAAAAGGAACGAAAGTAGACTGAATGCAGTGGAAATGAGATCACTTAAGCGTATTTGTGGCAAATCTATTTGTGAGAGAGTAAAGAATGAATAAATAAGGAAAGAATGTAAAGCTGATGTTAGTATAGTGAGTAAGATTAAGAAAGGATCACTTAGGTGGTTCGGTCATATGGAACGGATGAATGAGGAGAGAATTGTAAGAAAGATATATGACGCAAGTGTTGATGGCATCAGAAATATAGGACGTCCGCGGAAGACTGGGCACGATCAGGTAAACCAGATAATGGAGGATGGTTCTGTTAGAAGCCTCAACAATCGGCGAGCTTGTATGAGAAGATGTATAAATGTGGATGAGAATTGTGTGTCAGGACAGAAGAGTGTGGCGCTCTATCCTTTCTGCCTACCCCCGGGGGAAACGGCGCGATGGTAAGTAAGTAAGTAAGTATTATAATAGATTTTAATAAGAACGGTAAACTTTGGGATTTTTTTCCCCGAAATGATTTATTTTAATATTTCAATTTATACAATTTTATCAATAATTATGCGGGATAATAGGATTCTATGATATTAATCTGTCTGGAGTGTGGCCTGGAGTACCTTGAAATGTTAATATAAGCCACCCACTGTTTAGTAGAAATTTCCAGTTTAAGTATTTCATGTTCTTCGTGTGTATTTATTATGTATTGTGACATTTACATTTATAATGACATTTACAATCTACTGTGGGAGTCCAGACACCACTTTAGATATCTATTTCTCCGTATTAAGGTTTGACAGCAACAGTCGCCGACTTGACGACCCAAAATTAAATGAAGAACTTGAGTTATTAACTAACTGATTATGCTTTTAACTAAATTCAACGAAAATTTTATAAGTATAAAAATTTTACAAATATTAAGTTGAAATACGTTAATCTTTGTATGTATAATATAATATAATATATATTTTCGTAGAAAGCAATCAATTTGGGGTTTGACATATATTAAATAAAACACAATCACTTTGTATTAAACCACGAATTTTATTACACGCGAACCGGTTTCGCTTAGCTCAAGCTTCGTCAAGGCGTATTTAAAACCAGCAATAAATATAAAAAAGTGCACTCATATATACAATTCGTGGTTTCATACAAAGTGATTGTGTTTTATTTAATTTAATATTATATATGTTTATGTTCCCTCTACACCTGAAGAACTCACACTCTCTCCCAAATGTAAATGTATGTTATATTAGGTAAAGCAAAAATAAATGACCGTTTTTTAGTACAAAGGAAAAAAATATTTACAAAAAAATTACACATTATTTATTTATTTAAATAATTTCCATCATTATTTACAATGTCTCTTCACAATTTGGACAACTTTTCGATGCCTCTTTTGTAAAAATCTGGCTCCTTTGATTTAAAAAAGGCATCTAGATGATTTCAGACTTGGTTTGCCGAATTGAAATTTTTGTTTTGAAGCGAATGCTTCATACTTGGAAATAAGTGGTAATCCGATGGAGCAATATCAAAAGGGTAAAGTGGATGAGGCAGCGGTTCCAAGTTGACCTCTTTTATTTTATCTTGAGTGACCTTTACTTCATGCGGTCTCGCGTTATCCTGTTGTAAAATTCACCGTTGATTATTCACTAACATTGACCGTTTTTTTATTAATTCTGCCTTTAATCTGTCCAATTGCGCACAGTAAACCTCCGCTGTGATTGTTTTGTCAAGTTTTAGTAATTCATAATAAATCACCACCGAAATATCCCACTAGATACACAAAATATATTTTTTTAATGTCATACCTAATCGAGGGGTTGAAACCAGAGCTTCCCTTGGAGAGAGCCATTGTTATTTTTTATTAGGAGAGTTGTAAAGGATCCATTTTTTGCCTCCAGTAACTATCCTTCTTAGGAATGGATCTATTTCATACCTGCTCAACAAAGAAAAACGAATGGTCACTCGTTGATCAAAGACCGACTGCGATAGATCATGCAGCACCCAAACTCCTTGTCTATGTTTCTTTCCCAACAGTTTCAAGTGATCTTTTACAGTTGACTAGGGACATCCGATGTCATGAGATAATTTTTTTATTGTTTTACGAGGATCGGATTACACTAATAATTTCAGCACTTCGCTATCAATATTTTGCAGTCTTCCTAATTTTGGTTTATTTTATAAATTTCTATTACCATTTAAATCACGGTCGACACTTACAAATTTTCAGAATATCTCCATAGGTTTCTTGATTTAACTTAAATTTAACTACGAGTCGCATTCCGCTTTTTTCTGCATAGAGTTTTCAGGGCGCTTCTGCTATATTGCGTCAAGCATATCAGCCCTGATTATGGACCCTTCATAAAGACTAAAACATATGTTGAGGAGGACATAGAGATACTAGAATAACCCAGAAAACTCATCAATTCTGACGATCTTACAACTTCTCGAGTTTTATTCTATCTGTTTCTAATGTATATTTCCTGGTTTCGTCAAAAACTCTAAATATTTTGTATGTAAGTAGCTATTTTCAGTGAGTTTCATTGCTAACTTACTTATCATCACGCCATTTCTCCGCGGAGGTAGGCATAGAGGATAGAGCACCACACTCTTATGTACTGACACACAATTCTCGCCTCATCCACATTTATACATCTTCTCATACAAGCTCGACGATTATTGAGACTTCTATTCTCCAGTATCTTTTTTACGTGGTCGTGCCAAGTCTTCCGCGGACGTTCTCTTCTTCTGGTGCCATCAACGCTTGCGTCATATATCTTTCTTACCATTCTCTCCTCATTCATCCATTCCATATGAACAAACCACCTAAGTGATCCTTTCTTAATCTTACTCACTATAGATCAGCTTCACATTCTTTTCTTATTTCTTCATTCTTTACTCTGTCATAAATGGATCTGCCACATATACGCCAAGTGTTCTTATTTTTACTGCATTCAGTCTACTTTCGTTCCTCTTCTGCCAGCTCCGTACATCAGTGTCTGTACCAGGACTCCATTGTGAACCGCTAGTCTTGCCTTAGTTGACAAGTTCTTATTAGCTATAATTCCATTCAAAGCGCCGTTCACTTTATTCCTTGCCGTCACCCTCCTTTCGATATACTTCTCTATCTTTCTGTTTCTATCGAACATACTTCCCAAATACACAAATATTAAAAATAAATCAAATTTGTTCCAAAACTAATTTTGCAAAATTGATTCATGTTTTTCACTAGTTATAAAATTAGTATAAGAACAGTAGATCCGGCATGCATATTAAACATTATATTATGCACTTAAAATTTTGAAATAATTATGAAGTGTGATAGGTATGGTATACGTGTATTAATTTGAAAATAAAAACAGTTGATAAATTTTTACTTGAAATTGAAATGATAAAAACATATTAAAATAGTAAACATATTATAGCATTACGTTATTGCACCTACCCAAGAGATATAGATATGATTGGCGCGGTCCATAAGAGGGACAGCACTGGCAGATCATACACGCGGTGGTGACGCACGGCGTCAAGACATTTAAGATGTAACTTTTTATTATCAGAAAGGGTAAATTATAATTAAATTTGACTTTTATCCATCTATATTAGGAATTTTCCAAATTGTGAATTATATGTGCCATTTTGAATATTTATTTTAGGAGAATGTCCCTTTCTGATATAGGTCTCAGAACTGGTGAGACGCCATTTCTGCAATACAATGCCAGGTTACGGAAAGATTGCTCCATTACATAAAGAGGTATTTTAAAGGAGAATTCATGGAGGATTACTCATAGAATGAAATTTTGCTGGACAATGGGTCAGTATTTGGAGCTATCTCGCACCAAGGGATGTTTTTTGGGACTTCAAATACAATTGTACGCAGACATTTAGAAGACTATGTTTACAATGGGAGTAAGTAACATAATTTAAAACAATGTATTCTATTGGTCGAGGCACCTCGGGTACTTAGATCATCAGGCAGCTGTCTACACTATGATTCACTTCGTGGTTTAGGATTCTTTTGTAAACTTAGCCTTCACAATTATGGACGAATGACGTGAGTATTTCATGATCTTATTACCTCACTGTTCAACTAATAACTAGTGAAATTGTTTAAGATGACCAGAATGTTATCAAACATGATTTATGTCACTTGTTCTTTAACGACATAGGTCCCGTATTTCACAATATACTAAAATAATCAATGAGCTAGTGAGTGAACAAAAAGTTTTTTTACGTGGCATTGATGTACATATGATATTTACCAGATTATCGAATCGTGTATTACTTAAGATAGAATTTAAATGTTAATTAAATAAAAATAAAAATTATAATGATAATATTAGATATCAGATGTGGGAATTTAAATTTAATTTTAGAAAATGACACAAGAAAAACAAAATGTAAAACAAAAGAAATTGTTTAAAAGTTAGGGACAACTGAGATTGAATTTATTTTCATAAGCGATGATGTAAAAAAATCAAATATTATAGTGAAATAAAAATGATGAAATACGCCGCACCGTGTCAAGGATTCATTTCGCACAGACCATTAAATGCCATGAGTTAACATTTTTTCGGATAACACATTATCAGTTGATAAAAAATATATGAAAGGATGTTTTAGACCTGATACAGAAAATGATTTATTTGGTAGGTACGCACGTGTAGCCTTCTCATTATGAGTGGAAAAGTAAAAATCATGTAATTTGTGTTTATTCAATAGAAAAGTTTTTGTACTGGAAAAATAAATATTTATCTTGCAATGATTTTTAGTCAATTAGGAGAAAATTGCGTACCTATATTTTTGCAGTTGTATGACTGTTCAGTGTCCACATGACGTGTGTCTGTATTATATTGTTGATCGTGATCAATTATTGTTAATAAAAATACTTACATTATTTTTCCGTTGTCCTTTCTAACACTTGGCACGCAGAAATGACACACTATTTACACGCTAAAGCAAAAGAATAGCCTACTTACTCCAGTTTAGTGAACCATCATATCCTTTTGAAATAAAATGATATTTTTTGACTAGGTACCGATCTATTCAATTTATTATAGTTGTTAATAATTATTAATGGAAATATTATAAGTGCAAATTTTTTAACATTTGTACAATTTTAAGAATTTATTTATAGACAAATTTGAAAAGTTAGAGTTCTTAGAAATTTCCTAACTTATAAATATAATTATCTTGAGTACTTGTACATTTATTAATTTGAACTAATTATTCCAGTGAGACTTCTTCATTTTTAAAATTATCAAGAACGAGTGATCTGAATATAGACGATGCATTGGAACACATTAAGGTTACTTTATGCGAATCAGTGAAGGAAACCTGTGGCATAGCTACCCAAGGAAGAAAGAAAGGCGATGCATGGTGGGATAGTGGCATAAAGGAACTTGTGAAAGAAAATAGGAATGAGTGGCATTATCTTTTGATAGTAAATGGGGATGAATACTCCATTACAAAAAATCTGTACAATGCAATGCTTGTAAGAATAAAGTCAAATCTGGTATTAAAGAAAAGAAATAGCGACTGAAAAGAGAGGAAGGGATGAAAATGAAAATTTTATGGATAATATAAAATAAATTCTTCTAGAAAGCAGTAAAAAATCCAGATATGGTACTGAAAGCAGTAATATGAAGTCAGTAAACGGAGATATGTTAACGAATGAGAACGAAATAAAAGATAGATAGATGAAATATTTACAGGAAACGTATGAGAGTGAAGAGAATGTAAATAAGGAATCTCACGAGAAACACTCTGGAGTAAGTATGAATGACGAAATCTATATGAATATAATAGGAATAAATATTAATTTAATGTATTAATTATAAATATATACATATAAAATCAATTTTGTAATTTATAATTAATATATTAAATTAGTATTTAAAACATCACAGACCTATGTTCTGAAAAATTACAATTTCACAATAAGAATGTGTTCTCCTTAATAATAGGAATAGAAGAAAAAAAAAGTGCAATAAAGCATGTGAAGAATGGTGAGGCTGTGAGGTATGATAACGTTGCCTCCGAGTATATCAAGACTGGTGGCTCATTAGTTATCTCGTGGCTTCTTGCGCTCTTCAATCAATATTCGAAGGAGAGTCATACCTCGTTAGATTGGAGGAGAGCTATCATTATGCCTCTCTACAAAGGCGAATAAAATGCGGTAACTATAGGGCAATCAGTCTACCGAGTTGGGTTGGCAAACTATATGGATGGGTTTTAATAGAAAGAGCAAGAACGGTGACGAAAGAAAAGCGCAAGGGGCCTTTGCGGGTGGAAGGGGATGCAGAATGTGTGATGACGGAAAAGTTTTTAGCGATGAACCAAAAATTTTTTTGTGCCTTTGAGATCTGCAAAAGACGTATTATAGTGTTATAAGAGAGAGGTTATGGAAGGTACTCTTTGAATACAGGGTGAATAGAACTTAAGCACGCAATTGCATCCCTATATGAAGGAAGTTCTGCATGTGTAAGGATCAATGGATCATACACACCGTAGTTTGACGTTACAAAGGGTGTCAAGCAGGGTTATGTAGTATCTCCATGGTTGTTCAACATGTATAAGGATAATTATGTAAAGGAACTGGAATGTATGAATGTGGGAGCGAAAACGGGCGATTTGATTGTATGTTGTTTATTGTACGCCGACGATGGAGAATGTTGAACAAGAATTACAGTGTCTGGTTAGTAGAATCTACGATATATGCAAAGAAAGCGACCTTATTATGAATGACATCAAGTCGAAAGTGATGGTATTCAAGAAGGAAGAAAGCAAGACAATGTGCAAAATATTTGTATGTAATGAATGTTTGGAACAAGTAGATGAGTTTGTGTATTTGAGAAGTACGCTTGATATAAACGAAAAGACTGAGAAAGATAACGAAAGGAGGGTGACTGCAGGAAATAAAGTGAACGGCGTTTTAAATGGAATTATAGCTAATGGAATCTTGTCAATCGAGGGAAAACTTACAATACACGATGGAGTTCTGGTACCGACACTGATGGAGCTGGCAATGGAGAAACAATTTTTTTTTATTGTAGTAGACTAAATGCAATAAAAATGAGATCGTTTAGGCCTATGTGTGGCAAATCCATTTATGACAATAAAGAATGAAGAAATAAGGAAATAATATAATATTGCCATTTTTCTATATATCTTCCATTAAATATAGTAAAAATAGTTTCTTTTCTATGAGATATCTGAAATTTATTTATTAAATAATGTAAAGCTGATTTTAGTATAGATTAAGAAAGGATTACTAAGGTAGTTTGGTCATATGGAACGAATGAATGAGGAGAAAATGGTAAGGAAGATATGTGACGCAAGTGTCGATGGCACCAGAAATAGAGGACGTCCGTGGAAGGCTTGGTACGACCAGGTAAACTGTAAATACTGGAGGATGAACCTGTTAGAAGCCTCAATAATCGGCGAGCTTGTATAATAAGATATGTGAATGTGGATTAAGCGAGAACTGTGTGTCAAGGCAGAAGAGTATGGTACTCTATTCTCTCTGTCTACCCCCGTGGGGAAACGGCGTGATGGTAAGTAAGTTAGCTAAACACTTTTATAGAAATCGACACTTTGCATATCTTCGTTTTTCTTACTTAAATAATTCATTATGAAATAACTAAATTTATACGTAGAACTGTAAAATATGACGAAATTATAAAGATTTTAAGTTAGAAATTTTTTTGTCATGTTTTGACTTGATACATGTAAACGAAAAATACTTCACTACGAGGCACTATTCTCAAACATATTTCATGCTCATTTTTTAAACAAGATTAGCATTAGAACTTTTATTTATTATTATTATTCAGTAGTTTATTGGTCTAATGGTTAAGACGCCGGCCTAGTGATCTAGTGGTCGGGGCTTCGCACCTCTTTTCAGGAGAGCAGCAAGCGTTTAGCTTAGTTTTAAAATAGCAAGAGTATTGAAGTGACATGTATTCCGTGTACGCATCTATATAAAAAAATGAGAGACAAATTGCTCTGTAAATAATATAAATACATTAAAAATGGACGTTTGTTAGTTTAAGTGGATCGAATTTAAAACAAAATGTAAAAAAGCAACTAACTAAATAATATATAAGCAATCACTCAAATTCCATTTGATAACGCAATTTAATTAATTTGAACACTCCATAGAAGTGAACCGTCAAAGCAAAAAATGAAATAAAAAATAAAAAATATACTAAAAGAATGAATTAAAGGAAGACGTAAATGAGAAAGGCCAAAGTAGAAATAGGTATGTAGAACAAATAATAACAATGACGAGAAATAAAGCAATGCAGGGAGCAACGCTGATAAAATCATTTTTCTTAAAAATTATAATTATCGTTGATTCGATAAGTTTCGCTACAGTAGTTTAAAATGTATAAAGTAGGGGAAATCTAAAAACATTTGTTAGGAATCTTTTATGATGTTGCATTAGTCAAAGTAAGAAATTCAAATTATTCACAAATAACATAAAATAAATCTAGAAACACAGATTTATGCCTTCTCAATTCTTGCCAATTGTCTTCATTTCGGTGAAATGTCAGATCGCTCTAGAATTTATAATAAGTAATTCCATTTAAAATTAAACTAAATTTTAATACGAACTTACATAATACCTAAATTAATTGAAAAACATATATAAAAAATTGAAAAAAAACAATACAATATTTTTGAAAGTCGAGAATACCTTTCTAAGAAGTCTGGATATCTTGTCACCGTGTTCCCAAGGAGTGACCCATCCTTTAGGAGTGCAGTCCAATGAACGGGAAGTATTGCTAAAGAACATGGCTCTTCTGGAATTTCCCCTAGCAGACTCCATCTTCTTCCTCATCAAGCGGTTGAATGCCTCGATCAGAACGTACACAGCGTCGTACATCAGAGCAGCTTGAGCCTGGAAAGTGAATAAAGTAATCAGTTACATTAAACGAATCATGTATCAGAATTAATGCAAACTAATAGAAAGCAATCAGCTGTGCCAGTGTCGACCTATTTCTCTCATGCAAACTTTTGAGAAAATATTGTACAAAATGTAAGATAGTAAACATTAAATACGGACAATTTATAACGGAGAATATGAGATTTAATAATACTTTTAAAATTAGTAATATTAACTTTGTGGTTAAAATTCATATTTTTATTTATTATCTTTGTTTTATTAACCACTAAATTGAGTTTAAATACATCTACCGATTTCGAAAAATACCATTTTCTTCTTCAGGATGTCATAACTAACTAAAACATATATTATTGTTTCTTTGTCAGAATCTATTTTTAAAAAATCTCTATTTAATAAAAAAAAAATTTTTAGTATCTAACTCAAATCATTACTTAATACAAATTTACTCGAATAATTTTTAGGAAAAATTTTAGAATGGGACTCATAGTTAAATTTAGTTGGTTGTTTATAATTTTTTGATTAGTTTTACACGCTTTATTAATTATTATTATTTATTTTTTTTAAATATATTTTTTAAAAATAGATTCTGGAAAAGTAACAATAATATATGTTTTAGTTAGTTATGACATCCTGAAGAAGAAAATGGTATTTTTCGAAACCAGTAGATGTATTTAAACTCAATTTAGTGGTTAATAAAACAAAGATAACAAATAAAGATTTAATAAATTAAAATTCCGTTATTTCTATATTCGTCATAAACAATTATAGCGGTCCTGTTCGTGCCCCATAGACATGGCCACGAAAGGAATCACCTGATAGCCATATAGTGTCGAAACGCACCGATCAATAGCGGATTCCTAGGACTAGCCAACCACTTCTCCGCAGACCGTTCTTTTGTCAACACCTCAAGCCACTCCAGTCTTATACTCGTAGAATCTGTCATTGTAAATCGTCCCGCAATAAACACCAACTTTTGTTAGTTCTGTTTTATTTAAATACCTTACTCTAGATGGAGTATACACTGCGACATGCACCCACACGTATAAGAAAATGAAGAGCATTAGGGCTTTCAGCCTTACCATGCACAAAACCTTCTGATACGAATCGCATAACCTACAAACGTCGGTCGCTCCATTTGAGTGACTCGACAATTCAGATCACACATACCGATCACAATTCATTATAAAATAATCCCAACTAACTAATACCCCTGATAACCGCATATACCAATAATCCCTAAAAAATTATAAAATGTATGAATAAAGAAAAAAAATCTTCTTAATTATTATATAAGCTTTAGGAGATACTGTTCCGTCAGCTCGTTCGCCCTTCTACCGGGTATGATGCGGTTGTTGTGCGTTTTACGTGGCTTCGCCCCCTATGTGCACGTATCAAATGGGCAAATCATGAATTAAATCATCCCCGTGCCTCTGGCTTCACCTGCCCAAAACCTTTGTCAATGTTGAAACCGTTATTTAATATCAATCAAAATACGTGTCCAATTAACAAATTAACAGGCACACAACGCTATTAGAAAATTAACCAAATTAAATGATTAAATACAATGAAGAAGAGGCTATGTTAAATTTGCAATAAGAGGTAAAGTTGGTCTAGATATATTAATTGTATTGTCAAAAACGATCACAGAAGAATGCATAGTTAGATTATTATAATAATTTTAAGGTGAACACATTTTCGTTGTGGAGTTTTTCAAAATCTAATTCTGTGCTACTCGTATTTTTAATACAAATTAAATTAATTAACTAGTATACAGATATCTATATCTTTCTAGTTGATTAATTAGTTATTTTTATTTGTTAACTTTGTTTCATTAATCGCTTATTGAGTTTTAATATATCTACCGGTTTCGAAAAATATCAGGATATCAATACTAATCAGAAACATATGTTATTGTATCTTTAAAAGAATCTATTTTTAAAAAACAATAATCATTTAAAAGTAAATTAAGTACCTAACTCAAATTGTTACAAAATTACTCGAATTTAATTTAGTTGGTTATTTATAATCTTTTGATTAGTTTTACACGCTTTATTTATCTCCAACGATTTCAAATTGTGTAATTTATTATAACTAAATTTAACTACAAGTCCCATTCCAAAATATTTTCCTAAAAATTATTCGAGTAATTTTGTATTGGCTTTTTAAAAATATTTATTATAATGTTATTATAAAATCACGAACGGGCTTTAACGTAACGTTTTGAATTTCAAAGCTAACTTTAAGGGTTTTTTTGTTTTATAATTTTCTTTATGGCTCTTTCAGTAGGTATGTTTTTCAATTATCTAAGAATTTAAACATACAATATATTATATTTCTTTGTTGGTATATAATAAAAAAAAGTTTATAATAAAACTACCGTTTATATCCAGTGTATGTAAAAGTATTTTCATCCAAATAAAAATATTCTGTTTTTATAACTGCTCCAAACCCAGGGATTTTGGTGGTTTAAAATTAGTTTTCATATCTGAACCAATTTAAATCCGAAAGCTTTTGCTTTCAAAATAACCTATCAAAGCCATGAAAAAAAAACTGTTATTATAATCAAAAAAGCTCGTCGGTATGCTAGAGCAAAGCAAATTACTAATTGGAGATGTTAACTATCGTCGATTCTCCAAAATATAAAAAAAATCACACGTAAACAACAAAATTATTTTTACTTATTGAAATTCTTAAATATAATATAGAATGACTTTTATAATCATCGTTCAGTAGCAAAACTAATTATTATTAATTATATCAATTATTCATTATCTGTTAACACGTCATTTTTAAAAAAAATATACCTATGTATTTAAAAAAAATCTGTATTGTTAAATTTTTTAAATTACGTATCAGTTATGATGTGATAAAAATAATTAACATGGTGGATTTCTACACTTTCGTCTTACTCTTTATAATAGTAATAGAATTTTTAATAATTTCAATTTTTACTCTGTGGTTAATTATGTAAAAAAAATTATAGATTATTTAACTATGCTTA
Source organism: Eubasilissa splendida (assembly GCA_031772225.1). Taxonomy (NCBI): domain Eukaryota; kingdom Metazoa; phylum Arthropoda; class Insecta; order Trichoptera; family Phryganeidae; genus Eubasilissa; species Eubasilissa splendida. Next base: position 7,260,354 of record CM062873.1, on the reverse strand, counting down.
TACTAACCACTTTATGAGTAATTTTAAAACACAATTTTCTTCTTCATGATGTCAAATTAACTGTCTGTTTTACATATAGATAAATAATGTTGGTCTTAAACACATGTAAAATTAACCAATATATTATAAATAACCAACTAAATATAACCTCAAGTTTTATTTTTAATTAAATTTTTCTATTCCACATCTTTCATCATCGTAACAATTTAAAATAAGTAATAAATTATTATATCATTTTATTATTTAAATATATATTTTTAAAAACATTAGATTAACGTGACATATATATTTTTGGTTACTTAATTTGACATACTGACGAAGAAAATTGTGTTTTTCGAAACCGGTAATGTTTTAAAATTATTCATAAAGTTAAATAATTTATTAAAAAAATAGTAATAGTGTTCATGGAACTGAGGCTAATTCCAGATGGGGGCATGAATAATCTGTCGCCACCTATTCCGGTCCATGGCATGTCTTGTGCACTCCAGGAGTGAGGTCTGCATCGATGCACTAATTAGATCGGTTAATCGTGTCAGTGATCTTCCGCGATTTCTGGTTTCTCCCATGCTCCTAGATCACTAACTTTTCTATAGGTTCTTCGTGTCTGGTGGCATCAAAATATTGGAGAATTCAGGGCCGTGTAATTGAAAGTATGTATGTTTATTTTCTCTACAATCGGGCAGTAATTCTATGGGCTATTCATTATATAATATATAGCATCCTCTAGAGTTAGTGTTTCAGCATCATAGAGAAAGATCTAGAAGGGAAGGGTTCCAATTAGTCTTATTGTTGTGTTTCTGGTTATGCTTTGATCCCTCCAGATTTTTTGAGGTCGTTTTATCTCTTAATATCTGCCTCCAAAGATCCTTGTATACGTAACTGTTAACGATTTTGCAATTACCGATTTGTAATAATTCATGTCTGTCATTATCAGTGGCGTGCAATAGGCACAAACTTAGGTTATGCTGTTACCGATGATGCTAATTACATATACAACTTTTAGGTACACTAGGTATAAAAAAAAGTCAGTATTTTTTAAAATTTTGAGAACAATTCTATACATTTTAAATTAAAATATAATTGTAAATTTATTACTTTAAAACAGGCAAGTTCTTTTATTGCTCGGTACCGTACTCTGATTTCGATTCGCTTAAAATATTTTCTACAATTTCTTCTTCGGACAACGGATTGAAAATGTTTCAATTACAGTGTTCAAAAAAATTTATTTAAATAACTAGCTTTAAAAATAAGCAAAGCCGAAACTCATAATATAAATAATTGTATTTTGACATTTAATTTAATATAGGTAATAATCTAATTTAATAATATCCTGAAATATGAGAATTCGCTTGCTTGAAAGATGATAAATTATAACCTATACATTTTATCTACGCAAACACCGAAATATGGAATCATAGGTTTGAAATACACAAAAAACACAAAACGTTTAGTCTGTCAAGTAAAACAAAGGAGCAGAAATGTTATTCTATAAAGTTTTTAGTAAGGATTAGTTCCTTTCGAAAACAGCCGACATTGTTTGAAAAATGCAGAAAATCCGCAGACGTCAAGTTGCCGATATAGATTCAATAAAAAAATATTTAGTTCAGTACAATTATTATAACGATTGAAAAAACAAGTTATATTCATTCAAGATTTATGTGCTAGCAATTTGCTAACAAGAATGCACACGAAGTTGTTACAAATGGTTCGCAAATACCCCACGGCTAGACAAAAGTTGTGGGTTATATAATAGATAAGGTTACGCTAATACGAGTAATAACGGCTATAATTTTATAGGGTTTGTTCATAATATAAATATTATTTAATTTATTTTTATTTCCCTGAATTTTTAGTAATACACAGCTTTTTTGCGTGTATGTAGTGCACGCCCCTGGTCATTGTACTTTCAATCAATGGCCTTTATTTTATATCTCATCTATTTTATCGAGCCTCATTACGCGACTCACCCAACGAAAACATCGTCGCAAAATATATTTCCTAAATATTTGCCTAAGAATTGTTTTCTTATTCAACTTTTCAAATAAATGAACAAATAATATATCGTTGCAAAATTACTTAACCCACATCCTAATGCTTTTTTATTTAATCCGTGAACGCCATTTGCCGTAGCCTTTTTGTTTTATTTGGACGCACTTTCTACCGTTACACGCTTTACGACTCCTGACCGTAGGGTTGTTTCTTGGGAAAACATATTCCCCCTTGCGTTGGCTAAGGAAACTAATAACGTTAGCAAACGAGCATAAATCAAATTTACAGGAAACCTTATAAAAATGAAATTATCGCGCGCGTTAAATAACGAAACATATTCGCGAAGCTGAAAAAATTCAACGCTGGCTTAGCTGGCATTATACGAGTATTTCAGCTTATTGCTTGTTTTCACATAATTTACAGTCATTCGTTGTTTCCAAATAATGCTAGTAACTAACGTTTTTGACAAATGAATGCAGTAAGTCGTATAATGTTTATTTGTTCTCATGTTTATGAAAAAATATTCTGTAGATATGTTTCACTAATTAAAACATACTCTTTATCGCATCATTAAAAAAATGACATATAAATAGCTTCGTTCGAAAAATTTCCGCATTTTTAAACATTATATTTAAAAAATATATATATATATTCTTTATCACAGATAAACTTATAAAAAGGTACAAGAAAAAAAAGTTAAAGAAATATTGCAACGAACTGATTACTGTTATCATTAATTATTACTTTATTATTTACAAAAAAAAACATATTTCATTTTTGAATTGACCATAGTCGTACATTTACATTAATTTAAATCCTTTGATTTCTTGATAAAAATAAAAACCTATTATTTAAACACATATTTGTAATTTTTTTAAAAATATTTAACGCAAACATGTTGTGATTATTTCTTTTAATATTTATCTAACGCAAATATGTAAATAATAAATAACTCAAAATGATTTGAAGACTATTAATTATTAAATAATTGATTCACTTTATTTTTAATTAAGGCGAGTTTAAAACAAAGTTAATAATTTATTTATTGTTATTTAATTCATATTATTTATTTATTTCATAGCGCAACATTTTTCATATAATACCATTTTCATTTACGGTATTTTAGAGCACTTTACACTTAACATTAAATAAATATTTTTTACAAATACACGGTAGTACTCCAGATTGCGTTCTAGATTAATTCATATATTTTACACGCTCGTTTCCGCTTGTTGAACTCGGCTGGACTAATATTTTAATACTTTCGCGTTGATGAGAATCGTGATTATTTTAAAGCAATTAAGCCAAAGAAAGTAATACGAAAATGAAAAAAGTTCACGTTGTTACTACATATGTTTTAATTTAATGAATTATTTATTTATCTATATTTCAAAACAAAATAACATCCAATTCGTGTCCCCAGTGATTACTAAGTTAGTACTGTTCAAACATTAAGCACGTAAGTGTAAGTAAGTAAAAATAAGATAAAGTAATAAATAATATGTAGCTTTACAAATAAGTCATATATTGATGTGATACGTGTTCCATTATTTCTCAATTGTATTAATATCAAAAAAATATTAAAATGGATTAGAGAGTATTTTAATTTGATTTTCGATTGTATTTAAGAATACTATTATATTTTTGATGTGAAAACGTTTCTGGTGATATAAATATTTTTTTCGGATCGAAGTAAAATCTATCAGGGAATGACAATACTAAACGAAAACGATTACGTTACTGCAAACTAGTCTCTGACCACAAATTGGTTTATAAGCTACCATTAATAGTCCCCAAACAATCTAATTAATTAAAATAATAATTAGTTGAATGTGTCCGGGTATGCCGCAATTCTTCTCTCAATCTCTCCTCTTATTTTAGCAACTAACATGGGCATGGTAGAATACCGGTTACCCTTTAGTGGATGTGATCATAAAACGTTACGTAGTCTTGGTTTCAGGAGTTAGATTTAAAAATAATAACGACATTTTCTTTTGTTATCTCATTTACTTTAGATTTAAATTAATTTAGAATTGTGTGTTGGCGTTTCCATGTTACAGTTTATTATTAGTGAGGAAATTTTCCCAAACAATTAAAATGATATACCTATACATGGTGTCCACGGTTTGGCCTAGTATTTTAATAAATTATCAGGAAACTAATTTATTTAATATCCTCTAAGCACTTTACATAATCCTTCGAATTTTGTAAGCCAGATATTCAATCAGGGAATCTACGCATGCGAAAATGTGTCTACTGTCGATAGTTTAAACGAGAAGTGGCTCCCTTATTCATCACCGCTAATCGGATCATAGTGGCCTTAATCCTTACCACCTTTAATCTCCCTCAGACGAAAGTTTACACAAGTAACATTTAGAACCAAATTTATCTACTGTTGTGCCGCCTATATACGTAACACATAAATACACACAGCGAGATAATACATCACACTTATAGCTTTGGTCATTTTCTATAATGTAAAATTACATATTTCTGTAAGAAGGGTAGTCAATATTCTGGTGATTATGAAAAAATGTGCAATTGTGAAAGGAAAAAGAAAATATCCAAAGGGTAAACTAATTATTCGTTTCTGTTTTATTTAAATGCCCTAAACAAACAGAATTTTGTAAAGAATATAGTATAATTGCCGATGTACACACAAAAATATAACTTATTAATAAAACCAACGAGTATAATTAGGTGTTCTTAGTTGCATTTACAAATCTATAAATTTATGTATCCGTCTTCTTCTATCTAATCACAGTTGAGTCATGGATACTGAACGATAGATGCGCACCAGCGACGGTTGATTGACTGCAGGCAAATCGATATTGTAAATAAGCGTATACTCGTATGACTATGATTCAATTGTCAAAGAGGGGAGGGAAAAGGGCTGAGTCCTCTTGTCTCCGACACATAAGGTAACAACAATGGCGTAAGATCTTTTTTGGGGATACCCCGTTTGGGGAATATGGTGAAATTATTATTTTTTAATTTCAGGTAATTTTAACTTTGTATATAATTGTATAGAGTAGTAGCAAAAATAACTCTTATGTCAACTGCACCACGGGTCCTCTTACTCTCACGATTTATGCTCTTTCAAATCCTATTTCGCAGTTAGTTTAAAAATATTGAATATAAACTTTGTTTAACTATCGGAGTTTATTTGAAGACTCAATACATCGTTAGGCGCGTGCGATTGTGGAAAAAATGGAAAATATATAGAAATAAAGCCCCCTAGTTCAATTGATAATAATTGTTCCGTTCTTTTGTTGACGCGCCGCTTATTTGGTACAATAATAAGTGATCTCGTATTGCTTTGGGAAGAACAGTTTAATTTCACAAAGTCCCGAAACGTCGTACCAAGATGTGCCTGTTGCCTATGAATTAGCGCATCGAAATTAGATTAATGGTATGTAGAAGCTCCTTTTAAGATCTACCTTGGTCAAGTCATCATAGATAAAAAATACGTTTATTAAGAGTCAAGAGGTAAATAGCACTTATGCTGGGAAATTTTTGTAAACCTAATTTTTTAAATTCTTACTATTTTATTGCATTTATGGATATAAAAGAAATCTAATATAAATTATATTGATCAATTTCAAAGATAAATGGAAAAAATCTATTTATCGAAACATCTTTTCCTATCCGGGGAAATGCACTATCCAGTATCGTTTTAGAACTTATATTCTAACTAACTAATTAACTACCTTACCATCACGAAGGATAGAGCGCCACACTCATTTGTTCTGATACACAGCTATCGCTTCTTCCACATTCATAGATCTTCTCATTCAAGCTTGCCGATTATTGAGGCTTCTAACAGAACCATCCTCCAGTATCAGGTTCACCTGGCTGTGCCAAGTCTTTCGCGGACGTCCTCTATTTTTGATGCCATCAACACTTGCGTCATATATCTTTCTTACCATTCTCTCCTCATTCATCCGTTCTATATTACCAAACCACCTTAGTGATTCTTTCTTAATCTTACTCACTTATACATACATCATCTTTACATTCTTTCCTTATTTCTTCATTCTTTATTCGGTCATAAATGAATCTGCTACATATTCGCCTAAGTGATCTCATTTCTACTGCATTCGGTCTACTTTCGTTCTTCTTTTGACAGCTCCAGGCATCACTTTCATACATCAGTCTCAGTGTCAGGACTCTATTGTATACCGCTAGTTTTGCTTGGGTTGATAAGTTACCATTAGCTATAAGTCCATTCAAAGCACTGTTCATTTTGTTTCTTGCAGTCACCCTCCTTTCGATATCTTTCTCAGCCTTTCCGTTTCTATCAAACATACTACCCAAATATACAAATTCATCTACTTGTTCCAAACATTCATTACCTACAAGTATTTTGCACGTTATCTTGCTTTCTTCCTTCTTGAATACCATTACTTTCGACCTTTTTCAAATTGATACGTCTGTTATTCAATTTTTAAAAGCAATCAACTTTATATTGCGACGAAATCCAAATACCTTTGGTTAATTAATACACGCTAGGAGATGCTAGAATTAAATCAATTTATTTTTATTAAATATGGATAAAACTTATATTATTGTTGTAAAGTTGCAGTATTTCAAAACAGTTATGTGGTAGTTTAGATACAAATATCTTTGAAGTAAGAAAATTATTTTTTCGTTCAATTTTTTTTTCTTTTTATCTTTCGAGTTGATTTATTTAATTTGTATTACAAAAATTACGGAACTATGTTCTGAAAAAGTGCAAATTTACAACAATAATAAGTTATCTTTAAAAAAAACACTTTTTTGTCTAAAGTTGATGGATTCTTAGACGGAAATGTAATTAAAAATGTAAGAATTTTAACGGATGAATTGTTTAAAAAAATATATAGATTGTATTATTAGTTTTATGTATATTAAATATGAGCCTCATTCATGAGTATCAATTGCTAAAATAGTATAAAACTAGGAAACTGGAATACATGTTACCATACAATAAATTGTCGGCCTGTTGTCACTAGATTTCTGCGATTGTCCGTTCTCCGAGTGATGTTGCCTGCCATTGCCATTTCATTTTCTTGACGTATTCAATTATATCAATTACTATTGTCTGTTCTGTTAGAAGATGGAATTATTTCGGTATATATATCAAAAACATTTATGAGACTGCAGACAAGCATTTCTAATCAAGTTTTATGGGGCGAGCATATATATATTTTTATAGAGAATATAATAAATAAGCATAAAAAATATCACAGACCTATGTTCTGAATAATTACAACTTCACAATAAGAATGTATTCTCATAATAAAAAATTATAACAGATTTTTTAAATAATATTTTATGAGTGCCAAATTTCTGAATTATAAATGTTATATGGATGTAACCACACGTATGTTCAATATTTAATTTGTTATTTTATAATGAATAGTTATATTGACAACATCCTTTTTATCACTCGATCACTAATACTATTTTACCAAAACATACTAAAGTTGTTTGATATAGATTTTCTGGGAAACTCTAATTAACTTTTTAACAATCCTCATGTTATGGGTCATAAACTCTCCTCGCCTCAAAAACCTGAGTCAACCGAAATCAATCAAAACTCGTGAATTTCAACGACATTAATAAAATACTGACATCTCTGAAATGGTTGGATTTTTTCACTCCAATGACTAAAATACATCCACACGTTAAATATTATGGACTAAGTTTTTATGTTAATACATATGTAAAAGTATAAAACCTTTTAATAAAATGTTTATCAAATTAATAGCTAACTCTCAACATTTTAGATACTTGTACATAATTAATTAAAATACATGTACATTTTTCTCTCTGTAATTTATGTTAAAATGTAGAACATTGAGTGTACATTGTACATGGATGGAAAACATACAGGTAATAAGATAACGGCATGAAAATCCGGCTAGAATCGACCTGGAGGTTTATGTTCCAGGATTAATATTTTGCCATATTTTGCCGGTTGTGAGATAGTTCATTTTACATAATATGCAGATTTTGTAGAAACATGTATTACACGCTTACATTACTAACGTTACTTTTATTTTTGTTGAAAGTATTTATATAGTTTTTTTAGGCACAACCGAACACCATACACCGAACTGCACCGAACGTCTAATTTAAGTTATATAATTTTTGAAATGACACTATAGTATATCTAATAAATTAAACAATTAAATCAGCAAAGTGTCTTCGGTGCTGGAAAATGTTAAATAAATATTATAATAATGGTACCTACCCCAAAACTATAAGAGTTTATGGTAGGAACGCTCCCTGATGACAGCACTGGCGGACGCGCTGGTAGAATATTTTTTCTGTGGTTAAACGTACGATGCGCAGAGACAGTAAAAATGTAATTCACGATAATCAAAAAGTGTAATTATAATTATAGTATTATTTTGATGTGGGTGTTCCTGAAATGGGTCTCGCAAGCCAGAGATGCCATTTTATTTTCATTTTCATTAAGAAGTGGAAGGATTTCTCCCCAGTACGTTACACTGTAAGAACAAATATTATCAAACCATGGAGGACTGCCCAGCAGAATGAACCTTTGAAAGATGACGGAAAAAGCACTGGAGCTATCTCGTACCTTGGAATTCTTTTGGACGTGAGATACAAATTTACACCGTAATTAGGAAGGATAAGTCTACAGCATGGAGCAAGTAATGTCAGTTTATTATATTTATTCGATACAGCGAGGCGTACCAAAGACTTGGACGACCGTACGCGGCCTACGACGTAATTCACTGTGGTCTTATAACTCCGATGTAAATCTAGCCTGGTTCCTTATAACCTAACCTTTTACCATGTTGACCGATTATTTTAATGACCGAAATGTGATTTAACCTAATTTTAAATTGCACATACTTCAATGCCTAGATACACACATATATATATATATATATATATATATAAGTTGTAGAAATAACGATTATAAAAATTTTGTATTGTAATATATGCATATTCAAACAACTGTCTGCTCGCGGCTGAAAAACATCATAGCATAACTCGATCAAGTGATTCTTTTTTCAAACCATTATTTTTTTTAAAGTTAGATTGTTGTAACATCTCCTATTTTATACCTATTTACATTTACACGGTGTCATCAATAATATATTTATCTGTAAGAATATTATTATGTTATAAAAATAATAATATCCTTACAGACATATAACTGAATAAACATAGCAGAGATTATTTATAGAAAATTACAAGATATTAAAAACAAACAAACAAGTAGATAAACATAAAATAAATAATCCATAACATTGCTAGGTTTATTTTATATAAAAACTAAAATCAAATATAAAGATTATTTTTGAGATTTAAATAGAAAAAGTATATACAAAAATAAATAAAATTAACAGTTTAGTATTATAATTACACATAGAAATTATGAAAGTATATAGAAAAAATAAAAAAATAAATGTATATATCACATATAGCTATAATAAAACATAACTCGAAAGACATAGAAACTTAAAAAAAGAGAAAAACAACAATTGTCTTTGATTATGTAAGCAACATAAATATTTATAAAGGAACAGTGAAAAAAAAATAAAGGAGAAAGAGAAGAAAAAATAAAAAGATAGCAAATGCTTTAAATTATGTTAAAATATTTTTTTAAATGTCAGTGTATGACCGTGCAACTTGCGATGGTTTTAAATTAGTTCTACTGATCTGCCAGTTATGTACAAATATGTTAGATTTTTTTTGTATTTAGGTAATGTCCATTCTCCTCTCATTTTGTATTTAGGTAATGTTAAATTCTATTCATCAGCGATATCTACGTTTTTGTTAACCTAGTTTTGTAATCTTTATAATTAAAAATTTAACTGAGCAGTCATTGCAGCATTGTTACAATAGTATGGTAATATAATTTTAGTATTTATAGCAGATACATTAAAATGGATTAGCTGCAATAAATCCGGGTTATCAATTTTATTATGCAAAAATTTTAATTGACATACCAAAGGGTGTTTTTTTTTTTAGTGGTTTGTTTTTCGAATTGGCAACACTTTTTCCAGTGACAGCCAATTTGACAGTTGACAGCCAATTTGTGCTTAGTTTGGTTTGCTATTTTACCATGAACAGACTTACGTCAGAACAACGCATGCAAATTTATTTCGAAAAACGTTGTCCAGTTCGCGAAACTTAGCGTACACTACGTCCATTTTATGGTCGACATAATCGTCCATCCGAGGAAGTTATTTGAATAACCATGGATCGTTTTAGCACCGCGCATACTCTAATTGATAATATCGTGATAGTGACATTGTAAAGTGCGCACCGAAGAAGCTGTTGTTTCTTTAAAAATGATGCCGGCCAGAGCGTTACAAATCCATAATTACTGAATTTTTCGTTCCCCAATTGAATGGTTTTGTTGTTGAAGAGCTGTGTTCTCAATAATACGGTGCAACATTCTATACAGCGTGCGCCACTATCAATTTATTGAAGGAGACATTCAATGAGCGCTTAATTTCGCGTAATGGACCTGTGAATTGGTCTCCAATATCGTGTGATTTAACATCTATGGATTATTTTCTATGGAGATATGTGAAGTCACTAGTCTACTCCGATAAATCAGAGACGATAAATGACTTGGAAGAAAATATTTGTCGCGTTATTACCGATATACGGCCCCAACTGCTTCCAGCCATTTGAGCCAGCCACGGCGCCCATATGCGTGATCTAAACATTAATGGCATTAAATTATCTTTCCAGTAAAGCCAATACCATGGCCATTACCACAATTTATATTTGTTTTATTTAATTTACAAAATTTAATACCTTTAAAAGAACATCCTTTAGATCAAAAATAAGTATTATTTCACTCAACTTTAATAAGTTCATTAAACAGTCTTCATTAATATAGGAACATATTCAACATTCGATTCTCTCTACATTTACAATATTTATTAGCTCAGCTGATCAGAGGTTTGTTCACAATCAGTCTACTGCAAAGTACATGAGCGAATAACCAATGACTATAAATCGTAATTTTCTTCAGTTCAGAATCTAGGATATGGTGTTACTTCGAATTGAATGGTTATGTAAAACTTGCGCAATTATAACATTAAATTTCCCCAAAGCGGTTGGATAATGACACCTCGATTTGAAATGATTGATAGATATTCGTAAATACCCTACTATTATTGGAATAGAGCCTTTTGATACGGAATCTGTGAATTGGAATAATTTAGCATTAAATGATTCACAGCTGATGAGCTCTCTTTGTACTTTCCTAGTTAAATATCATATTTACAGGCTGTGTTATAAATGGACGACGAACGAAGAAGGCAAATACAATATATCCTGGTGTACGTGTATTTTTTTTCAATATGAATTAAATATATTAATTATAAAGATATACATATAAAATCAATTTTATCGAAAAATATTGTTGTTGCGCTACCGGGATTCGAACCTGGATCTCTTCCCTAACCGGGGGAGGTGCTTTATCCAACTAAGCTACAGCGGCATTATTTTTAGCGACAATTTTTCGACCCTATATGTTACCTTTTTGAAATCAATACATTTAATCGTTCCATCATTTGATAAAAATGAATTGATAATTCTGGCGTCTACTATCAGATTTACTTAAAGGTATTTTGAGATTCTGTAAAAATAAGGTAGATGGCTCTGTCAAATGATGGAACGATTAAATGTATTGATTTCAAAAAGGTAACATATAGGGTCGAAAAATTGTCGCTAAAAATAATGCCGCTGTAGCTTAGTTGGATAAAGCACCTCCCCCGGTTAGGGAAGAGATCCAGGTTCGAATCCCGGTAGCGCAACAACAATATTTTTCGATAAAATTGATTTTATATGTATATCTTTATAATTAATATATTTAAAATATCACAGACCTATGTTCTGAATAATCATAACAAGAATGTGTTCTCCTAAAAAAAAATATATATATATTTTTTCCATTTGTGAACGTAAATAGTTTATAAAACAAATAAATAATAATATTATTTAAAGTGTAGCAGAAATCATATCAATTTTACATTATTGCTGTCGGATCTACGGATATCATACATGATTGAAATACTCGTAATATATGTTCGATCTGTATGATCTATGGAACGTTGATTGCCGTCTCGCGCGCATGTGAACGCGACATATAGATAATGGTTCCTGTCCATTATCTATCTGTTATCTCCTTCCCTATACCCAGAGCACGATTTTATGTGGTGTTACATATGGTTTTTGATCAGTGAGTTTCTACCATCGAAGTGCGTTAGACTGAAAATTGACAAGTTATCTTCCTGCCGTGTGGGAACGATACGTTAGATTGTAATTAACGTCCTGCTATGTGGAGTTGATGGTATACTGTGCATATTGCTTTTGTGCGTACGTGTCACTATGGAACAATATAACGGTTTTGAAGCCAGAATACTTGTGGCTCTAGTGGAAGAATAAATCTAGATACGTAAAAGATCAAACCAGGTGGGTCGTGTTTCTTCCTGGTTTGGTTGGTGTTATGTATCTGTGAAGCATAGGATAGATGAATACGAAGGACGAGCGATCATACATTCATTAAAGTCTCTTGAAAAATCAGTCAAATCCGCCAGATCCACCACAAATGACATGGATCATTATGGATGACTCCGTTAATTTAAACCGTAATGCCAATATGCCACAGCTATTCTGCTAAGAGTACAACGTCGACAAATAACAACTATCTGTTGTCAGTCTCAATCTGCGAAAGTTAACATCGAGTGTAAAATATTAGCGCAGACTCATGTTTTATATTGAATTCTTTAGAATAAACAATTATTACTGCATAGTATGTATTGTAAAATAAATATTATATAAACAACATACTCGTATTTATATTTAAGCGGTAAAATTCACTGATGCATTATTATCATACAATTGGAACAGTCAAACGTATGATTATGTAATTTCAACATTTTCAGCTAATGAGATGGATAATTTTTGAATGTGTTATTTACATCGATGGGCAATTTATTACTGAACTGAAATATAAATTGAAAATATTTTCTCGGTGTTTCGTGTATTGAAAATTGAAATGATATCGATTTAAATGTGCACTGAATTTGGTTTGATATACTTTTATATAAATTTCTACGTGCTTACTATTTCATGTAAGTAAGCCTTTATTTTTTTTAAAACCATCAAATATTGTACGGACTTTATTCGAAGTGTGAATATCCAATGTTCGTGAAACTAAATAAAAAAAAGTCTTATGCAATATTTACAACCCAATACGTGATCATCTAACCTGAGAATGGGAGGTTAAATAACGAGGAACGGTATGAATCTTCAGAACGCAAGGTGTGTAGCTGTAGATGAGTTCCATAACATGTGCATATGCTTCCTAAATCGACAGGATTAAGATCATGAAGAAGACTGAGGCGTAGATGGGCGGACAAAATCAAGAAAGAACTGCAAGAGATAGGCGAGTGCCCAGTTGACTGGACCACGATGACGATATCATGCAATGGATGTACTTCTATGGCGTAATGAAAATAGACTTGAGTTCTATGAGAGAAATAAATTAATTAAATAAACTTATTATTACTTATTTTTGTCATATTCACTGATTTAAAATATTGGAAGCATAAAAACATAATATTTAATACCCATTGTTGACACAGCTCCATTTATGTTAACTTTTTCAAAAAATATTACTTATTATTATTATAGTGCAGCTGTAAATATTTTCTATGAAATTCAGCTATCTAGCTAAATTGAAGATCGTTGTGCTTTAATTTGAATCTTTCTATAGTTTCCAAATTTCTGATTCGGATTATGATTGCGAACAAGCTTTTGTCATTTTTATAATTCATCCACGTCAGTCCCTCATGACTGAGGATCGCGATCTTCATGAACTCCAGCTCTCTTGACTATGCTCCTCCACTTTTCTCTGATCTGAAGAACCAGAGAAGTACCTGTTGCCTTTTCCACTTGGTTGGTCCACCTGATGGGGTATTTTCCTCTTCCTCTTTGATCTTCGACGTGACTAATCACAGCAAATTTTATCAATATGTATTTTCTTCTAATAAAATTGAAGAATTCATCTAAGACTGCAGGTTGAGAGTTTGTCTTTGATGTTCAGTTCCTGCAGAATGGAGACATTCGTGTATCTCGACGTCCGCTATGCGCAACATGTGTCTCCATTATTCATTATTAAGTCAAATTCTTTAAAGTAGTATAATACGTTAATCATAATTAAATGAGGTTACATTTTTATTGTGTTGTTAAAATGAATAGCAGTGAAAAGGTGTTATTTAATAAATTTTTCGCCATTATTCGCGTTAGTTTGAACATAAATAGAACAGCATAGTTTAGTTCTTTTAACTTTAAATACAGTTTTAGGACCGGTTGTTTGATTAGTGGTAAATTTTTACCACTAATAAAAAAAAGTTACTTTAATAAAAAAAAATGCCAAGTCGGGTTGTTCGAGCCTTGGTAAAAAATATTTAATCATAGAATGTACATTCAATAGAAAACTGATTTTATTCTCCAATATCGGATGGCCAAACTGTAAATTGTTAGTTAAAAATGGTAGATCTTTCACAGCTATATCAAGCGTCATCTGTCACATTGATACATAAAAAAATGTAGTATACGAGTACGATAATAAATCATTAAATATCCCGCTATTTTAATGATGTGAGTTCGTCCGATGATGATTTCACTATTGAATGTATATTGGTATATAGACCGAAAATTTTTCACCAGAAAAATAACAGATTTCGAACGCAGGGGGTGAATAAAGCTACAGATTAACCATAAAATTGTATGAATTGCCATTGGTGAATATTAAAAATAAATCAAATTTGGCGACATTCTCAGATATTTGATGATTATTCACATTACCACACTATTTGGCAAGATTATCTTTGACTATAGTAAATTTGACATTCGAATAACCCACAAATGTGTTTATCATGGAGAACAGTAAAAAATTACTATAGTAGTAATTTACTATGGTCAAAACTTACTACTGATCATACTATCCCTTAAAGTATCATGTATTCCAGGAGCACAGCCCGGACTACGTTTTCTATATATAAAACGAAAATGACTGCTAGTGCTTCCACAATTGAAGAACATTATCACCGATGTAGAGTCAGAAACGAAAAATGTTTTTTGAAATAACCATACCAGAATAAATAATTTGCGATGACTTGATTCATTTCGGTTTTTTCATTTCTTGTGAGCAACAATTTTATATCTGCGTTTTTTTAATGAAATATAGGGGACTATGAAATAAATATGTAGATATAAGAATTATAAATACAGGTGAATTATAATTACAACCGTTACATATTGTTGTCTCAATGAACAAGTTTTAATAATATACGAATTTTAAGCAAAGAAATTTCACCTCAAATACTGTTTAATCGTCGCTGTGAAATTTAAATTGTTATAATTCTTCCATGATAATATCGCAAGGATCCTGGTGTTATATGTTATAATATATACTATACGATTTACAATTATTGAAGAATACATTTTTAACATAAAAGCAATATTAATTAAATCACAGGAAACAAGATGTACAGTACCCAAAACCGAAAATGGATAGTTTAATTAGTGGAACATTCACCATTGGTCTGAAATCAGATACCTATATCTCTTCTACAAGTAATACAACTTATAATGGTCCCGTTAGCTTTGATAGATTGGTACAGCATCGTATTTTGATTGAGTTTATTTTCGAGAACCCACCCTTTACATTAATAAATTTTGAAATATACCTATTAGAAATTAATTATAACTAATAATATTAATGGCTTCGGTTAATTGATTAAAAATCTAATTCAGAAACTGACTTCATAATAAACCCTAACTCAACAGCGAAGTTGATTTAAGATTCTCGGAAAGTAAAATATACCTGGGTGTACGTACCCCTTAACTAGATTCTAATATTATTTAAAAAAAAATTAATTGATACAATTGTACTAACATTTTTTTTTCAAAGAATAATACGAAGCGTTTTTAAAGTATAAATCATAAAAAAGTATATTTTTTATTGGAAGATATAATGAGATATAATATATTATTAAACATAATCTGTAATTATAAATATATTACATGTGAGTCAAAGACTCGTGTATAGAGGAGTATATAAGAGAATATATAATTTATGTATCTGTTAGTCTGTATACATATTTTTTGGTTTCAGATACAAAAGTCTGTTATTTTTATTATTATATTTATATTATATTATATTTCTATTCGTAATATTGGTATGGATTAAACTAGTGACTTTAAATATATTCGCCATATGCGTAACATAAAATTAACCTAAATAAACCTTTACAATATTTATCAACGAGATATCAATATACCATTTCAATGACATATTTTGAATCAATTATCTGAGTGTCTGAAAAACTTGATTCTCACTAAAAACATTTGAAATCAGTGTTTAAAATTCAACCTAAGGGCATAAAACATGTACCTACCTAGGGTGTAATTTAAATAATTGCATATTAGGTATCACATATATACACCTAAATTGTATATTTAAATGGAAATAAATACATTGGGATTGGTGTATTATATATAATTAATTATAAGAAAATCAGGAAATAAGACAAAAAAATATTCACAACCAGAATTTATGAGTAACGAATTTTAGTCTTTGGAAAAATTTATAATTAATAATATTCATTTTTAAGGAGAATACATTTTTGTTGTGAAGTTACATTAAATTTTATATAAAATAAATAAATTTACTAGAAAGCTATTGGTAAGGAAAAATAAACAAAATATAATATAATGTTGATTACTTTTAAAAATGGATTACAATTTATCGAAAATGAAGCAACAGTAAGAAAATAGGTTACAGGTCTTCGGAAATAAAGTTTTGCACGTGATAACCTAACCGAAGAATGAAAGAGATTTAAGAAGCTAGAACTTCGGGAACGATATACTACCTAAGGATTCACCATTCTAAGGAAGATGAAAGCAAGGGGTAGCCGAGTCCAAAGCCAGTAGGACCGACACCGAGAGGAAGACTAAGATGAAAATAGACGGATCTGTAAGACGTGCACGAGAACAAGAAGCAGAGTTGAGAGAGGGGCCCGAATGCTAGGAGGGGCCGGAATCACTAAATATGTTCAACAATCGCAACAATCACACCACAGGTTTAAAAATCTTAGAATAGAGGAGTGGGTTTTGTGGATATTGTTCCGTATTCGTAATAATTATTTTATTTTGACATGTGAACACATAATATCTACATATATTCATAGACTTGAAACAAAATAATTATTGTTAAAATGTAGTGTTATTGTCACCTGTTTTAGTTTTTTTCCCTCACCTAGTCCTATCCCAATTTCAGTACACATTGTTCCTTCAGCTCGACTGGTTTGTTTTGGATTCGTCAATTTCGTCGAGATTTGGAGAGGAAGTGTCCTCGTGTGACCATTCTGTTTGGATCGCTAGTTCAGTATATAATCTATCCCCCAGCTCCATTTTTTATACTTCTGAATCTCGTCAAGAATCGGAGTGGAAATGTCAAATACGGATGTGATTTTATTGTTTTGTGGACGGTAAATTTCATCAGAGTTTTGCCATGGCAGCTTTATTCACTGGGGATAAGCCGATGATGGCGTCATCATCAGGTAAGTCGAGCTGTCCTCCTATCCCGTAAGCCATCCTCGTTCGTTATCGAAGGATTTCTTCATTCTCTCTTTATTCCCTATTTACAATTTCCTATTCCATTCCCTACTACTTCCAACTACCCATTTCTTCTTATCATTCCATCCAGTCCGATTCCGTCATCACTCGCCACGCCGCTGTGACCAGCGACTTGCACCGCTTACATATATCTTAAATTTAAACATAAAACTATTTCGTGGAATGTTTCAATATTAATAATACATAGATAAATAGTATTATTAAAATTGATACGTCTAATCAGATAATCCAGTTTTAGGACAGCAATTAATATAAAGTACCTAGTCAAATTATTTTTTTCTTACTTTAACTAATTGAATAAATAAATTAAAATGTTCTTAGGTTTTTAAGGCCGTTCAGAATCTTTTGTGAACAATTTTCTGGGATAATATAACGTGTATATCTGACCTTTATAGCCAACATTTTGGATAATATTACGAGATACATAGAAAAACGTGTTAATTATTTTCATCTAAAAAAAATTCACCCAAATAAAAAAATTCATGTACAAGAAAACAACCGTTCTTGCCTGATTTAATAATTTGCCAGGAGGTCAAGTGATTTGTTGCTACGCCGCTGGTGAGTCCCAGCTGAAGAAGAAGAAGAAAATTAATTTTCAACTTCTTATGTTAAAACAGTGTTTCTATAACATGTTGAATTTATGATGAAAATTTTGGTTTATATTTACAAAAATAGAAATCAGATGACACATCTCAAAATATACAATATCGCGTGATGAAATTTGTGTGTGAGCTGTCGATTCAACTCGTTTTCTCGGAGGTGTCCACGGTCCACCAACGTCTAGCACTTTACACGTTATCCAATGCCCAAGGTTCACTTGGTTATTTCCTCCGCGTCCTATGATCGCGTAGCAGGTCATTGTTTGCCCTGCGTTTGTCAAGTTTGTCCGGTAGCCATGAATAAACTCGCCTGACCGAGTTCGCCAACGTATTTGGATTACCAAAACGTTTTCATATTCACATGGGGGAGGGGGCCCAACTTAGGCTGCCAACCCCCGGGATATGTTTGTTAGTCACGTATGTATATTGGCACACATAGCGGAAAATATTTGTGCGGATATGTGACTGTGATAAATGTGCCGAAAACGATAGAGCACTGAAAAATAATTTTGACAAATCATTTCAAAATGATACATTAACAATATTAATTTATTGGTATTTAAATTCATTATTTATTTTGTCAATGTTTCACATGAAAATTAATGTAAGATATAATTACTATCAAATAGCTTGCTGCTAGGCATGCAAGTAGACATTGGTGACCACTGCACGGTCAAGGTCTCAATAGAATCTATATTTCAATGATAGAGCTTCCCCCAAAACAAACCACACTTAAATAAAATCTAGATGTAATTAAAATTATTCCACCTTTGTAAGTTAGCTGTCAAAATAAACAAAAATGATATATAAATGATGATAAAAGAATCGCCACAGCATCTAAGAAAAATTTTTTTGCATACTTTTGGCGTAAATATTACGGAAAGAGTAAATATTAAATGAAGAAACTAATGGTTACTGGGAATACCTATACGAGGGCAAAGAGAGAAAGAACAATCTATAACGAAATGGACAGATCAATTACGAGAAATTACCAGAGCCTCGTTACTCGATGATCTAAGGTCCAAGATCGGGAAGAGGCCAGTGGAGGCTGCATAAGCAGTTCACGCAGTAGAATCAAATCACAGAACCATATCGACGAATGATTCATGTTTCTACAATTCTGTTTTTCAGACTGTCTTCGAAGCTCGCCCCCTCCCTCAAAATTTCGTATTAGAGTTATCTCAGAAAAATACGTGCCGGAAATATGATCAAACAAATACCTCATACACGTTACCATGGTAAGACATTTGATTCATTATCCATAAATGACAAACTTACATTTTGATACTTTTTAGAAATTCACATG
Source organism: Eubasilissa splendida (assembly GCA_031772225.1). Classification (NCBI taxonomy): domain Eukaryota; kingdom Metazoa; phylum Arthropoda; class Insecta; order Trichoptera; family Phryganeidae; genus Eubasilissa; species Eubasilissa splendida. The sequence goes on along the minus strand of CM062873.1, from coordinate 7,240,770 downwards.
TTCGAATAGGCGCCCTGGTAGGTAGGTAAAGAATTCATTTATGAATTTAATATCTACGAGCTACCTTCCCAAAAAAATAAAAAAATAATATTCAAACCATTTTTTGACATATGAAATTTTAAAATGTAAACGTAATAAAATTTATTAATTCCTTCCTTCTCGGTAAACTGTACACTTATTATACACGCGCGATATTTACACATAACCATAACCATAACCACGAGTAAGTAATCATTCAATTTTTTAAAATATTGATTTACTTCACTTTAACACTAATCCGTAATAAAATTGCACTTCCCCATCTTATATCTATGTGGCCTTTCTTCAGTCTTTAGAACACGAATCCTGAAGAATAGAGACATGTTTCTCCCAGTCCACGCTATGCGCATCATACGACATAATAATAAGTTGAAGGTGTTAAGCATGTTTATTTAATTCGTTCTCAGTATCCGGGAGCTGTGAAGAATACCAAGGTTTTAACTAATCAGGCTTTTTTGTTTCTTGAAACGGTCTACTTGAGTATCTTTGTCTTACATTGATTATTTCAAGACCGTTTCTTAAATCGTATGGATGAGTTCCTGTTCACGTTCCTCAATCATAAGGGATGAACGTGAATGACGACGGTTGTCTTATTGTATATATACATTCGTATTGGTAATATTTTACCTTCTGTTTGATTATGCGTAGAATGACATTCCTGGTGTATGAGAAAAGTAACGCAGTCCGAAAGTCCATACTCCGTAGATGATCCTTGATGATGATATATAACATAATTAAAATTAAATGAAATCATTTAGAAAAATAATGAAAAATAAATTTCTTTAGTCCATCCACTTCTAGGTAACGGCGAAGGTTTCATATGATGCAAAATTCGTATTAATGGTAATATATATAATTGTCTTTTATGTCCACCTATTAGTGAGGTCATTCATATGCTTCTTTCGTTTTACTTTTAAAATTAGCAATATTAACAAATACAAAAAATATACTTTCGTTTTGCTCTCAATGATCGCGATCGTGGATTATGGATGATTTGTTGCCACCTATTCCGGCATTTCTTGTGTATTCCAGGAGTGGGCTTTGAATCTAAGACTTAACCAGATTGGTCCACCTATTAATGAGGTCATTCGTTTGCTAAATAATATTATTATTCATATCCATAATCCACATGAATGACCTCACTAATAGGTTGACCGATCTGGTTAAGTCTTTGATTCAGAGCCCACTCTTGGAATGCACAAGAAATGCCGGAATAGATGGCAACAAATCATCTACAATCCACGATCACGATCATTGAGAGTAAAACGAAAGAAGAATAAGTAGTAAGAAGAAGTTAAATCATATTTATAAATTTGCCTAAAATCAATATCCACCATTAAAGCAGAGATAACCTCCATAAAATGTCCCCTTGTCCGAAGGACGGGTAGATTAAACGATATATTTTCCGTTCAGGTCAGAGCCGCGCTAGAGTTACCTAAATATTGTCAACATCCGTTTCGTGAGCCGCATTCTGGCGCTTTTCTTTACGTAAACAAAGAATCCCCTTCTCCCGAAGTGATGGGCTGTCGTCATTAATATCCCGTTAGCAAAAGTAATGCGCAATCGATGAAGGGCAAAGCCCTATAAAGGCGTTTCCCTAAATGATGGAGCGATAAACTTATTATCAGCGCCACTGACACAATAGTCAGGCTCCAGGAGTCGAGGGGTGGAGTTGTTGTGAAATGTGATGCAAACGAAACAACGGGCGAGTTGCTGGAGGTCTGCGAATGCTGAATTTCGTCACCAGATGATTTATCGTCAGATAGTTTTGTGGGAATTAATTGTGGTTTTACAATGCGAGACAAAAACTTCTCGGTAAACGCCTCGCTAAATAAAATATTATGATATTTGTGATTTCGATCGATGGCGTGACTTGTGTCTTCTATTTAATAAATATGAGATCTTTCCGCAAAGCAATAATAAATCACGTGACAATGTTAATGAAAACAGTAACCGGAATGTATAAATAATGAGTAAGGGATAAAATGTCACCAAAACTAACTTCTCTGGGTTTTTGCGGGGGTTCTTTTAGACAAAATGAACTAGCTATTAATTTTTATTTTATTTATGTTTTGTTATCAAAAAAATATTCTACACCCTTGTAGATAATCATTCAAAAAAAAAATGTTTCATGATTGCTTTCGTAAGACTAGTCTAGGGTTCAATCTTCGTCCCGGAAGATCATTGAAAATATATATGTATATGTATCTCTAATAATTGTTATTTTTTTAACTGCCTGTAGTTTAGAAAAAAGTATATGGCATTTATGTTTTGATCCTACTTTTTCATATTTTTTTCAACGTACATATAATTCCTCAAAGTTCAAGATCCTTCATTTCACGATTACCTCTGTTAGTTTTTACAGAATTATTCATATGTATCATATCAGTAAATATATTGTTACGGTGCCTATGGGGCCTAGAGAATAGGAAGCCATAGTAGCCGTCACCGATCTTGCTCAGTCTGGGTACTCAAGTGCGTGTGTGTGTGTGCTCTGGTGTCACCTGCTACCTCGGATAGGATGATAATTAATTCAAAGGCAACATTGCTTTTCACACTACACATTTATTCACAAAACACAATTAATCCCGACATTGGATGCACGTCAAATATTCTTTAGATCTTCTTTCTTTAGGTCAACTTTCTTTTGAGTTTATCTATTTGCCAACATCATTCAACGCGGTCATTAGGTGCCGATGCAGCTGAGGGCCCGGGCCGCCACACGCTCGCGCCAGAATTCATCTTTCGCTCCAGGAGATAGACCGGATACCATCCCGCTACAGCCTTGTCCAAAACGCCTATTCATCGGCCATCGCTCGCATGCCGCCTCTTGGCTCGTTGCAGTGGGGTCTCTCCTCAACCTGTTGGTGGACCAGGCCCATACATTTCTGGATCCACCGTGGTGATTCCACTCTTAATCTACGCCATCTCTCGTCGCCATATTTCTCCAGAACGCGGCTCTACTGACACACTCCTTTTTTTTTAACGTTCACACCCAAAAGTAAAGTTTCGCTCCGCTGCCCGCCAGAGTCGCATTTTCGTCTCCGATTCGTCCATTTAGACAGCCAATCATCATAAGTCGCCAAAGTAGGCTATTCAGACCTCGGCGCGCAAATTCAAACATCACAATATACATATGCACATTCTCGTATATCACATCAATATTCCTGAAGTCATCAGCCGTGCGATCACTTACTTTTCTTTTAGAAACTCCATCATTAGTTCTTTCTGCATCACTGCTTTCATCTGATTTATTACATTTAGTACGACCTAGTATATCTAGTACTCATACAAAATTAACATCAGTAGCATGAAAACTAACACGTCAATGTGTGCATTGGTTTGGAATTTGTTACCTTTTTGATATCATCTTTTAACATCCAGCCTATTATTTTAATCTTCTCTTTTGTAACATCTAAAATGCAGATAATTTTTTATTTCCTTAAGTTACTTTTTATGCTCCAAGATACTTTAGTTACACAAGTTAATATAATTACTATAATAATATCTTATCTTATAGCATTTGTAGAGGCTCTGAACATGCCTTACAGTTATCTGGTTGGCAAACCAGACTAGTATCAACCTTAAAAGTACAGGCGTACCGAGTCGTAAACCGACGACAATACATCGCAAAGGAGCCGAGCCGAAAGACAGCCATAACTGGGCACTTCTCTCGCGTCCGGCTTTCTGATTAGACCACCAACTAGCATACGTTTCACGTCCGTACTGTGTCTATTTATCTATAATTGTGCCACTATCTAGATTAATTGACTTGTGTATTGTTAGATTATCTTTTTCTATGATTCTAGCAATTCCTATCCTTTAGGGGGAGGACTTATTAAAGGCGCATAGCAAATTTTTAAAGAAAGATTTATAATTTTTTTTATTATTAAATTATTTCAAAAAAGATTTAGAAGCAATTACAAATCCCGGAGCGGGCATTTATTTCATACATTTATGAGTCGTACACAAAACTTATTGTCTATATAAAGTATTACATAAAGTTACGAGTTAGTAAATAAAAAGATTATTCAAGATCAATAAAGAATATACCCGCAGGAATGCCGTGCCATGGTCTCCCTTTCAAAATCCCAAAAACTCCCCTTCAGAGACTACACATATCTAATCGCACTTTTGTCAACACGAGAACTGAAAAATGTAACTCGAAGTACTCAGCTGGAGTTTCTCTGGGGTGGAAGATGACCAGCGATGACGCTGGGGTGGCGCTCTCGAGTCAGTCAGGCCGTGGATGATGTAGCGGGCGGCGTAATATGGTTTGAGAGTGCCTGATATCGGCAACGCTCATCTATAAATTGGACCGAGCTCAGGAGTGAATCCAGTGGGGGGCAAGTGCACTATTCTCTAGCGATCGATTTTATCGGGGCCGAGGCTAAACTCTCGGGAATCCGAAAGCGTCGGTTCTATCGCGACCGGCTGGTTAGCGGATGGCTTTAGTTATTTACACGAGTTAACATATCGTAAAACCTATTGCACGGTGTCGAATCTATCATGGCCGGCTGGGTGGCGGATGGCTTTAGTTATTTACACGAGTTAACATATCGTAAAACCGATTGCACGGTGTCGAATCTATCATGGCCGGCTGGGTAGCGGATTGCTATAGTTGTTTACGCACGATAACAGATCGTGCTACTGATCGCAGGGTCGGACGCTTTACACAGGGCCGGCCCGAGGGAGAAGGGGGCGAGCTTGGTCCCTACCCAAGGGCACAGAGCAAGCTTGGGCACTGAGCAAGCCGGGGCACCAAGCAAGACGGGACAACCGTGTTGACCTGGAGAATGGTAGCTAATTCTCCAGTATCACAAAAATTATAGCTTATGGGGTACCGTTAAAAACGACTGACCGAAAAATTCAACTGGACTGTAATCTTAATAATATTTCGGAAATGAGCTAAGAAATCAATGAAGATTCGGAAATTGGAATATTTTGTCCATGTGAAGCAAAACTTGAGAGACATATGTAATACATCACTCTCCACTTTATCATCAGTGCAAGATTAAATCACGAAAAAGAGGGTCTGGTCGCAGGAGGACGTTGTAGCTGCGGAATATGAGAGCCCGAGTGAATGGTTCAACAGATCCACCGTTTATTTTTAAATCAGGTATGAGGGCGCCCAGAAAATTTTCGCCCGAGGGCGCCACAGAGGCTAGGGTCGGCACTGGCTTTACAGAATCGCGATTTAAATAGATTGCCACAGTTGCATTCGCCCAGCACACACACAACCTGTCGCTTTCTCGGTTTAAAAATGTACGCGCGGGAATTCGAATTTGTATTATAGTTATCATTGTTTCATAACAGAATCTATCTTTAATAAACGACATCAACCGTAAGTCATTTATTATTTATTTCACCTGCTCTAGCTTCGGCCACAACCACACATACACAGACACATACACACACACACACACACACACTCCTTGATATCTTACTCATCTGAACATAGTGGACAGTCGGGAGATATAGGGCCTTGGCATCCAATCGATCAATCTTTCTGTTAATCACACACCACTACATTTTAACATAAAACACACTTTATATCACTATAACATAACACTAACACCTACACTAATGACATCTATATTGACAACTATACATTTACAAAAATATAATGCAACCTACATGTGAAAATATTAAGGTCTAAATGAATTTCTATATCTGGTTGTGACTTTTGTCTGTAAAATCAAATGACGATTGCAGGAAGATTTTTAATATTATAAATGTCTCAATACTAATACTCAATAGTCATAATTATAATATACTAAATACATATTTAATGTATCAATTAGAAATAAATTTTGTTAGAATGCGAAATTACCCAAAATAATATTATGTTCAAGGATACATAAACACTCAGTCGAAGTAAGGGACGGAGACTAATAAAACTCGGTATTGTTAGACGCAGGTGTACCGACACAGCTTGGGTACAGCAATAAAGAATGCGGCGTACGTGACTAAAGTCACGTCGGCAAATGCACCATAAAGGATGCATCACCTTAGGCGGGCCAGTCTTCGCAGGGAGAACTCGCTCCACAAAGACGAGATTTTATTTTCTAATTGAATCGTCCCTGAAATATTAAGCAAGCGCTTTATAGGTTGTGATTCCGGGGAAAATTTAAACTGTGCGCCTCGAGTTTAAGCTTAGACTGTGATGTACTCTGCGTTTAATCGTTGATGTGAAAGTATCAAAAAGGGTCCCGCTGGATCTATAAAAAGTTGATCAATATAATTGGTGTAGCGAGAACGGACTGTCGCTATTGCATAAGAACATCGCATCCAGAGTCCCGATTTGCCTGGATAATTGGGCATCGTCTTGTGGTTAATCAACTACAAGCCTGAACTCCATCACCCTATGCTGACACCACAAGGACCTGACCACACTTCACGTCCAGGATCCAGGACCATACTAAGAGGTAATCCCTTACGTGTGGGACCTGCATAATCTACATCAGACAAGCGTTAACATAGACAATTTGGTAAAGAACTTTATGCTGGCATGATGAACACACATAATTAATGTTAATTTCAATATAATTATGTTAGAATAGCCTTATTAATAAGTGTTCAAGTAAAAAGCTGATTTTCCACTTCTAACACATTCAAGTATCATAAAAATATAGATTATAAACTTTCTTATGAAAAAATATTCTTTCATTTCATAACCATTTGACTTGTCAATTTAAAAAAAAAAACTAGTTAGACTAGATGCCTCCCCCCTGAACATGAAACCGAGGCAAAAAGAAGAAATAACCTAACAATTTATAGAAGAAATATATTGTTGCCACCGAGTTGAGGAAATGCGTAGAACCTTTACACCATATCAACATAGTAAGTTGGAATAACAGATGTATCAATTTTAAAGTGCAGTATATGGGTTCGAAAATGTGTCGTTAACTTACTATGTTAACATGGTGTAATGGTCAGCACATTTTCCCCGGATAGGAAAAGTTCCTGGTATGAATTTCGGTGGCAACATATTTTTTCGATAGATTGACTTTATCTGTATATCTTTCTAATTGATACATTTAATACGAGTATGTATTATAAATATAATATAAATTAAATTCTGAAAAACAGCAACTTCACAATGATAATGTGTTCTCCTTAAAAATAATATAGTTACTAATGTTAAAAGACGAAAGACTAAAGATTTTCTTCAAAATAAATGGACTCATTTTGAAAAATGTAACTTCAGAGTAAAAATGTCACGCATCTACCTAATTCGTGTATATCAAAGGAAAAAAAAACACTTCACTTTAATGTAATAATCTAATTTATCTACGCGTAAAATACGTAGATACATATACGCATAATATACGCAGAAGGATATTAGAGTATTATATATAAATAGCGGAGAATCAAGTAATGAATATGATCTTACCACCTGGGAAAATTCATTTTAAACTAATTAAAAATTTGTTCTAAAACTTCATAATTCTGAATTTGTTGTTAATAGCGAACCAACATTTATCTCCATTTATACACAATATTACCCCATGTATATTTTATCCTTTATATAGTTAACCAAATTATCTGTCAATGCATAAACGGTAGAAACCTCTATATTCGTCCGTTCCCATATTCATCTGACAATAGTGATATCTCTTTTCATTCGCTTCTACCATTACGTCTCCTCAGTACAATAAATTATATTAATTTATGTACCATTTTTGGAGGCTAGTTATTCCAAGCAAGTTGGCAATTCCAGTTATTTCTTATGGGAACAAACAGTTTCTGTATTTTTCAAGTTCCATATTTGTCAGGCTCTCAGAAATGAATTAAGCATGAGTGTAGAGGTTCCACAATACCTATAATTTTTTTAAGATTTTATAACATATTCAGTATTTTTCCCCATGATTTTAATTATTAATATGATATATTCATATTACTAAAAAAATTTGGTAAGGAATATAATAATATCAGTGTTACGTATAAAGATTTTACTTTTATATTTATTTAAGAAAACGAACACTTATTTAATTTTTTTAATATTTAATCATGATAAACTGAAACACAATTACCTCTTAACAATATTTGCATAGTTGTAATTTATCTTTAAGTAGGTTCGTGATGTTTTGGGCTTTTTATAGATATTTTAAATCAAAAACAAAGTAATATTATAAATATAGTAAAGATAACTATAGTAAGAAACACTTCAGAAGCACATAATTAGAAAAGAAATAATATTATAGAACACTTCAGAAGCACACAAATAGACAATAAATAATTATTAACTACAAATGTATAACTCTCTATATAAGATTATTACAGTATAACTCCTTCTCCGAGCACAAGAGCTAGTCTCTTATTTGGATAGGAGAGCGAATAAAAAATATGTAATTTTAATATTTAATTGATAACTCGTATTATAAACAAATTGTAAAAATAACAAATAAATAAAATATTTTTTTTTATAGGAATAATTTCACAACTGTAGCAATATATTGTTAGTGATATCATAATTATATAAACGTTGGATATCAAAGCTTCCACGTTCATAAATCTAAAAGAAAAGATACAAAGTAACAATTTTATGCATTTTACTTTGATAGACACACGATAGCTCACAAGTTTGCAACGGAAAATACATATTATATTTGAAGCGATAAGGACGAACTTTTGCAGCGCTGGGAGAAAGGTATTATTACACGAGCTTGCTACAGGTGAACAATTGTCAACCCATGAAGACCGGAGACTTTTAACCAAAAAAATAAATTTTATATAACTTATGCACTAATCATTGATTTCAATGATAGTATTACTCAAATAGAATTTAAGTTTATTTTCAATTAACATAATCCTAAAACTACAAAAATAGCAAATTTAAAATACATTCATCACAACCAAGTACAATAAGTAAATTAGAATAATCACAGACCATCAGAAAAGAAGAAATACAAGAATAGCTTTAAATAAATTCTTATTAGGATTGCTTCTTGTAGACATAAATCTTCTTTTTAAAAGATAAGTGAATTTCACTAATTTGAAAATTTAAAAAAAAAACACAAAACATCCTAATTTTTCATGGCCATTCAGAAATTACAGTGTAAATGTTTATATCATTTTGTGTTATGACTTTTTATTCTCTTAAATATAGCAATTTATATGAATTAATAAAGATAATAAAAAATAATGTACATTTTACATAATTAATTCTGTATTTTATTCTCATTTAAGTAAGCAAGTAAATAAAGTAAAATAATACTGCAAATATATTTATTATTTATCAATTTAAATACTTTATTATTACATATTAGATAAAAAAAAACATGTTTTTAGGATGAAATACTCCGACAATATGTTACAAAAAAAATATATATATTTTCCGCTCTCACGTAAAAAGTTAATTTATATGAAAATACAAAAATAAATTAACAAAAAAAAAAATAGAAAATAATGTAATGCTGAAAAGAAAAGATGGGTATAAAAGAAAAATTACTTAAAATAAACTAAGTAAATGACATCAACTTTTTCTATATTTTAAAAATGATTGTTTATTAACAATATCTGAGTGTGTCAAAGAACACACAATTACTGGATTTTTACCCCCAAAGGCATTGTTATTAAGACAAATTATAGATATCTCATAGAGACGAAGCTATTATATTATATGCAAATTATGGAAGTATGGGTATTACAGGGCTTACGATCTGTCATCGGCCGGCTTAAGTGATCACTTTTACACACTGTAACGTTCACCATTCCACCCAATTAACCTCCATATCGATCAAATTTTTGGAAGTTGTATATATGCTACCGTGTAGAAACACTTCGAGTATTAACTATAACTTCACCGTCGACATCTATGGCCAGAAATTTTTTGATATTCATTTCTCTGAAACAGCATAGATGTCACCAATGAGAAGCTTATTTTTATTAGAAATATTGGAAGCTATATTCTTTATCTGCATATATGACAAATGATTAACACATTATACTAGAATACGTCTCAAAAGTCAATTTAAAATTTTATATATTTCTTACCAGTATGTAATGTAATATAGGACTGTGGTATTTTAATACAAATTAAAATCAATTTATCGTAATAATATTTATCTAACTTATATGCAGCTCTTTAAAATTGACATATCTGTTATTCCATTAGACTAAACTATTTTTAAAATTCAAAATTTAAAAGCTATCCAGCTTATAAGATCAAAAATTTGTCGTCAACTTACTCGGTTGGCGTGGTGTATCTAGTAATGTATTTCTCCGGATAGGAAAAGATCCAGGATCGAATCCCGGTAGTAACTAAAATATTTTTTCGATAATATATACTTTTTCTGTATATCTTTCGAGTTGATGCATTTAATTTGGATGACAATATAAGAATTCCAAGGAATGGGAAAAGTACTTTTAAAACTCAAAATCTCAATAGTTCGGAATCAAATAGTGTATTTTTAGATATCAATATTGAAGATAACGCATTGTAAGAAAAATGTTTTAAATAAGACTCAAAATTATTAAAAAGCGTCCATTGCTTTCAATTGTTATTTGATATTTTTTTTGGAAAACTACTTGTAACAATATTAGAAAAACATTTTTCACGTGATTTTGAATTAATAGCATCCATTTAATACATTTTTAAACCATATTTTATACTAGATTTTATAAAACAATAATATGATAATAACCTAAATTAATTTTTTTACCTACTGCTTTATAAAATCTATATAAAGTGATTACACAAAATTTATTATGCAAAAATAAAGACCTTAGTTTTGAAAATTTATACAACATATAGATGATAATATCAAAACAAAACTTAAATTTATGCGAAGATTCAAAATTTCTTAATATATTCAGTGTTTTATAATTTTCAAGCCGTTGTTAAGAGGTTAATACCATCCCCTAGGAAAGTTTCCCTTGGCAACAGTTGGTAGCTGAAAGAAATTCACGAACCGAAAACAAGTGTGTGAAGAATTTTCAAATAACCACCCTTCTAGGCTTAAGTGTTTTGCGCCCACAAAAGTTCTGTAATATTGACATGGGGTTGTTTTTTTCATAAATTTATTTGCCGAGTTCATCATGTTTGGATTTTACGCCAACTAACTACAATAAATCAAATATTTTATAAATTGATTTAATAAAGGTAAAACGGTTATTAAAATTTTGTTCTAATTGTTCCACAACTAAGAAAGCAATTCTTAATTATTCTTTATTTTTATATTTTCAACAACTAATATGTATTAAAAAAATATTTAGGATCCTTAGAGTTAGCAATCACATGTCTGCAATTATAACAAATTAAACGCACTACAATGTTAAAAACAAAGAATTTATAAATTTAATGAAAAGTAAATTAAAGTTATTTTACCATAAAAGGAATCCTAGCGTATAATTTATATTACAAAACTATTGACTATTGTAATAATATGAATATATAAATAAATAAGTATATCTTGAATATACACTTTTTAATATATCGTTTAATGTACCAATGTATGCAATTGACTCATTCAATTGGAGTGAAGTGTCATTTTTCTTTGAAATGTAGATATGTGACTCTGAATATACATTTTTCAAAATATGTACTAAGCAATGAAATCTGTTACCAGAAATTTGAATATTGAAAGTCTGTACTTATTTACGTCATGGTATAAAAACTACATAGGTCAGTTAAATTATCATTGTTTCGTACTTACTTACTTACCATCACACCGTTTCCCCGCGGGGGTAGGCGGAGAGTATAGAGCGCCACACTCCCCTGGTCTGACGCATAATTCTCGCCTCATCCACATTCATACATCTTATCATACAAGCTCGCCGATTGTTGGGGCTTCTAACAGAACCATCGTCCATTATCTGGTTTACCTGGTCGTGCCAAGTCTTCCGCGGACGTCCTTTATTTATGGATGGTGCCATCAATGCTCATATCATATATCTTTCTTACCATTCTCTCCTCATTCATCTGTTCCATATGACCAAACCACTTAAGTAATCCTTTTTTAATTTTACTCACTATACTAATATTAGCTTTATATTCTTTCCTTATTTCTTCATTCTTTACTCTGTCATAAATAGATTTGCCACATATACGCCTAAGTGATCTCATTTCAACTGTATTCAGTTTACTTTCGTTCCTCTTCTGCCAGCTCCAGGCCTCAGTTCTATACATCAGTGTCGGTACCAGGACTCCATTGTGCACCGCTAGTTTTGACTCGGTTAACAAATTACCGTTAGATATAATTCCATTCAAAGCGCCGTTCACTTTATTTCCTGCAGTCACCCTGAGATTTTTTAGGAAATGTTTTCTATTTTGGGAACTGGGAATTTTGTAAAAAGTGTTTGTGTTGAAAAAGTTGATCTTTTTTTAAATATTACTTTGATGATTATTCTCTGTATTATTTTTACCCAGTTCATTATATTATTGTGAGCTCCTCCCCACCCAATAATTCCATACTGGAGTAGTGAGTGAACAATAGCAAAATATACCTTTTAAAAATTATTTATACTTAAAATGTTCCTTAATCTTATAAATATATTAATACATTTTCTTATTATTTTCACTTATTCGCTAATGTGACTGTGCCATTTTAAATGTTGATCAATAATTACACCGAGATATTCTATTTCTTTTTTTGGGCTTAAATTTGTACATGAGTCGTTACAGGTAATTTTGTTATAGTTGTCGTTATGGATAGTAATTTTTATATGGGGCGGTGTTTTAAGACTTTTAATTGAAAAGGGAATGTAATAGGTTTTTTCGGAGTTTTCGGAGTAAAGATATTACCATAAAACTATTTCTCTTGGTGTATCAAGACGTTGGTTATTAACAAATGTTGTGGTGTCATGTTCAATTAATATGAAATTATAAAATTAAATACAAGCGATAAAGCGTCAATTGCAAATTATTTATTTTATAATGTTGAAAATTGTTCAATGTATGGGTCCGGCAAAAATTCCTCTACTAGAAATTATCACCAGTATTGCAAAACCGATGATATACCAATGTCTTAAAGGGTTGAAGTTGTCTCAGAATCTCTTGCCTTGGCATCTTCATTGTTTTGTTTTTCATCCGTCATCATTTATTTCTCGTGTTTACTAATATTTTCACACTTATGTTTTGTAAAATGATATTGAAAATATCCAATATCTTTCACCGTTTGTATAAACTCGGTAGAACTAGGCTTACCTCTGGCGTAAAAAACATTTTAGAAATTGTGACGATATTTTTATTACATACCACTATGAAAATTAATTTAACCTTTTACATATCATGCCATGTGAGTGATATTATTTTTTTAATCCGAATATAACATATTATTGTTCAAGTTATGAACGAGCTTCAATGCATTACATCTACGTCATAAAGGATTTTCATCTCTCATATATTTTAAATGTGGAATGTCGAATGCACGTTTTCATATCACAAATGATTTTCAACTCTCGTATTGTTATAATATATGGACAGCATTTTTCAACTTTTAATGCATATTTTTAGCACACCTTTTAATTAATATCAGGAGGAGGATACCACAATCTAATAACCTGATGTACCACTCTCGCGTTGTTCACTTTCTTACATATATTTTTGCTCTCGCCAGTGTTGAAGAAAACAGAAACAAAAATCAGAAATATATTAAGCGTCATATATTTACTTTTATTATAACTTAAGCTTTTTTATTCTATTGACTTTGAAACAAACAGATCTAAGTTGCATTTAATTTGTTTGTATTTCACTCTACGCACACGCATACACCTGAGTGATCTCAATTCCACAGTATTCAATAATTTTATATTTTATTTTACAAATCCAGACGTTGTGCTTTAATGTCGTCATCAAAGCTCCATTATGCACCGCTAGAGGTGCATCGGATGATATATTCCTATTTGAGAAATCTGAATTCAAAGCACCATTCATCACCCTCTTGTCTGGATCTTTCTGAACCTAGGAACATTCTTCCCAAATACACGAACATATTCATTTGTTCTAAGAATTTTTTATTAACCATTTTATTACATACAGTTTCACTTTTATTTCTCTTGAATATTTTAAATTTTTGAATTTCATCTCAGAAAATCACTCTTCAAGTCAATGAAAAAATCTTTATTCATATTTCACTTTGAATGTCGAAAATGAATTGATATATATATACAGTTTCACAATAACGGTAATTGTTATTGAAAAATGGTTGATTGATTTCAATATTGAAAAACTTTATCGATATCAATATTGAAAAACTTTATTGATGTCATTGTTGAAAAATATAGCGTGTAAAGCATTTAATAATTATTTATTTGAATTTATGTAGTTGTCGGTAAAAAGCTATTCAAAATTATGGCAATTAAAAATATTTATAGCTTATCAATAGCTCGTTAGAAAATATTGCACAGCTTTAAAGCAATAAAAGATACACACATTTTCCTAATTGTCTTTCAATTTATATGGTTTTCACTTAAATAGCCTGGAAATTACCGTGATTGTAATTACGGCTATCATTATAATCAATTGGGATCCATTGTTTGAAAAGTCGTTTCCGTTTGGTTTTCTGTGGGGTTAATTTAGTATTTGCCCATTCGCATATTGAAACCTTCGTAATTGAGTGCATTCATAGAATACACACGGAAATAATTGTGAAGACAAATTATTATTAAAGTACAATATTTCATTTCCACAGTCGGGGGGCATTTAAATAAACAATTTATAATATAAGTTTTTCTGAAGTAGATTGTTATAGTAGTAAATATTTAAATAATCATCAAATACACGATGATATTAAATACAACTAGCCCGAACTATAAAAACTTATACACGGTAGAATGTCTGTAATGGCATTGATTGAATGATTAATGACAAGTTTGTTAAATGACAAAATATTGGTAATATAAATTGTATTTTTTTTTAATATTCGTGTACCTTAATTAATTAAAAACATTAATATATTAAAACAAACTAAAAAGAATCAATCTGTCAAAAAATATAGTTATTGCTAAAACTATTACATCACAAAAAAAACCTTTATAAGAATAATAATATTTTAAGGTACTTTTTGCATGCAAAAAAAAGTTTCATCTAAAATAAATATTATTAGCAAGTCGCTGTGAATAAATTAGTGCAAAAAATAGTAGAAAGATAGTAAAATACTAATAAAATATTTAAACCATAAATATAGAAAGCGCGGTTAATATATGAAATAGGTTTTGAGTAATCGGTGCGTATGATATCAATTAAAATGAAAATAAACTAAATACAAACTAAATGTATTAATTAGAAAGATATACAAATAAAATCAATTTTATTGAAAAATATTGTTGTTGCTACCGGGATTCAAACCTCGATCTCTTCCAATCCGGGAAACGTGCATTATCCGATTATGCTATACCAATACAGTGGATTGACGACAATTTTTCGAACCTATATGTTACACTTTTCAAATTAATACATCTATCGTTCCATTATTTGAAAGCCATCTACTTTGTTTTTACTTTCCGGATTGGAAGAGATCCAGGTTCGAATCCCGATAGCAACAACAATATTTTTCGATAAAATTAATTTTTTATGTATATCTTTCTAACTAATACATTTAAATAGTATTAAAAATATCAGAGACCTATGTTCTGAATAATTACAACTTTACAATAATAATGTATTCTCCTTAATAAGATATACAATACCTGTACACTGAAAAAACTACACATATGTGTTATGTCATATTATGCCTTAGACTTGTGGACAATCTATCTTGAATCTATGCTATAATATTTAAAAATATGTTCTTTTAAGAATAGTAGAATGACGTGCTAGATGAATTATATAATATTGTACATGGATTCATGTTCCTAATACATTGGTGTTTCTAAGAATTTCATCAATTTCTAGAAAATCTTTAATAATATCTGTCTAAATTATATATTTTTAAACTAAATTGTTTTTAGATATATATTGTAGATAATTTTTACAGAATTTTTTTTTTTTTTTTAGGAGACACATTCTTATTGTGAAGTTGTAATTATTTAGAACATAGGTCTGTGAATGATGGAACGATTAAATGTATTAATATCAAAAAGGTAACATATAGGGTCGAAAATTGTCGCTAAAAATAATGTCGCTGTAGCTTAGTTGGATAAAGCACCTTCCTCGGTTAGGAAAGAGATCCAGGTTCGAATCCCGGTGGCGCAACAACAATATTTTTCGATAAAATTGATTTTATATGTATATCTTTATAATTAATATATTTAATTCATATTTAGAATTTATTTATATTATCTACGAACCACGCTAATCGTGTTTGATGTAATGTGGGAGTATAAAATTATTTGTACATATTTGTTAAAACTTTTATAATATTTTAGATTGACTGGACTCGACCCCCGACAAACTTTCCCTGGGTTCAAAGTTTGTGGCTTTTTCCGTGTACTTCAATTAAACAAGTTAAAGGAGCGCCGAGCTCACCGATTCGGCGATCGTTGTTGTTGTGCCACAGTAATGCAAGGGTAAAACTTTTACTGCCTAATGGCCGGGTTGCACCGTGGTTCTTAAAAAATCATACTGCAATCTACTCAATCGATTGTGAAACAAACTTTAACTCGCTCACTCGATCGTTTTCAATATTTAATGCGGTAATATTTCGCTGATGATACAAGTGTGTTGTTTTTTATTAATTTTCAGTGTAGTTATTTCAGTTATTATTTATATCAGTATATTTTCAGTACAGCTCGGATGAACTTGTAATACATATGCACTAGCATGTGTGGACGTTTGAGTCGTTTCTTTGAGTTATTCGGGTCAGTTCTCACTTAGATGCAGAGTATTTTTACGGCTATTGTGTTTTGTTTTTCTTGTAACCTGGTTATCCAACAGCCACCCATCCCTCCCCCTCTTACGTATAACTACCGTGTGACATGTGCTTAAACCTAACGAGGAAGTGCGCCTTGAGATACCACAATAAAGTGTCAGATGTAAAAAATACTTAAAAAATATTACACAGATGAATTAAGTTTTAGAAGTACTATAATTTTTTATTTAAGCTAATAATCGCTGTTTTTATTATTTATAAACATAAAAGAAAACCATTGATACCATGTTTATGGTTGGTAGAATCATATTAATTTTTATGTCAACTGTATTTTTTTAAATGTTAAAAGGTAAATAAATAAAATAAAAATGTAAGTTTACCACATGTAAAAAAAAGTACGTGTCATATATTTACATAACACATATTCTTTATTATAGATACGTAGGTATTTTAAGCTAACCTTCTATATTCTGATATTCTAATATAATAGATTACAAAATAGACTCCTCGAGACAGAAACTTTTAAATAAAATAACTACGATTCCGATTAGGTATTCTGTGTTGAGACAACCCAGGAATAAATTCTCAGGAATTGCATAATTTTTTGCTGTCTCGAGTCTCGGGACTCCTAACCCGAGACTCAAGACTCTAATTTCTTTTGATTTTATATATTCGTTTTAAATAAGTTGAATACTTGACCATTGTCATACAGTAGGTAGTGACCCAGCGATGTGTAAGTATTATATATATAGTATAAAAAAATCTAATGTTTCCATAGTTTATAAAGTCAGCCATAAAGATTTGCATAACGGAGAAATTAGTTCTAAAATATTTACTACTAACAAAAAATCTGAAGTAAATGATTTTGTCGGTTTGTTCAAACAGGGGATTATGTTTCCTTGTAAAATGTAATGTTTTATTTTTAAGATAAGTTTGTGTCATCAATTTAAAACGAAATTTGGATCGGATGAAATTATTTGATAACTCTATTAGGGGATTTCAGTTAACTTTGTCCAAATACATAAGTTATTGTCTTTTAACTTTTACCTTTACAACTTCACAATAAGAATGTGTTCTCCTAATAATAAAGTTGTATCAATGTATCCATAATTTAATAAAAATGAATTGATAATTCTGGCGTCTGCTATCAGTTTACTCAAAGGTATTTGAGATTCTGTAAAAATAAGGTAGATGGCTCTTTCAAATAATGGAACGATTAAATGTATTAATATCAAAAAGGTAACATATAGGTTCGAAAATTTGTCGCTAAAAATATTGTCGCTGTAGCATAGTTGGATAATGCACTTTCCCCGGTTAGGAAAGAGATCCAGGTTCGAATCCCGGTGGCGCAACAACAATATTTTTCTATAAAATTGATTTTATATGTATATCTTTCTAATTAATATATTTAATACATATTTAAAATATCACACACCTATGTTTTGAATGATTACAACTTCACAATAAGAATGTGTTCTCCTAATAAATTATCTTTCTAATAAAGCTAATACCATGGCCATTACTATAATTTGAATGTATTTTATATCATTTTAAAGTTCTATACCTCAAAAAAACACCTTTCATAATATTCATAATAGCTACTGTACATTATACTTGTTATGAATATTTATTCAAATATATTTCATTTATAATTAAATATAAAAGTCATGGTCTCGTTTCCCGGGAATTTACGGGACTAGAACATTTTGACTCTCCAGTCCCGGGAATTGTAAAAAGCCGAGAACACAGAATCCCTAATTCCGATTAAAAGTCGTATAAAATTAATGAATACTTAATAAAATTGCGCTATATAAATCGTTGTTTTATGCTTAGATAGGTAGCGTTTGTAAAACTAAAACAAATTCAGAGCTAAAATTCCACAATTCCTAAAACAAAAGTCTTCAATCAATGCATCCTCCTAGTCCTGACGCACGGTAATCACTTACAACATGCCTCATACTCAAGTTTAAATAAACCCGGCGAGGCATGAAAAAAACTACGCTTGAAGTGAGAATTCATTAAGGCGTTACTTTCAATGATAATTCAAATTTTTGCGTTTTTACGTAAATGTGGGTTTTTATTATTCATTTATATTTGAAGTTATACACTAGATTTGACTTTTTTTTAAGACTGTAGGAAATAAAGTGAACGGCGCTTTGAATGGAATTATATCTAGCGGTGCACAATGGAGTCCTGATACCGATACTTATGTAAGGAAGTGAGGCCTGGAGCTGACAGAAGAGGAACGAAAGTATACTGAATGCAGTGGAAATGAGATCACTTAGGAGTATATGTGGCAAATCTATTTACGACAGAGTAAAGAATGAAGAAATAAGGAAACACTGTAAAGCTGATATTAGTATAGTGAGTAAGATTAAGAAAGGATCACTTAGGTGGTTTGGTCATATGGAACGGATTAACGAGGAGAGAATGGTAGAATAAGATATATGACATGAGTGTTGATGGCACCAGAAATAAAATATGTCCGCGAAAGACTACGCACGACCAGGTAAACCAGATAATGGAGGATGGTTCTGTTAGAAGCCTCAATAATCAGCGAGCTTGTATGAGAAGATATATGAATGTGGATGAGGCGAGAATTGTGTGTCAGGGCAGAAGAGTGTGACGCTTTATCCTCTCTACCTATCCCCGCGGGGTAACGGCGTGATGGTAAGTAAGTAAGTAAGTATAATTAAGACAATACAAGCATTATAAGAAAGGCGTAGACTATTAGACGTATTTTCCGCGTGTCACATTATATTAATATGGAAAATTCTTACATAAATGAAATATATTTTTCTGTAAACTTGAACCCAAGATTATGGAGACAAACCTGCATTCACCAAATAACCAAAATATTAAAAATTAATAGAGCGTAAACCATTCAATTTGCAGAACATATTACTAGTTTTCGACGTTTTTAAAGTACTTTGTTTTAGTAAAATTATTTGTTTTTAAATAATAAATTATATTTATTCATACGCTTTGAGGTTTCAGCTACTATTTAAAACAAAGTTTTATATCAAAAATACAATGATCCGTTTTTAAATAATATATTTTTAGTTTTATAAAATACGATAATTTTAATCGTCCATCGAATTTCAATACGCTGATCTATCCGGCCATTACGGAGGTCGAATCCGCGCTGTCATTATTTTCGTTAAAAATTCTAAAAATGTATGTTTTCACGCATATTTTATCCATAATATGAATTAATATTGAATTTATTCACAATATTAGTAGTAAATTTCATAAATTATATGTTTGTTTTACAGATTTTAAGGGAAATTTAAACAAAGTAAACATTTTATGTGCGTTATTTTTATTGTTAGTCGCAATTTAGTTTATATATAACGCTGTTAAATTTTATAGTATGTAATGTATGAAACAGAGATATCACCAAAATGGCAGCGTGGCGTTTTAAATCGATAATATTAAACAAAATAATAAATTGAATCAGTCATAAAAATTTTTATTTAGGACACTGATTTAAGCGATCATCTAAATATATTTAGGTACAATTTCAAAACAATCATTTGTATATATGAATCGAGCACTTCTATACATTATTTAATTTTCCATAGATTAATTCATAATTAATATTAATATGAAAAAACTCCAGATACGAGCTATTTTTGACACTTGTATCGAATGCAAGAAAATCAACAATTTTACTGTCGTCTCTTTCTATTTAAACTAGTGATGAGCTAAACCGTTATTTTAACCGCTATTGTGACTGAGATTGTGGAATTTGTGTTCGGTTATAACGATGACTAGTTACTGATTATTCGTAATTCAACGAGCAATCACTGATATACTGGAAACTAAACCTCTAATATGCAATGATTATTTCGCCACAGTCAATATACTCGTGTTCTAAATTCTTTGATCCTAAATTACTAAATCTTCATAAAAGAAACATCTATTCCGTGTACAGCATGCCACCATTGCGATATAAATAAGCAAGAATTTGTAAAAAAACTATTTTTAAATAACTTCAAAATTGACTCCACGTACATATTAATATTACGCGCAATTTAGTCAGAAAAATCCGTTTAAAATCGCGCGTACACAGGAAGTAGATTCTAAAAATAGACTATTCAAGGGCACACGTGCTGTTTCAACAAAACTAGGATGAGCGCGTCACGAGTTCCTGCTGTATAGCAATCACTGCCAAGTCTTTTCTATTTCGAATGTATTCTGTAGTTCTCGTTTTTCCCTCTCTCCAAATTTGCTGGACACCTTTGTTAGGAGGGCTATATGAGCGACCCCTACTTTGTCTCTTCAGCAGAAAAAAATCAACATCTATACGACCTAGAGGCGCGCGTCCGAGAGATCATCGGTTCCCGATCTTTTCCGGTCTTTTCTTGTAAAATGTATCAGTCGCGGTAAAACTTCTATCTCGAGAATATTTTTTAACAGTTGTAATATTCTTAACTATGTGAGATAATAATTTACTCGTTATGTTACAGTGAACTTTTTAAAATCTCAACCTCGACCTATCGCGTTTGTAATATACAAAACCTTATAGGAATTTTGCCGTATTAGATTTAAAAAAAAATCACATTCATTTTAACAAATTTGACGTATCTTTATGAACACCGCCGTAATACCTAGATTCTAGATACATTTTCTACTACTTTCTCCATCGCTTAACTGCTCCGGAAGACCTTGAATTCACCAAGAAGTCATCCCCTACGCCTTCCATCAGCTTCATCCAGGAAGATCGCCTCTGCCCACCTGACGATTCCAGGCTGCGCGTGTCATTAGATACGCCGTCACCATGTTCCTCATTTAAAACTAAGGTACCGTGCGCTCTCCAGTGTTCCGCATTTACATAAACCTACAACTCTTCGAAATTTATATTCTGAACATTCCCGCTCTCGCCGAAAGTGATCCCTCCAGTTTTCTCCGTTTGAAACTCAACTGACAATGTAAAGTTATCCTTGACCACCGTATAGATTATAATAACTTCGAATTACTCTATCAAACTTTATTTGTCTTGTAATACATTTAATTTCTATCGTAAAACTTGATTGTCTATAACTATTTGTCTCTCTATCTTTCCATAACATTTAATTATTAAAATTATTTAAAACCGGAGCACTTACCAACAAGCAAGTTTTGATCAAATTTGCCCACATAATAAAACCATACCCGACCAGCTTTAGTTAAACAAACATCTCGTTCTGTTACTTCTTGATAAGCCAAGCATCAATTTACAAGAATAATTAGACTCGGTCGAGTATGGTCTTAATATCCATTCGGTGTCTCCGCAGTATTCATGTACAGAATTAATCTTGTATAAATTAGTCATCAATTATGAGAAGTAAGAAAAAAGTTATTACTCTGTCTAGATACATTATAATCTGTCAAGTGTGATATGACGGCCTCAATACCGCGCACGCAGGAACACAAAGTCTTTATATTGTATTTTATAAATTACGATATGTGATCTTTCTATGTAAACTTTTTATCTTATTTTTCGCCACCATAACATTTCAACTATATACTGTCTTTGTTCTGTTCATAATATTTTTACTTGAATATATGTCATTCCGTACTAAATGTACATAAGCCTTTTATTTCGATACCCTGACCATAAAAGTATATCAAAACTCGAGCTAACCTTGAAACGAAAGATAAGTGTTCTATCCGCAGAGCTGGCAACTATCAACTATTAACTACCAACTACCAATTTCAACTTCAACTTCAACTTCAAAGGTAGGTCTTGGAGAACCTAATCAAGGTCTTTTTACTGTTAATAACATACATTGCATATAAATTTAAAAACAACTATAAGTTTTTCGTTACAAATAGTAAAATATCAGTTACCAATCATCGTTATAAAATAAATCACAGTCACAATAACATTTATTTCATCACTCGTTTAAACCTTCTTTTCTCTCGCATGATTTACGTCTAATGCTTTTAACAATTTAACTACTAATCTCATCTTTAAAATATATTATATAATTTCAAACTGGAAAAATGAAAGCTCGCCCTTAAAGAGAACACATTTTTAGAACATAGTTCTGTGATATTTTAATGCAAGTTAAATTAATCAACTAGAAAGATATATAGGTATACGGAAAAAATCTATCTATCGAAAAAGTATTTAGTTGCTACCGGGATTCGAACCTAGTATTTAAAAGATAGGCTTTTATCTAACACTGGACGCAATAGACTAAAGAAGAAGAAGAAGAAATAAAGATAAATAAATATCGTAAAAAGTAATGAATTAATAAAATAAAACACAATGTTATGTTTTTCACACTACACTTTAATTAATATATGCAAAAAGGGGAGACAATTGAACATTCTAGAAAATTTAGAAATTAATTTTAACAATAATAATATACTTAACATACAAACACCCCCTATTACATTGCCCCTCATGTCTATATTAGCCCCGCCCAAAACCACTTTCACTTTTCACCAAAACCTCTCTCTCCCTAACCCTGCTTTCAAACCGCCCCCTCACCCATACAGTCGATGAAATATCTTATAGTTCTAAGTTTTAGTTTATTACTGAAGATGATGCAGTAAGCATCGAAAATGTTTTAATTTTAATTAAAGTGTAGTGTAAAGTAAACAACGTTACATTTTATTTTATTATTCAATTAATATTTCTATAATGTAATTTTTTAAAGTTAATTACAATGAACTCTTTGGAATTTTTTTTGAAATATTATCGTATATTATTTAAAACTTACCGAGATTGTTTCCTTTCCAGCACCGTGTGACATGGCCGGGTCCAAACGCTTCCATCCCTCTAGGAACTCCCTGACGTTTCTGCGCGTGGTGTCTACGATCCTGAATCCTGTGATGTTGATGGCGCCGAACTCGATGATCTCCGACTCCCAGCGGTCATCCATTATCTGAAATATCGAAACGAATCGATTGTAATTCAATGTAATGGCAGTATCGTAAAATCTAATGCGATTCCGTCTCGAGACTCGCCATTTTATCCTACAATTATATTATCAAACTATGGGCAGACGCTTCTAGAAAAAAATGAATATATAACGGCAGTCAAGGATTTTACAGTTATCAGTTCTAAAATATGCAATAAAATACTGTATCACAGTATAAACCGACTTTGTTAGTGTGATAATTTTGAATTTATAAATTTAGTGTGTAGTCACTTATTATTTGTGTTTTCTATTTGATATTAATTTCATAACTGCCGATGTTGGTCGTACGGTCCGTATTCTATCATCATCCTCTAGGAGCTTCAAATTGAGACAAAACTTTAAATTACGCACTACAACGATTAATACTGTTTTTGGAACATTGCACGACAAAGTGAAAGTGTGGAGATGTTTATTGTATTCAAAATATATTCTGCGGAGAGAGAGAAAAATAAATTAATCAATCACTTTATTTTAAATCTAAATTTTAAAATTTTATACACAACTAATCGTTATATTAATCAAACAGAATCTGTAAATTGTGTATTATTTGAACTGTATATATGGATGAGATTTCTCTCGAAAAATTCGTCTTAAAAGTGCATAGAGGTCAGTAGAACTGTATGTATGTGTTTTGTGCTTAAAGTAGACTATCGTAACCAGAATACACCAATCTTTTTCGTCAAAGCAAAAGATCAACGTCAACGATCAACAAAAATAATAATTATTAACCGTACCTAACATAGATTGTCCAAATATGTAACAAATATGGTTTTCATGTCTTATTCGACATACAATATTTTTTTATATGGTTATAAAATCTTATAATTGGGGTTTTTTCTCACCAATGTTGGGGTTGAAAATTACTTTTACTCTAAGTTTATTGACATATTCAACTGCGAATTGAGTCAAATACACAAAATTAATTATTTACGGACTTAACTGATTTCATAAAACTCAATCATTCAAATTCGACATTATAACACCGTGTTTTATAATTTTGTATGTGTACATTAGGGTTATTTTCTTATTTATTATTATATTTTCGCCGTGTATTGTAAAAATTTCTTATTTAAATGGTAATTAACAATTAGCGGAATTGAACACTTATACTCTAAGAGACTTATTTATTTTAACTAATGTGAAATACACTCAAGTTGAATTGATAATACTAAACAAATTTTGAATTAAATAATCTCACCTGATAATAATTATTCTCTACGTACCTATATTTATTATTTTGAGTTCGCTTCAAATAATCCTGAGATCGTTATAAATTTATAAAACGAATTTTCAAGTCATTAAAAATATAATAAATTTGAAAACAAGAAATTTCGACTCGCCCTGAAAAGGTGACTGAAGTAGAAAAATAATTAACGACTTAAATTTTTATCGAATGGCGATAATTTAATTCTCTGCTGCATCCGTTTTCTTCTAAGTTAAATTGGAATTTAATATCTTCCTCAAGATGTAATTGGAGACGTGAATTCAATTTAATTCTTCTTTTGATCTGTACGACATTACGTATTATAACTTAACTCACATTTTCTTTTCAATGTGCGGAAAAATATTGCTTTGAATCTCTGAAAATAAATTAAATGACTTCAAATAACAAAATGTGAAAAAAATATATTTAGATCAATTAAATTAATTGATACTCTTTGTTAACGTTTTATCGTATACCGTGTTAATCATATTGAAAATATTTATAGAAAATCTTTTGTGCCTAAATGATCCTTTTCCACAGAATTCGTTATATGTAGAATTAAATACGATAAATACTTTTTTAACAATGATTTTATTTTGAAGGTAATAGAATTTATATATTTTTAATAGATACTCATAATATTAAACATTATTTTCCAGACAGAATTTGACATTTATATTAATTACTAATTAAATGTATTAATTAGAAAGATATACATTTAAAACCAATTTTTATCGAAAAATATTGTTATTGCTACCGGGATTCGAACCTGGATCTCTTCCAATTCGGGAAAGGTGCATTAACCAATAATGCTACAGCACACAGTACATTAATGACAAATTTTAGAACTTATAATAATCTATAAATTGATTTTATATGTATATCTTTCTAATTAATACATTTAATTTGCATTTAAAATATCACAGACCTATGTTCTGAATAATTACAACTTCACAATGTGTTCTCTTTAATAATATTACATTTATTTGTTAAATGAAAGAAATTATTATTATCCAGCATAAGTAATAATATATTTTTTTAAATATCATGCAGCGTAGCAAGTTAGAAATGAATACAACATATATTTGTTTATAAGATAACTGTATCTAATTATTGCATATACATTTGAACCCGTACATGTATTCTTATATCTTCTATTCACCAATACAAACGTTCGGATAATCCGTTAAGTCAGTCCACTAGATAACAGAGTCCCTTATAATTGAGATCTTTATCGGTCTATACTAATAACTCTGCTCAGTAGATAATGGTAGATCCCCTCCCAAGGGCAGTACAATACAAACAAAGTCCTTCATCATGTCACTTGGGCAGTGAGGCTTCGTTGTTTGATTTAGTTGATAGAGACTCTTGAAAATTAGACACTGAAATCGATGTATTTAGATAGGAACTAACTTAATTGTGATTGATTTTATATATACCTATATATATTTATTGAATAAAATAAGATAACATTTATTGGTGTATTATTATGATCAATTTGATGTCTGTGAGATATGTAGGTATATTATATTATTTTTAAATTACATAATCTTTCAAATACCTACATAAAAATAAAATCATCATTATATGTTCAAATATTTCACTCGCATATTAAATTAAATTTAATGTTTTTACATTTTATCTGCTTATTTAAATTATATATAATATAAATATAATAATTATCATTTAACATATTTTAAGTAAATGTTTATTGACATTATTATTATAGTATTATAACGTGTCAATTTGATATTCTGTTATTAGTCCACGCTCACATACATGACTACTCATTAGGGTGCTTCTTATTTTTAGACTTTCGAAAAATAACCGCGTCAACCTTTATCATCGAAAAAAATGTACCTGTATTTTATAATTTTATTTTTTAGTGAATTTTAAAGGTCGCTACCGAACGTGAAATTACGCGAAAAAAGAGAAAAATTAATGCCTACTGATTTCAGGTAAATATACCGCTAAAATGCCTAATTTTTACTTGAAAAGCGTGCTGTATCTTATTCCAAGGTCACACTCCCCTCTCGCACTCCTTCAAAACTCCCGACCTATAATAGCTCGTGCTTGAGGCAAACTAGTAAAACGCGCACTGTAGAAGGGAGCGTCCGTATTTATTTTCTGTTGCGACGCTTCGCGTTTTCGTGTAGTCGTGGCGTCTTCTAGTAGTCAGTTTTTAAAGACAAGGAATAAAACAAGTGTGTGGCTAGTAGGATAAACAGAAAACTTGATTCAAAGCAAGTTGCCGTTGATATAATAAGTACTTAGTTTATTTTTTCACTTTAAAGTTGAAATGAAGCAAACCAATAGTAGTTTGGCATATTTCACTGCATGTGACGTTATGGAAATGTAGGAATGGGTGGACATTCTGACCAAATTAAAGAAATACGTCATAAAGAGTGGCGGAAGTTGAAATAAAAGGAAAACAAAACCAAACTATCTGATGGACTACAAAGCAAAGAAAAGGACTGGCAACGTAAATTGGAAGATATTTTTGATGTAGCTCATGTCTATGCATTGAACAAGATTACCATTGAGGAAGACATATAGTTTTTGATTAGTTAACGACAAAAATGTTTACAATTTTTTTATTTTATTTTATAATATAAACCAAAAAATAAGAGAAAGAAGCTCGTGTTTAATGGCTTTTAGATCGAGAAAAAAAAAATCCGTAAATGAAAAATGCATACTTTCTTCATCGACTACTAGTAGTGACTGCAGTGAAAACAAAATTAAAATTTCTGTGACTGAATGACCTTCGACATCGGATCCACTCTCTCCTAAACGTAAATGCGGTACGAAAAATCTCGTTGATGAACGTTTAGCTGCAAGCTTAGATTTTGCGAAATTGAGTGACAAGAAAGCAACTGTTGTTTTAAAATCAACGCCTTAAAGCGCGGGATCCGATCCTTTTGATTATTAGTCGCCAGCATATAAAGCAATTCCAAAAGGTAGCAGAGTCTTTAAAATATGATTTCAAGCTGGATTTACCTTTCACTGTTCATTGGGGCGGATTAAATTGATAGAAGACATTACAGGACAAGAAACTGTGGATCGTCTACCAACTTTGGTGTCAGACAAGAAGTCGATCCACTTTTGTCAGTTTCTAAACTTAGTCATGGAACAGGGGATGCATGTGTTTCAGCTGATGAAGTTATTGTGACCAAAAAAAATGCTTGTACTTTGAGTCGTGCCTAACAAACAAATATCAAAGGCAATTTACTGCCTTAAAATTTTCATGTTTAAAGATCAGTTTAAATTGACAAAACAGAAACTCAGCGAGTACTGAAATTTGTGTTTTCGTAATAATAATTTATGCGAGATGCTAGTTTCAAGTTCTTGCTGCATGTTGGCACCAAGAAACGATTTTTAGGTTTTAAAAGAGCTTAAATATTTGAAAATATAAACCAAGCTATGGCCAAATTCGCCTTAAAAAAGATCTTAGAACATTTGCGGTACCTGTCCGAAGATCTTGTCTCACTCGCTTTTTTCGACGAAGTAATTTCTTCGGAAACCAAGCAGAAAATGATGACCGCACTAAATGAAGAAGGTTTAGACTACAGCTACAGTCCCAAATACCTAAGTTTAAGCTTGGATGCAAGTCGCATAGCTGAAAAAACTATTGAAGACATTGTTTCCAGCAACATTTTGTGATTTTTTAATATTCTTGGAATTACGTCAGCGTTGTTGAAAAAAAAGCATGTCTCAATATGAAGACTACAAAGCTGCCAGGGACACAGTACGTTCTATGCGAGTTGTGAAGTGAAGAGTGACATTAATTAAAGAATATAACAAATTGATTACCACAAACGAAGAAAAAAATAATACCTTATTTTAGTCATGAAACAACATAGGATACCTGGATACCAAAAAAAGTACATTGTTAGCATAGTTATATCTTATTTTACTCTTAATTTTTTGATGTACTCAATATTATTCATTTTCTTACTACAATTGTAGCTTTCTACGTAAATAAAATAATATTAAAAAATAAAAATAAATAAAAAAAACATTTGCTGGAAGCGACCCCTAAACATAAGGTTAAAAATAAAAAATACCAATTAAATGATTTTTTAGGTCTTAGAATCGAACTAAAGGGTGAAGCATGAAATAATAATAATAAAAAAAGATTAATAATGAACATGTTGGAAACCGTTGTAATACAAAAACAAATTAATTCGGTGAAACCATTAATTAACAACATAACATTACTTAACACTTTACCTTTACTGTCCATATTCCCGCTAACGACCGAAACCTCCCCCATCTTAGACTACAATACTGTATTAGTTTAGTTATCACCTGATGATGAGAGGGACTGCACCTCCCGAAACTAGTAGTGAAAATAACCCAACGTGGATGTAATACAA
The DNA here is from genome assembly GCA_031772225.1 of Eubasilissa splendida. NCBI lineage: Eukaryota > Metazoa > Arthropoda > Insecta > Trichoptera > Phryganeidae > Eubasilissa > Eubasilissa splendida. The sequence goes on along the minus strand of CM062873.1, from coordinate 7,211,480 downwards.
AATTTTATTTTGTAAATTAAAATTATCATGTTTATACCACAAAGTAACCTCCGTGTCAATATATGTGAAATTTATTTAATTTTGATAGTTTTACATTAAAACCAATTTCCCTTTATTAAAACATTAAACATTTAAATATAAAATAAAAACTTACCAATCCACTCAAAAGATAATGGTAAGTCCTCTTTCCTAGGGTGACGTCTCTAACGTGGCCTATGACCACTTCTTTGGCCATCTCCGTAGGACAGTCCAGCACTACATATTTGTGTCCCCAGCGGTCGAGCTCTTCGAGAGATCTCAGGAAGTCGATAGCATCCGTAGAATTTACAATTCGCTTAACAGCATCCACTTGGAATGATCCATTTCCGGGCCTCAACGTTTGGTATATCTGTTGTAGTCGCAGAAGTCCTGAAACGATAAAAAAATAAATTTATATTAAATTTTTCGTTATTTATCACAAATAATAAAAATGTATATTTTGTCATTCAAAATATAAAATGCAAGCCGTATAAATCAACATTTATTATTCAACCGTACACACCGATACACAACAATATATTGTTCAAAGTTATGAAACGTTTAAAAATATATAAACGCGTTTGTTCAATCCGTCTCAACGTGGTAAACAAACTTATATTATAACACATCAGCTTCCAAATGTATTGCGGTAAATGTTCCATGAAATTCTTCATAGCGTACATAATTTTTATATTTTGTTTTACTTATTTTGTATAAAGAGTATTCAAAATGAGTTTTTACTTATTTCATATATTATTTCTTCATCCTTATCTTTATTTCATATTATAACGAGACATAGAACTCAGATTAAATCATGATTATTTGTTTGTTAAAGATATATATATATATATGTATCGTTCCATTATTTTTGAAAGGCTTTCATGCATATATGTATTAATTTGAAAAAGTGTAACATATAGGTTCGAAAATTTGTCATGAAAAATACCGGCGTTATAACACAATTGGTAGTGTACTTCCCCGGATTGCAAATAGAGATCCAGGTTCGAATCTTGGTAGCGCAAAAACAATATTTTTCGACAAAATTGATTTTATATGTATATATTTATAATTAATACATTAAATTAGTATTTAAAACATCACAGACCTATGTTCTGAATAATTACAACTTTACAATAAGAATGTGTTCACCTTAATAATATATATATATATAAATTATTAAGGTTATTATATATTGTAACGTACAGATATCATGTTCATGTAATTATGCTGTCTAACATTGAAATATATTTAAAAAACGCATTTTTAGTGATTGTTTTTTTTTTTGAAAATGAATGTATTTAAAATAAATAATGATCCATATATATATTATGAATCAGGATATGTACAATACTTATGTATATTTATCATTGCCGTAAATTAAGCTCAGTATTGTTTTAGATGTGATTAATTACCTGTCACGCGGCGATCATAATTAGTTATCGGTAACAGCGCAAATCATTCTAGCGGCATATTGTAGACAGGTATAATGTAAAATAAACTGCATGTGTTAATTGTATAATTTAAGGCAAATAAATTAAATACATTCACTATTTTTAACAAAAAAAATTTGAACCATTTTAATCTTCCCAATATTTCTGTTACTTAAACATGGAAAAATGGTGTGGTGTTGAAACGCATACTGTAGACAATCCGCAGAACGAATTCCATAATTATTGAAGAATTGAACAGTGTTATCAATTTTATGACTAATCAGCAGCTTTCTCAACTGTGTGGCTATGTTATGAGAGCATTATTTAAAATAATGGTGGTCCAAGGAAGCGTAGAAAAAACATAATAGATTCGTTTATGTTCATAGATCCGGTAAGAACTGCTAAAACAGATCATGAATCGAAATGGGTGATCACATATCATTTACATTTATGATACACTTGACCATGAGGTTAAATTGAAACATAATAAAAACTTTGTCTAACCGATATAATGAACCATTTTCAATATTAAATCAAAAAGTTTTTCTTGGTAATCTAGAAATGTTCAGCTTATTTAATGCCAATTTGAAATTAATACTAAACTTTAAAAAAAAAATACAAAATTAAATCTTATATTGATGGAGAATTTTTCATTTACGTATCTGACATTTCATTTAGGATTTTACTTTAGTCTTTATGTGTTTTTAAGTAATAAAAAGTCTAGACCGAAAATTAGTAATATTGCGTCCAGGTCATTTACAAGTTTTCACGTATTACCCGTATATGATTATTTTATGAGTTCCCCGGGGCTAATTATATTACTATGCTGCAGCAATATTATTCATCCCCTGACTTTTACGATCACTTTGGAAATGTGCATTAAACTATTTTCATTTTGAATTTACAGGAGTCTGTAAAATTAGTTCTCATTGAATCATCAACTAGTTATAATATACAATAGTCGCTGCGCACTATTCGTATGTACGGTGTATAGTAGATTTGTATTTATTTTATTTTAAATCAGGCGTAGATCAAAATTTGAACTGACGCAATGATAAAAATATAATACATTTTAAATGTATCAATTAGAAAGAAATACATATAAACTGCAACTTCACAATAATAATATGTTGTCCTTAAAAATATGTATTCAAGTTGTATTAACGTTCCCAAAATTTAATAAAATTGATTTATTTATTTAATTCTGGCGTCCCCTATAGGGTTTTACTCGAATCTGTTACTCAAAACATGAAAAAAAAATGAAATAGAATGCTTTTAAAAAAATTAATTACAGATGTATCAATTTGAAAGTAAAACATATATGTTTAAACATATTTCGTTAATTTACTATGTTGACATGGTGTAATGGTCAGCAGACTTTCCCGGATAAGAAGGGTTCCTGGTTCGAATCCCGGTGGCAACAAAATATTTTTTAAATAAATAAATTTTATCTGTATATCTTTCTAATTGATACATTTAATATGTATTAATAATATCACAGAACTATGTTCTGAAAAACTGCAACTTTACAATGAATGATAATGTGTTCTACTTAAAAAAAGAAAATATAATTAAAATAGACGTTCATTCTGTACATTCTTTCGATTAATATTTCAGGCATGAACTTCGATTATATTTCATTAAACGCCAAGCACGAATTTCAATGGTTCAAATTATGTAACAGGTGGCGTTATTAATTTTTGGTTAATATAGTACCTTATTCATCAAATTAAAAAGCGATAAAGCTAAAATGAAAAAATGCTTTAATATAACAAAAAATATTGTATTATATTTTTATGAAATAATGCAAGTATCTTTGGTTAAATTTTAAATTCTTTATTACACATAAGAGTATATTAATAGATTTATTTAAACTTGTTGATAACTTGTTTTACCCATCCTAGATCATCGTTCAAGTGTCATCAATATTTCGTCCTATTAAATAAACACCAGAAATATTTTGTGATAAAAATGGTTTGACGTTTTATCTATAAAAATGATCACTATGAATAAGTTAATTATAAAAAATAAAGTATTAGAGACCACCGTACCTAATTAGTAAAATCAGAAATATTATTGTTTAAAAATAAATTTCAAAATTTTTATTATAAATGGACAGTAGTTTAATAAAAAATGTTATCCAAAAAGGTGCTACAAACAGATTCGACACTTTTTTTCAATGGAATGTATGAGTTTCTTAAATAATGTGATAAACAGACGTAGAGAACTTTATGATTTACAGGATTAGAATAAAATAATGAAATAAATTAACCAAATTAGATGAATTGCTTAGAAAGATACACAGAGAAAATAAAGTTATTATCAATCAAATAAGCTATAATAGCAGTATACAATGTCGTCAGATTACGATTATTATGTGATAAATTTTGTAAGTTGTTTTAACTATCAATGAATTGTGTTCTGAAAAATTGTAACTTTATATTTTTAAAATTTAATAAAATGTGTTCATTAAGGCGATCAATACATATACGATTTAAAAAGTTAGGGTGTACATCTACAAACTCCGAGATATGTTGAGAATAACGGTATACGTGCCTTTTATTTCGGTTGGTTTAATCATCTTTTTATGTAAAATGCAAAAACAACGTTTAAATGTTGAATGAGGGCTATTAGTGTTCAGCAGAAATATAAACTGCATTTTTTTAATCTACTTTCTTTAAAAACATTCTAATAAAAATACGAAAGTTTATAATTGAATTACAAATTTCGAATAGGGCTTTGTACTTTTTTGTTTTTTTTTCATGTAAACATACAGACCTATGTTTTACGACAGAGAAGGTCTCGTCTCTGATTTTCATAGTGGAAAAAAAACGATGACGTCCTGAAATAAATTTCGAAAAGGTTTCATCTCACCGAGATTTGAGTTTTTTTGAGTTCATCTTTAATCCTGAAAAGCCGGGTGAAGTCTTATGCCGTCCCTTCATTGGCAACGAAATTGGTTGTTGGTCGAAATCGGTTGGTGAAAAAGGTTGTTGTCCGAACATACCTACTATTGAAACATTTCCGTGCTACTCCTTAAAAGTGCCAATCAATCCCTTAAAAATGGACGACCTACAAAAGTTGAAACAATACAAACCGGCGGATTTCGAAAACTTCTACAAAGATATTTTGCAGTCGCCGACAAATGCAGCAAATTACAGTCAGAAGTCAAAGAAGATTTTTAGTAAAAAATATATATCTTTTGGTCGCATTTTTTTTATTTGTAGCTATATTATAATAATTGTGTGAGATATAAAATATATCTATAATAAAAAAAGTTATTTTCAATAATAAACGTTCTTTAATAATGCCGTTTTATTAGTAAAACCATCAAATTTCTTGGATGAATGTCGAAGAAGACCCATCTCAGAAAACTGTAACAGCCGTTTCTCCCGACACACTTCCATTCAAGGATACCATTTTAGTATGTTATGATGTAACACAATAGTTTGCAGTTACAGAAAAAAAGACCGCTTAATTCAAACTATTTGAAATTAATTCAGTAAATCAATTCAATTCAATTCAATCCTGTAAAATTTCAAAAATTCGAGATGAGCCGTTTTCGTAATTTGCTGTTCAATTGTATAAGGTATAAGAACATTAGAATGTGTAAAACTTTTAAAAAAATATTAAAATATAAAATACCTAACTCTTCTTTTAATTATATTTGAGACAGTTTTTCTAACAATTAATAACAATTCTTATTAAAACAACTATTTGTGAAGTTTTTTTAATATTAATATGATATAACTGTCATATTTAAAATAAATACATGTTCAACAAGAATCGGTGAAAGTTAATTTTTATTTATGAATTTAATTAGGCTGTCATATATATCAATAATTTGTGAATTTTCTATATTTATTACTTTTGAAAATCATCACATAAACTTTTGATTATCTATTTTTGTTTATTTTTTATATTTCTAATATCCGTACAGATTCTCAGTTACAAAATTAGCGATGTGAGAAGATATTAGACGTAGTAAGAATAAAACTAAATAATGACGTTAATTAAAATCCCAAGTAATCCCGTCTAGTTTGTAGGGTTCATTATTTAAGTTCGCAATTAAGGGAGCACGATTAGCAATTACCCAACAATAATTAAGGTCTAAGGAGGGCCTGACATAATCATTGGTCTATTGCTGAGACTCAATAGTCAACGTCACGTAATACGATAACAATATATTGATAACCTTCGAAGTTAAGGGAATATCTTCAACTTTAATAATTCATATGTATTATTTACACATTTCAAACAAAATTCAAATATATGATTTTTTGAATATTTATTTTTGCGCACACAACTAATGGCCATGTTCACGGAAGAGGTTTTTAGGAGATTTCGACTGGAGACAATCTCTGAGATACGGATTTTTCTCCCATGAAATGTTTTGAAGACAATTCTCGGCTTTCGTATTCACCGAGATACGCCGTCTTACGCCTTAATTCACGGCCGTACGTTAAACGTCAAATGTTATTGTCCTCATGCTCGTCATTTGGGTGATTTTGAATCTCCTCAGTAGAAGATAAAATGCAATAAATGTTTGTAATTTAACGCCTTATGTTAATGTTTAATGACTTATATCTAAGTTAAAAATAAATAGTTGTAGGAATCTATGGAAGTTTTAGGTAATGTTTATGTGCACGTATCAAATTTCGCTGTCGGAACGTACGCCGTGTACAAGGGTTTGAGTTTTTGAATTTTTCTCAAAATCACACAATCTCAAGCTGATTTCTCAGTTTATCTTCAGAACAAAATCTCATCACATGTATACGGTATTGAGATGTATCTCAACTAAGTCTCTGAGATTGTCTCCTTCCGTACATACGGACATTAACAGAAATATAACCGTACTGCTACTAAAGTTGTTTCACTTATTAGTTTGTCAATTGGTCAGATTCGTCGCCATGATAAAATCCTATTAGTGGCTATCCATATCAGGACTTTTTTCATTGGTTTGGTTTTAGTACAACAGTATAACTATGATTGTTTTAAAAGTTATACTTATATCATAACCTTCTTCTGTACCTACTTCCTACTTCTGAAGCACATGCAACAGTAAAACCTGGGTATTTAACTAGAAAGAGAAATAAGTTGAAAATATGCAAAATGTGATGCTAGAGTAAGCTGGACTAAGATAATTAAAAATAAGTTTTTTAGGAGAGTGCAAAAAAGTGGTCTATAATAAATAACATCGATCATGAAAGGGGCTAATGGTTGGACACAATGTATACCTAATTGAGAAAAGAATTAAGTACCAAATAATGGGCAAGGTGAATGCACATATATACACATAATACAGATACAGATAAGAACAAAGTTCTTAAACGTAGAAGAAAAAGAAAATGTAATGAATTCCATTACATATTTTATATATACATTCTTTCATTCATCATTTTTCTTTATTTAGGTCGGGTTTGAAATACTGCCACGACTTTTTGTTGATTTTCAATTGCCACGATCCCCAGAGGCGATATTAATATTGTATCAATTTTTATTGATATTTTATCAGCTGAATTTTTCTGAATCTGTTTCTTCTAGTATTTCTTTGGTCATCTATAAGGTTTTTATGTAATTATCGTATGAGCTATATAACTATGTATAAATATGTTTTTTATTTTTAAGGAGAACACATTATTATTATGCATCTGCAGTTTTTCAGAACAAACATAGTTCTGATATTTTAATTCACCCGTTGCCATTCGAATATATTTATTTTGATAAATTAATTTTCTTTGTATCTTTCTAATTTACACATTCAATTTGTATTTATATATTATTATTATTATGGTTTATGTTAAGATTTACACAAAATAAATCGAAAGGCATATACTAAAAGGAAATTATGACATTCGCCCTGAAATAGTGTAGGCTTCATATCTTAACCAAAGAAACGACAATCGTTGGGGTAAAAGACTCCTTACGGCAAACTAAAGCGTAGGTGTCCCCCGAGCTTGCTGAACCAATTACATAAAAATGAGTACAAGATAGAGGGCAGTGACGGTAATTAAGAAAGATCTTTGTCCAATAAGGGATGAACGTAAGCTGAAGAAGAAGAAAAATATTATATTCAAGGCACTATGTACCTCGATGAACTTTCATTGCATATATGTATAATATTACTTATAACGCATTATGCACATCTAGAGAAACTGTGTGGTTTTCACATGTGTTAAGAAATGTACATAGAGTTTCTTGAGCTATTCTGTCGTATAATGGGCTAACTTCTCTGATCGACGTTTTGGATCCCATTGCATAGTTCATCATAATGGCTAATGGTGCTGATGTGATATACATATCATATTTTAGGGTCATTCTAACAAATCAGTAATAATCATAAAACATTCACTGAAGTTCGATCGTACAATTTTCCCGTTTGATTTTCTTCATAGTATTCTCATAAAACATTAAATTTTTGTATTGTGTTATATCGATGTCATTTATTTTCATATTCAGCCATATTTTCTTTTTTGTAATTGTTATTCTACTTTTTTTTGTAATCTCTCATTTCTTTGTATCTTTCATTATTACGTTTTTGGCAAAAATACACGAAAGAATAAATTGCTTTGACACAAACCAGAAATTTGAAATTAATAATGAAATACTGTTGAAAATATTAAATATTTAGGTATTATTTTATAAATATTTAGGTATTTCGGATACAAAAATGTATATAATTATCACATATTTAGTGAATGTTATTTGATTATCATTTGGCTATAACGATGGATAGCTTTTCAGCTGCGATCCTAAAGAATTTAACGTGATTGAGAATGCAGCCCGGGATAGAACAAAGCAATCAGAATAATTACAGTAGCTGACCATAAATGAACTGAATAAAGAAGAAATTTTATAATACTAACGTAAAAAATATAATTTGAAATATTTTGTGAATTTGATGTTTACTTAGACGAAGTCTAATTAAAATCACGGCCGTCAAACTTTGGGCGAACTTTTCCATGAATATTTTACAAAATTGATGAATACTGATATTCAAATGTGAACATTTGACGTGAGATTCACACACCTACTCACTAATAAAAAAATAATTCAGACGAACATGTTGATCATTGTCACTGAACATGTTTTTAATTCCATTAATAATGTATACGATACTAATATATTTTTTAATTCAAAAAATCAAGAATCTATGCATAAAATCAAGGATTGATTAATATAACCCGATCACGTGTCATAGCCACTTCTATTATAGAATTTCTTGAACGTAAATCCAAAAAAGAGATATTTTGGAAGTATGCAAAATTGCCTAGATATTTGTAGTAGTACTATGACTTATAAATAAAGTTTGTGAGCAGATAAGTTTCCAATATTTGAATATGTCCAAGAACACACAATTAATAGATTTTCACCTACAAAGGCAGTGTTATTAAACAAATAATCGATATCTCATAGAGATGAAGCTATTTTTTTAAATATTTTATCTATATTATATGAAAGTATGTGTTACATTACATGGCTTACATGTTTCCACATATTAAAATATATACATACAACTTTAAAAAATTTGATAAATATGGAGATTGATTAATGGGTGAGAATGGTGAACGTTATATTTATATAAAGTAATCACTTAAGCCAGCCGAAGACAGATCGTAAGCCCTGTAATTATCCATACTTCCATATATTTTCCATTAAATATAATAAAAAATAGCTTCGTCTCTATGAGATATCTCTTATTTGTTTAGATAATTTTCTATTGGAGGATTGTGATTAAATATAATAAAGAACCTAATTATGGTAAAAATAATAATATTATAATTTATTATGTTGTTTTTATGTACTACCTACAAAATATGAAAAATTATTAAAGTATATAATTAATAATATTTTAAAGATATTATCTAAAAAAAAATTTCACAATATTATGACACACACGTATTGTTATTTGTGATAACATCTCAGATTTTTAAATTCAGAACACTATTGTTAAAATTCCCCAGAATTCGTGATCATAAATTATTTCCTAGTTATCACATTTAATGGTGTGTTCAACATTCTGAAAATTTTACTCGTGAAAACATTTATATAAATAATTTCCTTTTTCGGAATCGGAATTATCAAAAACTAGTATGTATAACGTTAAAAAAATTATTTACAAAACAATGTAATATAAAATATAGTTCCTACGGCAAACGTATCTTGGTGCAATTTGGTATAAAATACTGCTACAGAATTTATAAAACTGCAAAACTGAAATTCAAAAGATATATCAGGAGCGACTCACAATCATATTAAATATTTCTACTTCGGATTTTGAGACTAATATATAAACTGTATAGTTTGTGTGAAAGTTACGTTATTCAATTATATTTTATTAAAGGTCTTTACAGTGATCAAATACACATCGAAAGATTTCAATCTTACTTTTTGTGATATCCACTTATTTCGATTTGATTCTGCAGTTTCTGTGGATTTTCGTTGCAGAATAAATAATCAAAAAAGACAAAAATCAAGGCTACATTTTTAACACGTTTATTGGTGATTTATATCGGAGCAGAACCGCAAAATTGAATTTCCGCAAGTAATGGTGGAGAATTATCTGTTCACCCGCACGAATATTTCTAGAAACTGCTCAGATAGAAGAAATTTATCAAAAAAGTGTTGTATGTAACATTAATACATTTTGTTGTAAGACAAAATTGAAACGAAAAGATTGCTTTACTTATTCTTTAAAATTAGGTAATGTGAAAAAATATTACGTTGATGTATTTTAACGCCTTGATTGGCTGCAAAAATGTTATTTCATAATAGCTTGATTGACCTTTGTTAAAATGTTTATTTCGCGACCTAAGTAAAATTATATTAATTAAAACGATTGTTAATTGCTCGTGTATTTCTGATTTCCAGATTTTAGTGAGCTAGTCACCAGAGTTTCGAAAATTCTTTAATTTTTCTGAAAAACCACAGGTAAAAAATATTTTCTAATTTGGTTTATAATATCATTTTTTGTCTTTATTTTACTTCTTCTTTAGCTCATTCATGTAAAGGATTTTTCACTAAGAAAGATATGATTTTAAAATTAAATAAAACAAAACAGTTTAAAATATAACCAATTTTTTAATATTATTTTGAAGCATTAAGGATTACATTTTGCTTTTTAATAAAACATCATTTAAATTGCCACTTCGGCTTAGTTTACAGTGGTAAATTCGTTGAACCCAATTTTCGACGACTTTAACAAATTAATTAGGCTTAATGTCGTAAATGCAGCGTTTGATATTCAATTATATCATCTAGTGTTTATGGTTTGTTTGAATAAACCATTGATTTCAAATAAACCCACAAAAAGTAATCCAAAGGAATTAAATCACAACTTTCTGGAGGTCATTTAACAATTGAACTTCTTGATTCACCAAATTTTTAATTTTTCTTGTAATAGATAGTGACATGTGGCACCATCTTGTTGGAATCACATGTCATTTAAATCAAATTTATACAGTTTTGGCCACAAAAATTCTGTTAACATCGATCATTTCTGTAACTACATTTCCAGCGTCATATTGAAAAAAATATGGTTCAATGATACCACCATGCCAAAAACTACACCATACAGTGACCTTTTGCCGATACAAAGGCTTCTCTTGAATCATCCGTGGATTACTATCATACCAAAAACAAAGCCATGTAACCAAAAATGTGCTTCATTCGAAAAGATGATTTTAATAGAAAAAAATATTCACACACGAACTTTTACTTCTATAATTTTTTGGATAATTACCAAATATTCTGTCAAAGTAAACTAAAATAAAAAAACTATAGTAGCTATGACATTTTAAAATCATATTGAAAAAGCCTTTATAACCGCTGTTGAATATAGGAATCTTAATAACCGTCACGCTTTCTTTCCTCTTTCATCCGCACTCGAGCAATCTTTTTTATGCCGATCGTACGGGGAACTGAGGGGTTTATCCTCCACTTTAACACCTTTATCAACGGTTGTCGTTTCTTTGGTTCAGTCCATTTTATTATTTTATAAACAATAATATGGAGTACTAGTATAAGTCCTCAAGACTAAAAAATCTAGTTTGATTATATGTCTAATAGTTAGATTAAATTATGATCATGTTTGTAGGTTTAAAATCCTTAAATTCTACAAAGCTAAATAATATTTGGAGGCTTGTGAAATCTTCGCTTTGTGAATTAATACTTAAATATCAGTCAGTATGTAAGATTAAAGTGTCTATTGAGTTCTATTTGTTAAGGACAGTACAGATATAACATGCAGTTATTCGTTGCCTATTGTATTTTATACGTAGAGTAGAACGACGAATTGATGATATTCTTTTACCTAAATACTAAATCTCCTAGGTAAAGCAGTTTCATCCGATTACACAAAACCTTAGAAAATATTTAGTTTTTTAAGCATTTCGAAAACCCAACATCTTGTCTTTTTATGACTTATTCGGCAGTTGCGTTCACCTGCCACGCAAAAAGAAGATAATACATATTCATGAATACACTACCTCATTTGAGAATTTTTTTCTCACTAATCTATTATGAAAATAATAGGGGAAAATACACTAATTTTTTCGGTCCCCTCGGCCTAAACATTCTTTATAATAAAATATTTATTTAAAGTAAGGGGAAATTGTTTATTTTACTTAAAAACGGGGTCTTGTGTACTCTACTGCAACTGACATGAAATCACAGCCTCTGAAGTTCACCCCGAAAATATGTTATTATTTTTTTAATTTTAAAAGGTTGAGAGTTTTTTCCCTTACTGTATTATTTGTTTCCACTCAATTAATCATGTATACCCCTAAACGCGTCGATCAGCAGTTTCCTAAACGTGAGCTTTACTACATATCGATTTGCAAACATTAGATGTATCGTAGTTTTAGTAAAAATAAATTAAAATATATTGTCTAATAAATTAGTATTTAGTTCTTAGTAGACAATAACTGGATAAAATAATAAACGATTCTAAATATCAGCGTTCTTCATTCATTTATATTTTTTAGATATATTATGTAATTTATTTGAACTTTTTTTTTCAATAATTAAAACAATCACAACATTACAATTTTTCATTTATTTTTCACTTGCGATCCTCGGATCAATAAGCCAATTTGATCTAATCGGAACAGACGGTGTAAAATACTTGCTACGATTAGATCAACTATATATTAGAGGAGTACTCTGTTATATGTTTCAACAATTGACGACCGTGCATGAGAATATGAACAAAATGAACAAGGCGAGAATGGTACTCTTATATCAGAGAAGATGGTAGGTTAGTTAATTAGTTGTATTGTGTTATTCAGCATAAAACTACATAAAAATGCTGTAAAAGATGCTCTGTAGCGATGTACATTACCTTATTTTTTCCTCCTTTATATCAGCATTGACTATATATAGTGGCCTCAATCAGTGACGGTGTGCATGTGTCATCGAATTTATTGCCCTCTGTCACCAGTTTTTGTGATTAGCGTGCACAAATAAATTGTCTCTTGAACTACTACATAACCTACTATTTACAAAGTTTGTAGTGATGCACGATATATTTTGTAATTTAGCAAAAATGTTGTAAAAAATGCTCTCTAGCGATAACGGCGCCGTAACGGATATGGTTTTGGTATTTGATACAATAACGCTAGATAGTAGATTTCACGCTAGATTTCACTATAACATGTTCAGAGTTTGAATGAATTGTTGAAGTTTCTTATTTCAATAGTAAGTAGTAGTAAATGCGTAGGTAAGGATGATGAAACTCTATCAATTGTTTATATTTAAATACTCGTATGATGAAAATTTAATTATACGAGGGTCTCCGCCTTTTACAGCTTTAAATTTTATATTTTATTAATATTTTAAAAAAATATTTGTAAATATAATAATGTCATTCTGAGGTCAAACCAGTGGTTTGGATTGAATCATTGACAACACAAATCTTAACCATAATTTATTAATACTAATCATTTACGATGAAATGGAATATTAATTATTAAATATGTTTCCATTTTCACATAAATGTTTTTGTTGTATTTAAACATCTCATGTCTTGTTATGAACCATGAAAATGTATATAGCACCGGTTAGCGCGCTTGCAATGGTTGATATATAAATATATTTTTTCATATCTTGTATCTTTATTATTACTATAATTAATTACTTCCTTTAAACACTCATTATTTATATTTTCTAATATTTGTCTGACAATTTTCGTTCGGTTTATTTTCTTTTTGTTCTTCATTTCACTGTTCTTCCTTATTCCCGCCAAGATGCTCAAGATTTGCGACTTTGAATAGAAATAATCATCATCTCACATTTCTGCTTCAATTTGCATTCAACATCGTTTTTATGTTAACACGATATCAAATAAATTATTGTATAATAATGTATTTTTAAAACAACTTGTTTGAATATGCTGCGTACATTTTAACGTATTTTGTTAAAAGAATATAACAATGATAGACATATGATGTAACAACAAGGCGATGTTCCACAAATTAAATTAGTCAAAAAGTATGGACAAGGTGTGTTTCGCAATTTTGTTCAATGGACTAATTACATTTTTTGTTAATTAATTAAAATTAAAATCATTAATACATATTTTAATTCTATAAGAATTTTAATATGAATAATGGATATTTCAAACGAAGCTTTTGAAAGAGTGAAGTATTTAATTAATACCGTAACCTAGTCAAATGAAAATTACTTAATCTGATCAAACGTTAGGTGATTTTTAATTTGAATTATTTAGTATGAAAGGTTGAATATCCAATAAAATATGAATTCTTATTTTAAAGAAATTAAAATATTTTTTCAAACCAATAATATACCCTCTATTTTAATATAATCTAACTATAATTAAACTGAATATTTTTTTATCTTAACACTTGAATTAAATGTTTTATTACGGCATGCATGTGATCATATTTTTCAACATTAACATATTTAAAAATGAACTGATGAGTATACAATAATATACAACAAAAACAATATTATCAGCCAGTATACTCGTATATGTAAATATTTAGCTTTTCCAATCCCGGTCTCGGTTACTTAATATCTTGACACTTGAGATAGGTTTGTAGTTAATAAGAATGAATCAATTCATTAACATGAAAATACATATAACCACGATTTGAATTTTACATCTAGACTAATAATAATTAAACGTTAGTGAAACAAATAGAATTAAATTGGATATTTCGAATTATATTTAAAAAAAAAACAAATACATATTTTATTACATTACTTTTTATGTTACCTCTTGAAATAATATTATCTATTGTGAAACCGGTTGTTTTAATTAATAAATTTAAATGGTTATTGCATACTAAGTAATTGATATCAATTTTAAATTTTATTTTAGTTAAGATTGACTTTTTAATCTTTTATTGTAAGGATTTATAAAAAACATTTGTTTTTTTTCTAATGGCATACATTATTTTATTGTTTAAACTTAATTAGTTTTAAGAATAATTTTAAAAAAGTTTTTATGGTATTAAATGTTTCTTAGCGCATGAATTAGTATGAATTATTACAGTCATTAAAACATATTATTTGTTGTAAACCCATTGTCAATAAATATCATTTTATTATGACGTTGGTTAATTTAATACTATTTTTAATTTCATTAAATAGGTACATGAAAATTTTGACGTCATAAATGTACGAAAAATTGGTGATAAAACCAAGTTTTTCCAGTAAAAATGATGATGATTTGTTATGTGGTGAGTTCTAAAGCATAGGTACATTTATTGATTAATAAAATTTTTGGAATTAGTCCATAAAACTTTTGGCCGTGCTCTTAACAGTAATCACAATGGTTCTGGGTGTAATCTCGCAATCCGATCATGCGAGGTTGGTGCAACGGTACCTCTTTAACAAACGGCTCCTGCGTGCTCGGACCGACTTCCCTCGGGAACTAATTATAGTCACGGCTGGTAATTTATATAACTATCCGAGTTGTACCACAATCGCGCGACGCGGAGTCGAGTCGAGTCCCGGCGCGCCTGTCAGAGACCATAAAGTGTTTCCTCGCTTAATTTTAGGTTTATTATAATTAAGACGAAGCGAACGAGGCAGTAAAACTGGTGTTTACGGCACCGTGCGTGGGACAAAGATTTGGGATTCGTTTAGACCGCAGAACAAACATCACCGGGAATACCCCTGGAAAATATAAGGGAAGATTGTTGATAATTTCTGTTGTACCTATGTAACATGACGTGGTGAAATATTAAGGGTGTCCCCGTCCTAAGAAGAACCGTGAAACAACGCCATGGGAAGGACGATCGTATATTTCACAAATGAAGGATTTGTATTCAGAGTAATTTCCTTCGTACCCTTGAAATGCTTTCTGTTAGCTTTGTAAATAATAATTTTGATTATAAAGTCTACTGCTGTTGATGCGTGGGGTGAGTTGCTAAATAATAAATCTTAACCGTAGATAATAGAAACCACCTAATAATAATACACACAATTACTGGATTTTTACCTATAAAGGCACTGTTATTAAATAAATATCAGATATCTCATAGAGACGAAGCTATTTTTATTATATTCCATGTAATACCATATAATAAAACTTTCAAAAATTTGATAAGTATGGAGATTGAGGGGTGAGAATTGGTGAATGTTATATATATATATATATATAAAGTGATCTCTTAAGCCAGCCGAAGACAGACCGTAAGTCCTGTAATCACCCCATACTCCTATATATTTTTCATTAAATATAATATAAATAGCTTCGTTTCTATGAGATATCTGATATTTATTTAATAATAATAGAAATCATTTTAAAATTTGTTATTTTAGATTAATGAATAAATGTATATATTTATTCACTCTTATATAAAAACCACAGACTAGTAAATTAATAGACATGATATGAAGTGTATGTATAGAAAAGGGGTTTGAAACATTATTTGCGGGGTGAGGGACATTCTACATACATACATCCAATGAAACATAAATCTGATAGATTATGACACATTTATGCAACAGTAAACGTATTTACTCTAAGAAAATGAAATCTTTGTGTAAACAAGGCGTATTTTTTACAATAAGCATATTATAATGTCAGCGTTTAAATTTTCGTTCCAATCGGGTCATATTTTTTAATAAAGTCGCAGAGCTCTTTGATTACGTGAGTCGCACCAAGATGATCATGTGGGTGCCACCAAAATGAAAATTTTGTGATAAGAAATTTGCGTAAGTTTGGTGGTCTGTGATAAAAACTAATTAAATCAGTAACTGTATAGTTAAAAAATTTAAGATAAAATAAATTACACTTTACTTTTTCTGCGAAATACTTTCTAATTTTTTTATTTAATTCTTATACAAATAATATTTTCGGACATCAGTTTTTTTTGTACCTCGAGTTTATAGACAATTTCTTCCATTAAATATTTAAGTAGAATATTATTAAGTGTTATAGGGATCGTATAAAACGGGAAACGGTTTTCTCCATTTAAATTGTTATAGAAGGCAGTTTTCCGAAATACTGCCACGTAGATATAAATACGTTATTTCCTATAGTTACAATTTACACGACAACATTAACCGTTAACTATTTAACACATTCGACCCGCGGGTCAACACGAGGATACTTCGCCCGCTACGTGTTAAACACTGATCAAGAATGTAGCTTAAGTGCGGCAACTCATACGAGTACTACGGACGTCTGCTATTGGTCTATGATATAAGTGTGTATAACTTTGTCATACGTTTCTTTTCTATGACGAAAATGTTCTTGCTTTCTCAAAACATCTCAGCACACAACATGGTGAAACTAGGAGTCTGAAGTGATGTGTAGACAGTGACAATTATTATAAGGTTAGAATAGATAATTCGAAAACAAAATATAATACAACAATTTTATTGAATGCTGCCCTTTTTATATAAAAAGTGTATATATTGTGACGTTACGTACGTACTGTGTTCCTTATATTTTTTATGCGTGCCATCCACTTTACGAGTAGTATCCCTGGCCTGGACTAATAGAAACAGGGCGAAAAGTATGATGGCGGAATGTGACATTTCCGGAGCGGACGACCGCAGACGGGTGACAGCGGGGGCGAGCGACGGTGGCCACGCCGGGCCTCCGGCCGCGAGGCTGGGAGAAAATTTTGGCGGCCGTGTTGTGTTCTAGTGGCAATATTGGAGATCTTGAAATACCATGACGGATCGGCAGTGATGGATCTTCGCCGTGAGTTACCGGAGGCTGGACATACCTCTTCCAACTAAAAATATGGAGAAGAAATCAACGCTTGGTTTGGCTCTGCCACTGAATAAGTAACATAATGGCGTTTTCACTGTGCATCTTGAACCAGAAATAGAAGTGCGACCCAGGTCAGATTCAGTATTGATTGGTCATCAAGTGCTGAAATAGCGCAAGACGAGGAAGATGGGATCCCACTAGAATAAGGAGATGGAAATGATGATGACGATGAGCATGATCATATTATCTCCATATTCCGGAATAGTATTTCAGTTCGCATATTTCCATTTACATGTAGTATTTCTACTGATTTAAAATAAAACAGTTCCTTAACTTTCGTTAATCTATGTTTTCAAACAATTATTAAATTGTAAATTATCCCTTAAACATATGGCCCAGAAAAGATAATTTAGAAATAATTGTAGAGTAAATATTTGTTTTATTTTTAAATACCTATTCGAATAAATATTTTTTGATATTTATTGCAAACTTTAGATTGTGCTTTGTTGTGTTATAACTCATAAAATTGGTTAAAAACTTTGTTACTAACCGGTTTCGGAAAATACCTTTTCTCTCATCAGGTTGCCAAATAAATCAACTAAAACCATATGTTAAATTGTGATAATGTTTTTAATTAGATTTTAAATAAATCTAGAATCAATCTTAAATTATTCCTTGGTGTATTAAATTAAATTCATAAAAGTGGTTAAAAACTAAGTTATAATCATTTTTATTTTATACTCAATATCTTACTATAAAATAAAATGTGGAATATTTAATTACAAAGGTACCTATTTGAAATCTTTCTCTTCTTCTAACATTTCCGCTTTCTAGCTGGAACATACGAGACTGACTTTTATATAACTCCTCCATTAGAGTTTGCATGTTTGTAGATTCACAGAGTACAACCTGCATATACATAGTTGTTGCTACCGATAGTATGAAAGGCACGCTCGTCACATTCACTATGTTGGTTATAAAAAAAACATGTAAATCTTGTAACAGTAATTGCGGTTCATTAGGAGCTATTGTGATCGTTCGCTTATTCATAAATTTAATATGTAAAATAAACAAATGTGCTAAGAGATATTTAATTAGGGTCATATTTCCGCATACATATTTCGTCTAAAAAATCTATGATTGATCTGAATTTGCAATAACAGGCGTAGAGTCAATTAGTGTTTTTTTTCAAATTTTATTCTTAGCCAACCAGTAACTTGCATTTCTAGAACAAATATATTAACCGGTTACTTGTTGATTATATCTTCCTATTAATTTTATTAATTAAATCTGATAAAGATAATGGAAATATTAAATTCCATTTTAATGATATTGCCCTCAAATTTGAATAATTATCGTGAAGAAACCTCTAATATTTTGTATAGAAATTATTTTAAACATCTCCGTTAAACATTAGCAAAATCCTTTCTAGCTATTTCAAATATCTTTTTGTTGGGGTTAACAAAGTCTTTCTCCAGAATGTACCTACCTATCAACGTGTACTTTCATTTATCGGAGGCAAATTTCATTTAAGTTAATTTAATTTCGTTTTCTGGAAGCCAAGCTTAAATACTAAACCAACAAAAAACATTGTTGTGGAAGTGGTTAATGTACCAAAATAATATATTTAAAAATATTTTACGTGTTATGAATGCGAATCCTTCCAAAGTTATATTCAATGTAAGAATTGAAAATTCCGATTGAAAAGAACTTAAAACAGATGCAGAGAGCAGAATGAGTGTTTTACTTTATATTGTTTATAAATCTAATAAAGGATTTTTTTACTTCTCTCTCAAAGCTGGATGCAATTTGGAAAAATAAATTGGTAAACAAAATATAAATGCATTCATTTTAATATATTATTCATATTGTATATTGTAATGCATACTAATGCAACCTTGTAGCGCCAACTCATTTTCATATCAGTTGGATTTCATAGATGGCGCCACTATCATTCAACTACCCTACGAAAGCCAGCGCCATATCTTTCAGGACCTCCAGAAATTAAATAAAAACCGATATTCATAAAACATATACGAAAGGTTACTAACTACCTTCATATGCTATTGGCAACCGAAGTCAAGTATGTGTAGTCATGTATTCAGATATCTTTAGATAATCAAAAGTACCAGAGACTTTCAGTGCTGTCGCTAACCATAGTAACTATCAGGAAATCTGCATGATTAGTTCACATAAGACCATGGAGGTACTTAGCCAGTAAGAAACAGCAGTATAACCTGGAGTAGCGATTAGAAGGAAGTGATCGGCGGAGGATCTGCCCGGGGTTACACCCAAATCAGCTCGCAGGGGATCTGCCTGGATACCCATTAAGAAACCCGAAGTTGGACTACGTCAAGAGGAAGCTGCTTACAGTCCGCCTCTTGAAAGCGGGGTACCCGCAGAGTTCTCTCCTGCATAGTACGGGGAGAGAGGAGCCCGGAACAAGAATCTTGTACCTAGCTTGAAAAAGTAGTATACTTTAGTAATTGTGTTTATCATTATTTGTACTCATCCCGCTGCACTTTAGTAAAGAACCATTCCGTTTTTAAATTACTGTTAGAACTTCAATTTAGGAACAATTACGGATCGAAATTGTCGATTGTCCATGTCTGAGATGCATCTGTAGGATAATAAGATTATGATATATGTGTTTGAAATATGCGAGTAAAGATTATGAGGTTATGCTTAAGATATATGCGTGTGTGTGTTACTGTCGATTAGAATGATAAGCTGTGTGAGTGGTGGGTACCCTATTAATCACTCGTCACTCACACGTTCGTTTGAAGATCACGGAGTGTATTGGTTAAGTGTGTGTGGCCAAAGCACGCAGTAGAACAATAACTAATTATGGTTGACAGTGGATTTATTGTTTAGATTAGAAATATACAATAAATAATGGAACGATAGATGTATTAATTTGAAAAATGTAACATAAAGGTTCGAAAATTTATCGTTAAAAGAACTTTCGCTCTAGTATAGTTAGTAATGCACCTTCTCCGATTGGAAAAGAGATCCAGGTTCGAATTCCAGTAGCGCAACAATAATATTTTTCAATAAAATTGATTTTATATGTATATCTTTCTAATTAATACATTTAATTAGTATTTAAAATATCCCATACCTATGTTCTGAATAATTACAACTTCACAATATTAATGTGTTCTTCTTAATAAGGTATACAGTGAAAAATCTACACATATGAGTTTCCTTGAGACGTTATCTGAAAGGCGGCGGCGAGAAGAGTGAGGACCGAGAGTCCATCTTCCGGACGGTTGCGAGCGCATATTGTTAGCACTCAACGTCGGTATTGGGTCCGTTTTTACGGCTGATAATAACTCATTTTTACTTACTTTACTCTGTTCTCTATCGTGGCTGATAGTTACTAGTAAGCAACTACTTATGGTATTCTCGTTATTTGGTTAATTTATTTTTTTGTCGTTCATTTATCGGTCAATAGCAAACAAATTAATAAATACAAAATGTAATGAATATTTGAGTAAAGATTTCAGTGTATAATTGGATTAAACCATTTTAGAACATTTTCTAACATTCATTATTTGCCGTTAACTTATAACGGCATCCCTTAATAATTTTAACCCTTCGATGGGATGGTTGGAGCAGATTGAATCCTTCTCTGGAATTCAATTAAAGAGGATTAAACACTACTAGAACGACCTTTTTTGGGGGTAATATCACGAGCTTCGGTCAAATCGGTGCTGGTTTGTGAGTGTACAACGAAGTTCTGATGGGTTTTGAAAATAGACGCATGTTTCATTTCTTCACTACCCTAGCTAGAAAATAAGGGATCCTCGTATTGCATAAATAATCACGTAATTTATACCCCTTATGTAAAACTATTATTTATTAAAATAAAAACTGTCTGTTCATCTCATTAATCTGGTAAATTTGTAATAAGTATTCTTAATGTACTCTTACACATTATATACTCAAGGATTATTACATTACCCCCAAAGAAGCTACAAAATAATAATTTTCCAGAATTTTATTTTTTATGCCAATGTAACATGTACATATGTACTCGTATACACGTGTTTTTTTTGGCTTATCTTAACAAAGAAGTGAATACTGACCCAAAAAATCTCTCAAACTATTGTACCACAAAGACAACTACTTTCGCAAATAATAATATAGTAATTTAATGTATATATTTATAATTAATACATTAAATCAGTATTTAAAACATCACAGACCTATGTTCTGAATAATTACAGCTTCACAATAAGAATGTGTTTTCCTTAATAATAATATAGTGAAATGAACCGTATCTGATAAATTAATAATTTAATCTATGTAATTGAAATACATAAAAAAATATTTGGTTTCACGACAAGGATAAATGGTGTCAACAACAGATGCTTAAGATATTAAGGAGAACACATTCTTATTGTGAAGTTGTAATTATTCAGAACATAGGGCTGTGATATTTTTAATGCTAATTAAATGTATTAATTAATTATATATAAAATAATTTTATCAAAAAATTATGCTACAGTGACAGTACTTTTGACGACAAATTTTCGAACATTTATGTTACATTTTTCAAATTAATACATCTATCGTTCCATTATTTAGATCTGTGATGTTTTAAATACAAATTAATTAAAATACAGTTTTTTTTATAAAAATGAATAGTTAATTCTGGCATTCCCTATTGGTTTACTCAAAGTTATTTGAGATTCAGTGAAAAATATTGTTGTTGTTTTCAAATAATGGAACTATAGATGTATTAATTTGAAAAGTGTAACATATAAGTTCGAAAATTGGTCGTCAATGCACTGTGTGCTTTAGCATACTCAGTTAGTGCAGTTCGAATACCGGTAGCAACAACAATATTTCTCGATAAAATTAATTTATATGTTTATCTTTCTAATTAATACATTTAATTTGTATTCAATGCTTAAGTATTTATTATAAAAGACATGAAAATATAATGGTGAAAAGTAAATTACAAATATTATTTTTCATTAAAATTAGTATCTGTTCGTGTATTTTGAAGTTTTTGCATAATATGTTTATTGAACCTTTTTTCTTCACCTTTATTATGCTCTTAACAGAGTAGTCGTGGTTTGCCATGATAATCATTACACCACAGACAAAACTCTTCGACGTCATCTGCAGCATTCCTGATGGCTTTCTGAAGTGAATCATTGGTTACGGACTTTACCAGATATATTTAGTCGGCGATTTTCTGCGGGAACGGGTTCCTTCGACTTCGCATTTTACTACCAGTCTCTCCATTGCATCCGAAGTATTTCAGTATGGGAAATTGCATTGTGGAAGATAAACGTTCGATCATTATTTTTGTAAAATGGAGCTGTTTGTTTGGTGAGTTTCCAAGGGATTCGCATTATACACCGCCAGCACCACATCTTTTCCAAGTGTCTCAGTATCTATGTCTTAGACTCGTGAAATATTTACTTATTTACCAGTGGCCTACAGTAGGTATAGATTTAGGTTATGCTGTTACCAATGATATTGTACAATTATATATAATATATGTAATAAAATATATGTACTTTCGTTTAACCAACGTCTTTGGATAAAATAAATCCGTCGTTTATACGATCCTATCATGTATTTATTAATAATTTTAAAGTTACTGTTAATAGTGCTTTCAACGTAAAATAATACTTTCTTACCCATATACAAAATGTATGGACACTTTTAAGAACACTTTCTATGACTGAACATGATTAATTTATTGTTTGAAATAATTATTTTTATTAAAGGTTAACGTAGAAAATAGTTATGCCAATTGCCTTTTGTTTTTCAAAATTGAAAACCAATCCATGCACCAAATTTAAGTCATGAAATCAACAGGTTAAAAACAGTAAGATAGTAAAATTTGCGAATTAGTAAAAGAGGAAGTAGACACTTAAATAATTTGTGCGCAGTTGTAACCCTTTCTAATTTTATTCTGTTAATAAACAGCATAGGTAACGACTCCATACAAAATGGATCAACCGAAAGAAGTTTTTAATTCAGTAAATAGTCATTTATGTGACTTGAGTATTTCACTAGCTTAAAGACAGAACCGAGTAATGTAAATAGCACGATGCGGCAAATTAAAAAAGAGCGCCATTTGTACAGCGGTGAGTTTTTAGAATTAAGCAATTAAAGTCTCTAGTGGTACACATATGGCACTAATTGCAAAATAATGTTTTCGTTAATGTTAATCCAATTTTTTAATTTATATTTGTTTTTAGGAATGGAACGATTAAATGTATTAATATCAAAATGGTTACTTATAGGTTCGAAAATTTATCGCTAAAAATATCGTCGCTGTAGCATACTTGGATAATGCACCTTCCCCGGATTGGAAAGAGATCCAGGTTCGAATCGCGGTGACGCAACAATAATATTTTTCGATACAATTTTATATGTATATTTTTCTAATTAATATATTTAAGTCATATTTTATATTTGTTCCCCAAAATTTTTAGTTATGTACAGCTTTTTTGCTTGTATGCACTCCACCCCCTATTATTTACTTACTCTTTTTTGTTTGTTATTTATAAATTGAACACTGCATTTACTTTAAGTTTTACAGTGTATTTATATGCTATCTAATTGCATCTTGTTTTACTTTTTATATATAATATATATTTTTGTACATTGAACATTACACTTTGTTTCCTACTATTCTGCTATAATATAGCAAAATAATAGTGTAGCAAGCAGGGCACCAAAATACATGTCTTACTTTGCTGAAATATGTTATTCTATTATAACAACATAACACACTGTACTATGACTCAAAAAATAAATTATTATGATTATTTTGTTGAATAAATTAAAAGGTAGAATTGTATACAAACAAAAATAACAATGATTTTAAAAGCGTAGATAATAAACAATTAATAAACCCGCGATCGCAGCCCAGTTGTTACTTGTAACTTATTCCTCTGAGCTCTTCTTAAGGCTTTCGAGAATATCTAATTGGTAGAATACTTAAATAAATCGCTGTAGAGCGTGAAAACGTTGTTTTCAGGTAATTCCTGCAGCTTCAAAATAAGCACACTTGTACGTAAGTATACAGACAGGGGTTCACAAATATTTGTAAATTTTGGGCATCACCAGAAATTCATATATTTTGTATGAAATTTTTTTAAATGGTTACATTACTAAAACATATGTATATAGTAACTAAAACGAATCTAAAAAAATTCTGATGAAGAAAATGGTATTTTCCGGAACCGGTTGTTGTATTAAATTCAACTCACAAAGTAGTTAAGAACAATGTTTTATAGAACTTGTATTAAAATGAATAAAAACAACAATGCGAAGCTTGCAACAGATATTTAAAATATCAATTGTTACCTCATCGAAAATATAGGTGGACATTAAACACGAGTTGTAAACCAATAACAGGTAGACATTAATATGCTTTTGAAATTAGCGAAATTAACTTTGTGGTTAAAATTCATTAATATGATTTTTAAAGGATACATAAAGGATAAATAATACATTAATATGATTTGTAAAGCAATAACTGGTATTTTAAAAATATTTATTTAAATAGGTGTGCACTTTCTGTGAAACATAAATAATATTAAATATTAATATTTAAAAGACAAAATGACACAGATACAAGTAATTTATTAAAAAATATTAATTTAACATTATTTTGTTAGAGGTGGTCGTGGATTCGAGCCTCGTTCCAGGAGACCAGCAAGTTAGGGCCGGTTATGTGATCAGAAGTAACTTAAGTAACTGTTTGTTAACAACGCTCGTAGTTAAAATATGGGTTGCGGGTTGTTCGAACGTCAAATTTACTATTGTCAAAGCATAGATGTAGTTGTAATAATCATGAAATATGCTTAATTTTATGCATTATTCGTGGATTTTTTTGCCTAGACGTTTGAAATCTGTCACATTGGTGGTGATTTTTGTTCGTATTATGTGCTAATGTAAATTAAACAACGAGATCATCATCGGACGAACTCTCATAAAAAATAGCGGGATATTGAATGATTAATTCTCGTGTACGGCAACTTTCAAAGTATCAGTGTGTCAGATGACTTTTGAAACAATTGTGAAAAGTCCGCCATACTTAACTATCGATTCTCGTTTTTACTATCGGATATCGGAGAGCAAAATTAATTTTCTACGGGATGTACTTTCGGGAAGTAAATATTTTTTTACCAACTTTTCCTTTTAACAATCCGTTTTTGCAAAAAAATTTACTTTAGTAATTTTTTTTATTAAAGTAAAAAGTTTCAACTGATCACACAACCGGCCCTTAGTCCTATTTTCATAGCTCAAGAATTAATCTTAGTTTGAAAATAGTAAAAATATTAATATGACAGTGTGTCATTCCGTGTCAGTCATTACGCCGTTTCCCCGTAGGAGTGAATAAAAGGATATAGAGCCACATTATTCTATTCTAAACCATTCTTACATGCATGCTCTTCGATTGTTCAAACTTTCATCAGGGCCTTTCTTTAATACATTATCATCTCAGGTCTTCGTAAGGGTCTACATTTTTTATTTATTATTTTCTCATCACTTATGTGTTCCACATATTTAGCTTTTTGAATCCTGCCGGCTACAATACAATTACATCCGCTTTCCTAATTTGTTCATTATTCACCCAGCTTTACGTAGAATCTTCACTCGTACGCCCGAGTGACCGATTTCTACCGTATTCAGTATAGTTTTACAATGTTCCAGGCTTTACTAACGTATAGAACTCTATTACGTGCCTTTAGTATTGTTTGTGAATACAAATTATTAGAGATAATTATGTTCAAGACAATATTTGCTTTACTCCTCGCGTTCGGCTCGATATATTTCCTAAATTGCTTATAGTTAAAGTTAAAATACATGTATACGAGTACTTAAGTACATTTAAAAATTATCTACATTTAGCGGGTTAGGTGGTTAATGTTTGTGTGTACATCTAAAGCGGGTATTATGATGTAGAAGATTGAATTTACACTTGTTTGTTGTATTATAAAAAGTATAAAATTAACGTAGTATACTGGAGGCGCTGCCGAGTTGCGAGTAGATGTATCTGAGTAGTTGGGTAGGAGAAGAGTGGTCTAGGCTTCCTCGGACTGATTGCGACGCGACGTATTGTTGTATGGTTTGGTGGGTATCCGTCGGGCTGTATATCTGTTGAGTGATTTCATTATGCGGCCATGTCTGTGGGGCGCGACCAGGACCATTGATATATATATTATAAATATTGATAAAATATTGTATTTTTTTAATGTAAATATTAATTAGGTCTAGATATTATTTTGAGACTCTATTTTAACAGAAAATAGAAACATAATTAATAATATAATTTATTAAATTACCTGAAAGAAAATACTTGCGCACGCCAGTGCAATTGAACTATGTTTATGGTACTTTCACCGATATTCGACCGAAAGATAATACGAGCCTGTTGGGGCCAATTTGTCATTGCAGGTGACGTGAGCTAAACTTAATGGCTCGTCCACCAAAGTAATTGGTACAAATTTCAAGATTATCCATATAATATATCAAATACTCGTATTATACATTCACTAAAGCAAAGACGCCGCCACAGTACCTACTGTGAAATGTCATGATGATGAACTTTACAAGTTCTCAGCTTGATGGTGCTAATAAATTTCAGATCACTGCGTAGGGCATATGTTTTTCTTTGTTTTCTAATACTGAATATTTTTTTTTATAATTCTACTAGTATTGCCTTTATATTTAGCTTTGTGTTTTCTATTACATCTTAATGTATCATTTAAGTTCAAAGAATCACCGTTGTCCGGGTTGACGAGTGGGCTTCGTATTTGGTAAATCGAGAAAAACCATGGCCAGGTAACTAAATACCAGTTTCTCTCAAAATTAAAGTCTTCGACTAATGTGTCCTGCTAATGTTCACTTATGAAACCAATACTAATCATATACTTCTTACATATATTAAGAGTTACCCAAAGAACAATCCAGCGATAGTGCAATGATAATAAGGTACCATACAGTGCCGTAGATACTACCTGGGCAACCACCCGGGGACCCGATACCCAGGAGGACTAGGCATCGCTAAACAAAGTCCCTAAGCAAAATTAAAAAGAAAACATATCCAACTTTTGTAATTTCGAGCCTCATTATTACTGATAAGTACTAAAAATTACTTCGTTGAATGCTAACCAATACATTTTGTTCGAGAAGTCTCCGTACTTTAATTTTATTATTCTCAGTATCTGTAATATTTAAAACTATAATTTTAACGGTGACACGGAACGAATTTATGTTATTTTCGCTAACAATTTGAAACAAAAGATGGGACATACTTGGAAGTTTTATTTATGCTGAAAAAAGTTAACATCGACAAATTATGTCCTACTTGAAAATACTTGAAAATAAGATATTAGATGTCGATAATAACTTATATGGAAACTATTGTAAAGTTACGTTCGTGGAATGGTGTGGGCCCGGTGTACGTGTTTGCCTAGGGGCCCAGCAATTTATTGCTACGCTACTGATACCACGTAAGGTCAATTACATTATTAACATGCACTGGACACATGGATGAGGACAGGTGGACCAAACTCATTCTAAAATAACGTCTTTGATAATCTTATAAGTCTTATGAAAAATCGACACAGAGATGGGAAGACGAAATCCAGAGGTCTGCTGAGAGATTGTGGAGCCCATATATTAATGTAGAATGATGTAGGATGCCAGGTCCAGATTGGCCAGTTGCTGATAGTAATGATGATTAATTTTTAAAAAGTAAAAAATAAACATTTTTAGTCGCCTTTCTTTAACAAAATTTGTAACAATGTAAGCTTTGTTATTATACGGAACAGATGTAGAGTTACAACCCCTCCTTTTTTATGGAGAGTATAACTTCCATAAAGCTCGGTAAGCAGTGCTGCTCTTTGTATGCCTGTTTGTTTGTGCTCACTTCCCGGCCTGGTTTTTTACTCGCTAAGTGATCGCATTGCATGCTGAGAGTCACTTGCATAGTGACCAATTCTAGTAGCACAATTTAGATATTCAAACTGAGACAATCTATAATTTAATAAATTATAAAAAATATTTATTAATTACGGCAAAATCTACTTCTGAATGGAAATGATTGCATCGAATTCACCTTGCGCTTTTAAATCTATTTGAGTACAAAAACCGAGTACCGCAAAATCTGCAACACAAAGGTCTCAGATTGAGCCGATTAGTAAATAAATCATTACTTACTATTAATTCACAGCATCGAAAATATCAAGGTAGTATACGGTTAGACAGTTTTCTTTTTCAATATAATCCTCCTTGAAGCTGAATGCACTAATTTTTTAGAATTCTCTACTCTTTGAAAAAATAAAATAGTCTCAATATTAAAAAAAACACAAGGTCTACTACAGCAGCTACTTCACGGTCTTCCTAGGAAGCGTTGGGAAATCAACGAGAATTTTTTTGGTGTTTGAGAAGAGGTGAAAGTCCGACAGTACCATGTCAAGTGGTAAAGTGAATAACTCATTAATTAGCAGCCACTGGCTTGGATCTTGTCCATTCTTACTGCTGCTGTGAAAACCAGCGCAAAGTTTTGGCATAATATAACGTATTTTGTCAGTAATTCTTTCCAGTAGGTCTTTACTTCTTAATTTCTTCTCTTAATTAGGTTATGGGGCTAACGGTTTATTGTTTTACCTTTATAAAATTAGTCTTTCATGATAATGCCCTTACAACTCCAAAACCTTTCCAGCTGATAAAACTGACTTGTCCTTCTTCGGAGGGGGTTAATTATTCCACCAATGTTTCGATTGTTATTCGGACTCCGTTTAATTGTGGTGGATCTAGATATGATCCATAGTGACCTATCAAAATAGCTCCAGACAAAATAGCTTCGATAGAACAACCATAATAAGACACCCTGCATACACAATAGTCCAGTCAAAGGAGCATCCTTTCAAAATAACTCACACCATTTTATACAATATAATTATTATTATTTCGCTAATTATACGCTATTAATATATGTAATGTCTAATTTCAAAACTCCCTAAAACGAGTTTACGTGTTTTTGAGTTATGGATGAAAACGTACATTTTGAAAGCAAATGATACAAAATGTTTGTTTTTATATGAGAATTTTTTTAAATGCAATTCTGTAAGGTATTTTTTTTTTCTGTATATATCTTTCTGGCAGCCATACTGAATTTAAGATCACGTGATCATCAACAAGCATTGTGATTGGCTGATTTCATTTTAGGAGAATAGCAACTTATATTATGTCTGCTTTGGGGTATTTTGGAACTAAAACTGATTTTGAACATGTAATATCAATGGATTTAAGTGGCTTTTGCATTAAACAATGTGTTCTAGATGTAGCTGACAAAAAAATCTATAAAACTGCATATTTAACTCAAATTTTCCGAAATCCGATTTAGGGGGTTTCGTAATTAGGCGCTATATATCAACTTCTAAGGTATCTAAGCTGCAGATATATAATATAATACAAGAAGAAAAAAAAAAAAATATTAATGTATTAAAGGTTTTAAATGGTTGCTTTAACCAATAGAATGACTGAGAAAGGCAAGGAAAAAGAAAAATAAAAGATAAAATAATTTTACACCTTTAAAAGAACGGCAGTATCAAGAGCTTTAAGAATGAATAAAATTGTTTTGTATATGGATATAATGGGTGCGAAATAGGAATTTGTGGTGTACCAAATATTATATACAAACACAATATTTTATGTGAATATATAAAAAAACGAACCGCATACAAAAACCACATACGTAATGTACTTTTACGAGACACGCTAATGGTTTTGAAGTTGGTTGGAAAACGAATATAATTACAAATAAAATGTTACATTTTCACAATATTTGTTACTACCTCAGCGAGGCTCTCATTTTAATTTATTACCCTGAAATGTTTTCTGTTCTTTTTAAAAGTTTAAGAATATTTTTTACTAGTCTTTCATTTTGATTTGCGCAAAGTTGTCGTTGTTTTGTTTTTGTTTGCTCTGCCTTAACGCGGTGGAAGAAATTTGATGATTGAAGTGGCGAGGATACATGGCGTTGGAGTCATTTGGCGGTTTGGGTGCCGGGGGGGTTATAAACTGCCAAATCATGGGTGAAATTTGTGGTTATGTTATGTGTTTCTTGGGAACACTGAATGTAACTTTGGAAGTAAAAGTAAACAATACGTAACAATGAAACTAGAAATAATAATTTACAGTGATTTAAAATGGCACATTCCCTTTTATCTTGCTCAGATTCTCGCGCAAGTTAACTTGTTGACGGATAATTTATTATTGATGACTTTTAAAATACAAATGAAAAACAGTGTATTCATGGAAATTCTCTTTGGCGTTGGTTAGTTCAGAAATTTATTCTAGAAAAAAGTTTCATTCTGGTTATGAAAAATATATATTTTTTAATATTAAAGCGATAATAACATTCATGGAACGAGTGAAGCTACCTTTAAAATAATTTCAGAAGACTTCGTTATCTAACGTTGAGGGGTAGTACAGCGAGATATTATTTTTGTAGTAAGTATATTGGTTTTCAGAATAATATAATATGAAAAATCAAAACTGTCATTTTTGGTTTTTAACCCACTATCTTTTCCTTGTAAGGCAACGCATATTAGGATGAAACTTTTGTCTTAAAACTCACGCAAAGGAAAATACATTAGTGCGCAACAAGATGTCAATTCATTGTGTATTATATCATATTTTATACGCAGAGCAGAATGAGCAACTGACGTAGTACTACAAAGTATGAAAAAAAATATTCCGTGTACATAAATTGAAAAATTATCTCAACTAAACTATAATTTTATTAAACTCGACATGGATATTACCAGTTTAAAGAAACAAAAAAATTATCTAAAAATTCTATATATTTAATGGACCGAGTCCACGAATGAGAGCGATTAATCTGTGAGTAGGTAAATATACGCATGATTCATAGATCGATTACCATTGAACTCTATATTATCCTTTACCACGAATCCGAGAAAAATCTCATCCACGAACACGGGCCATAACAGTGCGTTATACAAAGTGTATAATGTTTTGAGTGATTGTGTGATTGGTATTCGATTGTAACGAGGATTGATAACTGTGATTGAACGATTACAGGTTAAGTACCAGTTATTACTCACCAAATTATGAGTATTAGTTACCAATCACCGTTACAATCGAACACAATTACAGTTACAATCACACTTAAATTTGAATATAAATAATCTTCAATAGGAGTCCACTTAAAACGAAATAAAATAAGACAAGCGATATCATAAATTGACATGGCGGTTACTTTGTGGTGTAACATTATAGTTTCGAGAGGTGCAGTCCCTCTTATCATCAGGTGATAGAGTATGGTAGGGATAGAATAACCCAACATGTGTGTAGTACAAAGATTAGATTAGTGAACATTAAAATACGACTAGCGATGTTCACTTATCACAAAGTTGAAGAATAAAAACTTTATCTTTTTTATTTATTTATTGTGATGTCCTTGGAATGGTGGGATGTTGTGTGTATGTGTGCCGCACCGCCGGTGCGGGTACTTGTGGCTATAAAGACGGCGCGCAGGAGTGCGCGCGTCTCTTTTATCTGAGGTTCATCGGCTTAATAGTTTGACCTATACTAGTGATATAGATTATTTTAGTAAAAGATTAATTGTTACAAAATCTATTTCTTGGGCCTTCACATCAAGATGTGTACACTAAAGACGTACTAAGAAGTCAAGTACGTAATATTTATTAATTTATTAACGCCCATATGAGATTTTAAAAAATAGGTTTGGTATAAAATATAATAAAAAACACACGAATAGCTACACAAGTAGCATAAAATATATAAATAAAAATAGAAAAGAAAAAATATTAATTAAAAATAAGCAAAACAAACTATAAAAAATAAATTTTCAAGACAGAAAAAATAATAAAAACTCGAATACTGTTAGTTTTAGTGACTTAAATAGAGTTGTAATATATAGTCACAAAGCGTTTAGAATATTCTGAAATATTTTGTGACATGATTAATGCACGATAGTAGCATTCTTGAATATTTTCGACCAACAGTGGTTGGTATTTATAGAAATGAAGTGGTTCCATCTGTGTTTTGTGAAAATATCTTAAATACCGGGTCTCTAGTGCAAAAGCAACGGCTAGTGTCATCTTTTGCACATTGTTGTAAAAACCCCATTATTTACGACTAGTATACTACTACGACAGGTTATAAATGAATGTAGTTATTTATAAGGCAACAATAGGCCTTAAATTTGAATCTTATTAAAATAAGAATATATTACAAAGAATACGTCCATGTAGGTAAGACTGTTATATGACAGACAGATAAATTGTTACTTTTATATTATTGATTAAATGTTAATATTATTGTAAATAACATACAATAATAACATTAAATAAATAAAATAATGGAAGGAATGAAGTATTTATTAGTTACCTGTAAAATAATAATATAATAATAAAAACGGGGTGCATTTTGATCGCATGCATTCTATGAGAAATTAATTTTGCTGAAGTATTTGTATTTTAATTTATTGGTTTATGTTCCTTTTTAAGATTATCAATTATTGGATTATTACATTACTAGGACTCGAAATCGAGCTCTGAACATATCACGTGCTCCAATTGCTAACGCCCGGGACAAGCCCATGATACAGACTAATACAAGGGTGGAAAGAAGGTTGTAGAGAATAAGGATGATGTATTATGAGTAATAAGATAAGAAAGTCTTCGACGCACTTTATTTTCCATGAACGAGTTTTACTTGAGTGCGAATTTTATGTGGGTCGCATTAATTCAGTTTATCATATACAAGATATCATTATTATTTGAATTGTACCGTGAAAAATTTTCATGAATTAATTAAAATGTGTTAATATAAGATCTGTTACATTTCGTTGTCTTCTTTAATCGATTGAATAATTTTAATACAAATTAAATGTATTAATTATAAAGATATACATATAAAATCAATATTATCGAAAAATATTATTATTACTACCAGGATTCGAACCTGGATATCTTCTAATCCGGGGAACGTGTATTAACCGATTATGCTATAGCATACAATACAATGACGACTAATTTTCTAACTTATATGTTATACTTTTAAAATTGATACATCTATCGTTCCATTATTTGAAAGCATCAACAATATGTTTCGATAAAATTGATTTTATATGTATATCTTTCTAATGAATACATTTAATTTGTGTTTAAAATATCACAGATCTTAATTACTAACTTTACAATAAGAATGGGTTCTCCTTAATAATTCAATAATTTACTAATTTAGTGAATTACAATTAAAAATAAAAGTGTCAAAATGTATTGTATCTGAGGCATAATTTTACAGAGCGCAAGGTCAGCTCTGTGCATACTGAGTTATCAATACTTACGATGTTTGGTTAATTGTCCTTAATTTTCTGGCCGCCTTGCGGGACCCGCGCCGTTCCGCCACTCCGGGAAATCTGATTACGCCCTTGCGGAGGGACCCATAAAAGGCTGCAGGGATGAGTGGGGTGCGGAGCGGCGGAGAGGATCGGGCGGAAAAAAATCCCCTCATCCACCTTTATTCGGCGTCAAATCACGTCACGAATGAATACAAAGATGTGCGCGCTAATAAAAGGCCACTCGGATCGATGCCGTGACGTATTCGAGAGGGTTTTGACACGATCTTTAGAACCGGTCTTCCCCGAGTTTATGTGAATCGGAAGAGTTGAACGATTATTCAGATGTTTTTTTTATTCGTATCGGAGCGAAAGGGTGTCGGGCGCGCCAACGAAGGGCGGGTCTTTTATGTAGCTT
Organism: Eubasilissa splendida; assembly: GCA_031772225.1. Taxonomy (NCBI): domain Eukaryota; kingdom Metazoa; phylum Arthropoda; class Insecta; order Trichoptera; family Phryganeidae; genus Eubasilissa; species Eubasilissa splendida. The sequence continues at coordinate 7,177,038 of CM062873.1, read as the reverse complement.
ATTTTAAAAATAAGCCCTCAGTTTTATTTTTACTTTTTCGCGGTACGCATTCGGGAAAATGTAAATATTAAGTAAGTGTCCAGCGAAAAGGGTATAAGTCAAGCTACAGATTTTTTAAATGTATTTAATTTTAAACTTAATTTAAATAAAGCCTTAACTATACTATAACTAATATAGATTTGAAAATCATGCACATTTTTAAATACACACTTAATAAATTAATTATATAAATAAATTTATCATAATAGTTTTGTATACCTACTATCTGTATACGAAAATATCATGTAAATTTAACAGTAACAATCAAATTTTTAATCTTATTAACTATGCTAATTTCACAAGTCTTATTAACTATTACCTAAGTTATTTTTCGGAAAAAGGCTCATTCGCATGCACACATATTTCTAATTATATTAACACTTACATCATCCAACGTATGATTCATCTGAACATGTCAGGATATCTTAAAAAATATTATTTACTTGTTGCTTTTGATTTACTTACTTTAAAAATAAAAATCAATTATCTCGTTTTTTTTTCTCTTTGATCAAAGAGATAGTTGTAGCATATGGTCTTCATAAAGTTACCCCAGGAAGCTATGTGGGCCGTTAATCTTCAGACCCTCTCATCGAAGAAGACTCTGACATTGTTGCTTCTCTCGTTGTGTTTTCTGACGTTTTTATATTTTAATATTTATTATATATTACATATTATTCTAATATTACATTTCTTAAATTGAGACATACTCTTGTTTTTCATAAAAATATAAAACCAGTGCCACTGTGCCAAGTTCCAGGATCAAGACGTATTTTAGATTTTATTTTCGAAGACCTGTAATATCTATTTTGCTCTAAAGTGAGAGATAATATTAAACATCCATATAGAAAGATCGGTTGTATCAGTGTTATTTAATCTTATGGTAGCAATTTCTGTATACCAAAATAATAAGCGTTTCCTGATTTTAACCTGCTATTTATTTTTTATTGGATATTATTATTCCACGTCACATTTGTCATAGATTGCTGTTTAACCAATTCAAAAGCTTAGTTTCTTAAAATGAAGGCTCTATCTTCTGATCATTTTCTGTAGTGTACCAATACAAGAAATAAATATATATAAAATATACATATATAACATTTTTTATTATAAGTCTGGATGATAAACATCAACGTTACCGTTTCATATTTTTACGAACCTTGCCGACATTTAATAAATTTTATTTTGTTATGACTTATACCCTTTTTCTATGAACACACGAAATTTTTCCCGGGTGTAATAACAATGAAGTATTTTATATTTGAGAAATAATCAATTTTCGCTTTAAAAACGGTTTTCGACCATTGTTTGTTTTGTTTTTAAAACCACGACATTATGCATTTCCATCCCGCCGAGTGAATTGAGAAACGCCGCCCTCGAGTTGAATCGACGTTCTTAATTCAATTAATTTATTACATCCTTTCATATAATATTCTAGTAACTTTGATACGAAACAGAAACTGGCTTCACCTTTAGGGGTGCGCATTTATAATTTAAAACCAATTTAATTTTTGTTTCAGTGCAAAATCCCTTCCATTGGCCACTTAAAAATTTCAAGAGCGTGCCGAAATTTCGCACTGTACATTTTTCAGCGCGAGGGAAGAAAGAATAAGATTTTGGCTTAAACGAGCTTGAGAGAGAATAGAAGGCTCTAGAGAGGCGTAAGGGGTTGGGGCTGTATATAGTGCGCCTCTGGGAAGCATTGCCTTTTATCACCACCCGCGAAGAAAGTTTATGTAAACTACGGGCTGGAGCTCTGATAGGGGTGGTCCGGGCCGCCGTGATACCGAGACGATTAGACAGCCATTTCGGGCAGCCGACAAAGATAAAAGTGTGATCCTAAACAAACATTGTAAAAAATATCACTACAGTGTTCTTTGAGGTAATACAAACAAACATTAACTTTATTTGATTCTATCAATTTGCATAATTTTTGACGTGCAAACAGTTATTATTGTATATTATCATAAACTGATAATCGTATTATATATATATATATTTTTTTAACCTAACTTAAATTGTTACGATGGTGAAAGGCGTGGAAATTGATTTAATGATACAAAATTATTAGAATTTTTTTTTGAATAGGACTTGTGTTTTTGGTTAGTTAATTTGACATCCATAATAAGTAATACATCTTTCAATGTTTGTAAAATAAAATAACTGTGATAACATTTTTAAATTAAAGAAAAATCACCTTCATTGAAGGCACATTTTTAAATACTTATTAAATGTAAATTAAATTGATTTAAGAAAAGACACAGTAATAATATAATCTACTCTTGTAATTCTGTATGAAGCAGAAGGGTAACTAGAATAAATAAAGTCTAAAAACTGTATCAATTTAAAGAGTTATAAACAATTTTTGATTATTAATATTTGTATTTAGTGATAATATCTTTGAATTTCCATAATAACCAAGGTATCGGATGGTAGCTTAAAATATTCATAATTTTTTCAATAATGACAAAAGTTAGTTGTCAAAACACATATCGCAATGTATTTCATAAATTTATAGAGTTCATAGAGTTAACAAAACTCTTCATTTATTTAAATCGTAAGGTATGTTGATAGATAAACGAGGGATATTTGGATTGTGAGTCATACACGTGATAAGAATTTATAATAGGTTTGATTTTTAACATATAAATTTTCCCGGATGTTTTCAGGGGAAATTGTCACAAACTGCGTTAAAAATTGAACTATTTTAAATAAAATTCAAAAGATGTTAATATGTAATAAAATACTATAAGTTGGAGCAAGGCGAATCACAAAAACAATTATATGAAGGGGTTGGTATGATATATATACCTATTATAAATAATACAATTAATAGAATATACAGTAAAATTTAGAAAATTACAAAAAAAAGTAATATTAAATTAATTTTACTTTGAAAAAAAGAGGACATATGACGTTTGTACACTTTACCCGTCGATAAAAACCAGTGCCTAGTGAATGTAATAAACCCCGAAAATGTAAAAAGAGAGAAATCCAGTCATTCTGTAAGCTGACACGTTGCCCTTAATAAAAGGAACCTGTGTAAAAAGGCTAGCAGCATCCGACCCTACGTTTCCCGGCAATCTCTTCAAGGGGTCCGAGATTATGCTCCGCTCCGTGTGATTACGCGTCACCCTTCTCGGTTGTCTTATAAAAAGCCTCATATTAAATTAATGGCGCCGAGAGGACCCGGCATTTCACCCGTTAAGAATTTTCGCAGTCATTGAGGGAAATCAATGGCCCACGACCGAGAAGGGTTACGGTCCTAATGTATCGTGATCTGTTTGTTGGTGTAAGGCGACGACATTGTGAGAGGCCGAACATTCATTAAAGATCCTTCTTTTTTTAATTATAAAAAATATTTTTTGAATATATGTACCTCATAAGATATTGATTATTAATTAATGTATTTGAATTAAATTTTATTGAAGTTAAAGCATCCTCTAGAAATACACTGGCGATGAATGCTTTGCATAGCGTAGATAGATCACAAGACTAATGTATTCATCCACGCGCTGTAAAGATCTGGTGGTCTTTCACGAACAGCTAAAAATATTGCAAGTTAATGTTGAATATAATTAAACCGAAGTTAATTTCAATAATATTTTTAATATATGTTGCAAATTTTACATTGTGGTTTTTAAATCTTTGCTATTCAATTTGTATTTAAATAATATTATTTTAATCTTTCTGTTTAAAAAAACTTATATATAAATCTAATATACAGTTGATCAAATTGTATTATCATAGGAGTGGGTACAGTTGATTTCTGTCATAACATATATCTTTCGTATCTACTTATTCATTTAAATTCTTAATCATTTATTAAAAATTTCTGCTTAGTAATGTGACGGCGACGTTAAATGAATCGTTATCTCATTTATTCGTGTAACAATAATAATTTCATTTTATAATATATTTACAAACCAGAAGATGTTTTTACGGGTACACGAGCCTTATACAACTTTGTACAACTGTACAGTGTTGTATACAAATCCTAACTAGGGAAATCGCTCGCAGCACAACCCTAATCTTAGTATGAAATACACGTAACCGTTTGAATAATTTGTTTTTACAAAATAATAATATTGTGCGATGAATTCTGAACAATCGTGTTCCTGTAATTCAAATATTTACGGACGTGTATAAACTTAAAGCTATTGTACAGAATTGGGCTTGCTTATAATGAATATTGGCGTACTTAATACGGTAACTGACTATTTAAAATATTTAACATTCCCCTAGCTTAATTAATGATACTAAATTATTGTTTGTATTTTATATATTTAAAAAAGGAAAATAACAGTTTATTATCAAAAACATTTTTTTTCAGTGACATGTTTACTTCGATTTAATTATCATCTGTAAAAAATCGCAATTCCTTTAATATAATTTACATTAATTGACTGCAAACACAATGACGACCATAGGCTATCAAATATAACATGACATGAACTAACGCGAATTCCTTGTTTTAATATAAACATTCAAATAGATCCACAACTTTTTTTAAATATATGACTCGATTGCATTAATGTAAAAAATACGTCATGTTTACACAAAGATTTAATTTTCAAAGAGTAAATACTTTTACTGTTACATAAACAATCGGATTTCTGTTTCCACAAATAATGTGTGTAGAATGCCCCTCGTCCCGCCACTAATGTTCCAAACCCCTCTCCTATATGTACACTTTATTTCATGTCTATTTATTTACTGGTCTGTGATGACGACACATTACTCAGGTTTGAACCATAAGGGCCAGCATCCTACAATTCTTTTGACAATAACATTATTTAAAAAAATACTGATGGGTATTGGGTACTCAAACAATTTAATCTTGAGATAATTAATAAAACTATAAAAAATGTTCTGATAAAGAAACATGCGTTTTACTAATTATAAGATATAAAAAATTGAAAATGTTATTTACCTACTTACAAAGTTATTTTAGTAATAAAAAAAAACAAGCTTAGAATCTCGGTATTATGGACCAACTTTAAAGAATTCTTTACAAAATCAATAATACATAAGATATGCGAGGATGTTTAAATAAGTAGACCTTAAGAAATTTCCACATTGATTTAAGAATGATAACCTAAATTAAAAAAACGACGAAAATAGCTCAGAATTGAATAGAAAAGGGGGTATCAAAAATCTCCAAATAGTTTACTGAGAGTCTCTTTATGTGTTATTTTCCTGAATTAATGGAAAAACTTATGTTTAAGGCACGTAACAGATAATTATTAACATTTTATATAGCTTAATTCTCGTTTAATATACCTATATTTAATATGGATATTTTTTGCTGTTCTACCTGCAATGATTCATCTCGCGTTTTTCAAGGAATTAAATTAATATTTTATTTATTTATCTTGTCAATCTCTTTAACTACACATTATGTTATTTTAATATTTTAAACACGTTTTTTCCCAGGATTTACAAGAAACTGTTAAAAATACAACATTTCATTTCACACTTCTTACCGACAAAATTTGGTTACGTGTAATTCTACAGAAGTAATCACTACATTCATAATATGTATATTCTTGTAGAAAATAGATTTTAGGATTTCTAAAATACCTATTTGTGCGTTAATCAAAGAAACATGCGATATTGTCTGAGTTTAATTACTTCCAGATAATTAAATATATGAATAATATATTGTAATTGAGAGGTCAGTTCTAATGAATCATGAGTTAAGATTCAGTTGTCCGTTTTCCATTCTGGATCTCAATTCGGCTAGTGGATGCAACCATTTTAATATTCTTATCAGCGATTCATGTTCCAGAGTACCGTGTCGTGTTAATGTTTTGCCGAGTAATTTATTTCCATTTTTTCGTCCGATATACTGGAACCATAGATTATTGTGGATTTTATTCATTTGTATTTAGCTCATCTGATTTTTAAGCAGATTATAATATTAAGCATTGCCCAATCTTATGAAGATCCGATACATTTTATTTCACGTGTGCCTGACAATTTTTGTTATCGCCGATAAAGCAATATGGCGAGGTAATGTATAGGAGCTGACATTCAACAAAGATCCGAGTTCCATTATTGTTTATATTCAGAATGCTATGTTTGTGTAGTTGTTGAGCCAATAAGACTACTGCTTGAATTTAATAAATGTCTCAGATATAATAATTACCTTACTAGAATTTTGGATTTTCTAGGATGCATATGAAATCGAAGGTTGACAACGCTGTGACATTCTCAGTCACTTGTTACTCGGTCAGTTGGCGATCACTCGAAAACGAATTAAGGCTTGCTGTTCATTTTCTCTAGACATCTTGAAAGACTAATTCCCAACAAGCCTCACATAAACCATTTTGATGCACCCTAGCCCATTCTGATCACTGATTCTGTACTAGCCCCGTCGGGGATAGTATGCGGGATGATTTATGTTAACTGATTAAGTTTTCTTCTAAAAAACCTAATTCTCTTTTTCAGTTAGAAAACCAGTGTATTTTTTACACGCATATGGCCAATACTAAACGGACCTATCTGGTAATCTAAATTAATCTTCTTCAACGTTAAAATTCCATTGGAATACTTTGATGTGCTTCTGCTGTGTATTTTAAGTGACCCAATAATAGCGTGTTACGTAATAAGTGTGAGTTATTGCACGTGCCGACCAATGTAAAATAAAGTCATTTTCATGAGGGTTAAACATTAATGGCTTGTCCTCAAAAATGAGATCTTAATTTTTATTCATTGAGATATGGTAATTTGACATATTTCACATAAAGACGAATGTGATGATTAGTTATTCAATCATTTCGAAAATACGAATATGTTTATAAAACTTTAATAAATCAAATATAAAATAATGAATATAAAATAAAAACCCTAACTGATCAGCCAATGGCGTCCTCTATTGGGCGCAGTATCCTCTGGTGTCCTCTATTGAGTGGTATATCTTTTGATGTCTTCTATTGAGCGGGCTTATTAAACGATCACCTCTTTTTTCTTCGCACTGATACATTAATATTATATTTATTTCAGTGCGCGAAGATTGTAAGCGTGAAATTGAACCAATTGCAATAGATTTGGCTAAATTCTGTTCTACTCGTCGTCCGAAGGTGAGTGGTTAATTTAAATTATTATTATTTAATTTACAAAACTTACTTCTACTAGAAAACCACACTTTCCCCGCACTCACTTGATTAGTGTGATCGATATAAATTATAAATTAATTTAAGCACAATTTGACGGGCTGCAAAATCACTTTTCCCTTCTACCGACCCGACTAACAACCCTACTCTACCGGGGGTAAGCCCAGAGCCTCCATCGACTCCGACTGTCCTAAGCAACTATTTATTTTTTGCGGCTGATTATCGCTTACTTACTTGTAGTGATTACACTATGTTTATAGTGTTCAAGATATTGGTGATCACTACGTATAGTAGACAATCAGATATTTTTAGAAATAAATTTGTCCTTCGATATATTACATTAATCTATTATATGTAAATTATTAAAATAACAGGTCTATAGTGCGAACCATTAATGTAAATTTTGTAGTGAAAAATTTAAATATTAACCGATTCTAATTAAATTGTACATTTCCTAGCAAACAATATTAAAATCTGGGCAAGGCAACAATAACTTCAATGTGCCCACATTTAAAACGAAAGTGATATTGCCGTTATCAGGGCTCCCGCGAAGTTTGCGAATTTAATTAAGGCATTAGAGTTACATACCTCCATTGTCGGAGCGCCAAGTTGGGGGATGAAACCACCCTATCATCGTTGGAACGAGGAAGTACCTTTGATGAAAACCCTCGACTGGTGGAGAGTTCACGCAACCTGAGTTCACAGCATTTCACACGTCAAGTAAGTCAACAGCTTCGGGGTTTTCGAATCTTTGGAAATGATTTCGGTAAATATTCACACATTGATGGCGTACAAAATTATTAATTAGATAAAGTTTTCTTATCAGTAATAATTTAGTATTTTCAGTTTCACGCCGGAAGTTTTTAAAACATTTTCATAATGATTAGGCTCAACTTGAAGACGTACAGTTGGATGCTACTTTACCATAGAAAACAAAAAAACCTATTTGTTGTGGAATCTTCAGTACACTCTTGTTTCCGTAGTAATACGTATGTAAATAAGATAGTAATATGCTGTTGACTCACGTCCCTTTGAACTCTGCAGGATCTGAGAATTTCCTTGCTTCAGTTATTCTCGAAGGACGATAAATGTAAGTATAAAAAGGAAACGTAATGTGAAGATGTTTTCCTTTATCCACAGAGGGATCTGTTCCCCCTCGCTGAGATTGGACGCGTAATTGTTACAAAAATTCATAGGTGGTACCCGTTACGTTGGTACAATCTACAAAATTGTAATAATATTTATACTCAAACGGCAAGAGATCGCCATATTATAAATAATAAATGGCTAATATAGTATTTATGAGCGATAGTCAATATCAATATCAAGTACAGCTTGCATGGTCTAGCGTCTCTGGTGATCAATCAATTCTTATCCCTGAAGACCAGCCATATTATTATACAACCAGAATTCAAGCATTTAGATTAGTTTAAATATTATTAAAATATTTAAGTAGCATATTTATGTTGTTTTAAAATAAAAAAAACAACATGAAAACCTGCGGAAAATAAAGTATTAGGTTTAAGTGAAAAGTCAACAAATACTATGTAAAAATTAGCGTGATTCATTATTGTATTAACAATTATTCGATTATGATATTATACTTAAATAATATACTAATACTTTTTGATATACTACGAAAAAAATAACATCACAAATAATTATAATTATTAATTAATAGACAATTTGATAATTAAGTTGACGATATATGCTTCGGTGGGTAGGTCCGATTTTTAAAGTATGAATATGTGATTCCATTTGTGTAAGTTTAAAGCAAAAACAAAAGCGGAGATGTTTCTGTTAGGACGCGCTCGAGGAAGGACATATTTTTCGGCGGTGTATACGGAATATAAATTCTAGATATATGATTTTTATCGGTTTATAGGAAATAATAATACATTGGATGTTCACATAAGACTACTGGCCAAGTTTAGACCAATTCACAGAAGATTATCACAGCAGACCAGCGAGTTGCAGGCCAGGTTACGCAGGTAGTGTTTTTATTTACATAATTTGGATGGACATATTTAAGCTAAATCTATAGAAAACCAGGATCGAGCTATCGACTGATAATTACGGCGACAATACAATTATTAAGACCCGTCAGAACTGCAAATGATATATTTGTTGTCAATCAACAAATTTGTTTAAAGTTGTTGTTGAAAGTTTATACAAATTATAAGATAAAACACTTTGTTTTACCTACTATTTATTGATAAATCAACATGTTTCGATACCTATGGTATCTTCTTCAGGAAACAATTTATACAATTAGTTGATTTATCAACTAATAGTGGTTTAAATAAAGTGTTTTATCTTATCATTTGTATAATATGTGGCCATAAAGTAATTTATATCATATTGAAGAGGTAAAAACTTTACATTTCAATATCAAATCGAGTTTTCTGATAAAATAAATAATATGAACTGTCGTAATGCTGAGTGAATAAAACCATACATGTTCACGGAACGGAGTTAAATCAAGCCGTGTATAAAACACAGTATCCAATCGCAAAAGAATTTCACGATCGTTTTCCAAAGTTTAAAATGAAAGTTCGTAAAATGCACGACCTAACGAGAGCGCAGGTGAGCGAACTCAATTTCGCCTAGCGGTATATCCGCTATTTTCTTAGCTTCGCCGAACTGCCGCTGCAGCGTACATAATAGGATATAGGTGACAAGTGTTAACTCGATTCCTGGAACTTGTCTACACTTCGTGGTCGGCCTGCAATTTGACAAATTGCCTACCAGATAATGAAAGCTCCAACGATGATTTGCTTACGAAATTAGATAAGCCCGTGGAATAATTGTTACGGTTAAGCTACTAACACATTTATCAGGGCGTTTGCTTCGCGCGTTAATACACGCTTAGAATTCGGGCCTTAATATGTTCTCTCGAAAAGTTGGAGAATTGTTTTAAGTAGATCCTCGCGGCCGTGGGAATTCATATTTAAGATTGCCTACGCGAGATTTCTCGAGTAACAATTCTCCGGGAGATCACATTAATAAAGCGGAACAAAATAATCTATCATTTCCACTAAATTTGATCTGCTGTTAATTCAACGGAGTCATTTCTCTCGGCGAGTAAATTTCTTGATTAAGAAACATTCGTTAGAAGTATATAGAAGTTCTTCGTTGTAGATTTTCATATTCCTATAAAAGGTAAAACAGTTTGTTTAGCCATAAAGCCTCTTATTTTTCTAACTGGAATCTATGAATTTCTCACTTTGTGAAGAATCGTATTTTTCTAACAAGAATTTTCAAACTTCTGGTTTTAAGTAGTTCCAGCAAAAAAAATTATTTTTTGAGATTAAATGGATTCGAAAGTGTGAAAGTTCAAAAATAATAGTAACAAATTTAATTTACACTGCACATTCTGCAATCTCATTAATTAACTTAGTATGCTTTATTAATTATTTTTTATATTATATTTTTCAGATTATGTGGAAACCTTTAAAAGCAATTTAATGCTGTTGTGTGATATATTTGTATCTTTTCTCTAACAGTCTCACACCCAGCTAGTCTACAATAAGTCTAAAATAACTCACCCTAACGCGGGACATGTATATTCTACATATAAATATATTAAACAACATCAAAAAATGTTCAAGCTGTCTGAAATTTGAAATGATCATTAAAATTTTAATCTAAACATCAGTAGTGACAGGACTCATCGCATGCATTGTACACGAGTGTATATATATATATAGGGTGTAACATACCTAGTCCACATTTTATGGGTGGATACCTGACTAAAGTACGAGTCAAAAATATTAAAGGAATATATGCAGATACTGCTCTGTTACGTAAAATATTATTATTTGAATTTTTTAATCTTTAAGTCTACGTATTTCGAAATAAATATTTGTGAAATTTATGCATTATTAATCTATATCGTTGTTTCAGGTCTCAAATCATCTAACAAAAAATAGTCTGGTCGCTCGAGATTCGATGACCTTTTTTTGAAATTCTGACATGGTTGAGAACATATTTCTTGAATATTTTCGATTCGCAATTTAGTCACGTATCCACATATTATGTTGTTTGAATTCGCACGCCAGCATTGCGTTTGCCTGTTTTACAAACGGTCATTGGCTGGGAAAAATAACGAATGAGATCTATCTCTGGAGCGGGGACATATTCCGCACGAGCTACCTAGTGGCGGGCACCGCAAGATTGAGTAAATGATTGTTAGACGCGGTGGATTGGAAGATATTGGGCCCTGATCCACCACGTGTAGGACGGATCACCTGGTTGGGACTGTCATGAAGACTGCCAGCGGATGGCGATAGATCGAGTCGAGATCTTCCCACTTTGCTCTGCTCAAGATGGCGTCTTCGAAAGTTCTCGAAGGCAAGATTAAATTTTGCTCCGAGCGCGTGGCGTCCGGTAGACGGCTGACATTAGTGTGAAGAAGATTTGAACACTTGTAGTGTGTGATCATATTGTAGGGCATCTTTTGGAAATTGTAATTACTCGTATAGTGTAAATCATGTGTTAAACTTGTGTTTAATTATTTCTACCATTTCCACCCATCAGATGTAACAGCCGACACACATTATACAAACCCACAGACCACTGTCTAGCCGGTGGCGGTGCCCCTGTGGCGTACGATCCGCTGGAGCCAGAACCCACCGTAATTATATATGTATTTATATACATGTCGTGTATTCAGAATATCGCGCGGCGCAAGAGATTAAAGTAGTAAGCTTGGGGCATATATTTTATTTATTGTTATTTTCTAGATTCTTCCACTAGATGGTGGAAGAACCTAGAATACTAGTTAACACATTAATATGATAAAAATTTGCATATATATATACGTGCTTATTACACATTACATCAAATTTGATTTATTTCGCAAAAATTATAGTTATGCACAACTTTTTTTATTGTATAGAGTGCACGTCCTTGGCATATAGCCAGTTTGCGCTACCGAACTGTTACTAGTATGTTATTACATACTGAGAATATAAAACGTATGTAGTTATAAACTCCGCGTATTGTTGTTTGATTGTTCTATCAAATGAATTGTTCTTTAAATCTAAATTTGTGTAATTATTTATAATCGCCATTACGGGACCTGCTAATAATAATATGTTTTATTGATATAAAATAATATAACTAATGTGCTTGTTAATCTAGTGGTAAGACACTCACCTAGTGATCAAGCAGTTGGGGATTTAAGCCTCGTCCGGTAAGTTAATTCAAATAAATAGTTATATGATAATAGAATAAAATAAAATGTTGACGTGTATTTAGGATATATATTAATAAAAAAAATTAAAAAGTAAATTTGTGATTAGTAAATAATCTGGTTTGTTTCTAAGTAAGTAGGTACATTTATCTGTTTTAAGACTGTATACAGAAACAAAAGTCTTTTTATAAGGCTTCCCGTAAATAAAAACGATTCAAATTCAATTTCGAAGCAGTTACACTCTTATTGGGCGTTATTTTGCATGAAAAAGAAATACGGAAGAAATCAGAATAACGCTTACAAAGCCACATCAAGTGCTCCTATTTGGAAGATGTCCCCAAATTCCACCCCAGACAAACGTAGTAAATTATTCATAAGAACAGCTCACGCAAAACTTTCCAACAGACAATAGTTTCACTGTTATGCGAATTGAAAAAAGAAAAAAAAAACTCGCGTGCTACTAGAAGCACGCTGATTATACGCATGAAATCCGACTTGCAAAGCTACATTCATTCATATTATGCAATAATATTACACAATCATGTTCATTGTGAAGATATTTTGTCAAGTGTACAGTTAATAGATTCTATATTAGGAGAACACATTCTTATTGTGAAGTTGTAATTATTCAGTCTGTGATATTTTAAATATGAATTAAATATATCAATTAGAAATATACATTTAAAATCAGTTTTTTAGAAAAATATTGTTGTCACAGACCTATGTTCTGAATAGTTACAACGTCACAATAAGAATGTGTTCTCCTAATAATAAATTTGTATCAATGTGTCCAAAATTGAATTGATAATTATGGCGACTGCTATCAGATCACTCAAAGGTATTTGAGATTCTGTAAAAATAAGGCAGATGGCTCTTTCAAATAATGGAACGATTAAATATATTAAAAATAATACACCTTCCCCGGTTTGGAATGAGATCCAGGTTCGAATCCCGATGGCGCAACAACAATATTTTTCGATAAAATTGATTTTATATCTATATCTTTATAATAAATATATTTAATTCTATATTCAATATTATAATATATAAAAGAGATATTCATTAGCTATTTTCACATTGCATTAAAGTCATATTTCATAAAGGGAAGAGCACGACATTATAATATAAATAATAAATAAAATATAATAATATGTTGTCAATAAATAAAATGCATTTTTTATACAGTGCATTATTATATATAATAACCTCTACAGAATTTATTGTAACATATCATTTAAAACTTTGGATTAAACATTTCATGTAGGTACATACTATGTGTAACATTCTTGCCTATATTTATATCATATCTTTAAATTTATATCTGTAACATTAGTGACGTTCTTATTTCATGTGTTTAACATTTATAAATTTACACTACGCCTTGTTAAATTGGCGATATTGTATAATACTGTATGATATTTATTAAGGTGCAATACCGTGTCTTGTACGATACGCATTGCATTTTTTTAAAGTTGTAAAAATTCAACATGCTTTAACAGTTCTAACCTTGCCAATAATCGCGAACGTACTTTTACATTTCATAATTTGTAGCTAGCTACAGATATTATATAAATAATTTATTTTACTCACGGTCTTCATCTTTTAAGGTAACTAAACATTTCAGTAACAACGCTCTTCTTCTATTTCGTATGTTTAATCAACTGGATGTACACTCACGGATGTCATGATGACTGAGCACAAAGTGATCCAAAAGAGTCATAAAAAGAGCCATGTAGCCAAACCGAACTTAAAGACGTAGAGACACCGAGTGGTAAAGCGAATAGCAATAGCCGGGCCACCTGACGAGAAGATAACAGATGGAGTAAAAGCGTGATTGGGTGAACCCGTGGGTTCTACGACAAAGGCTTCACGCTCTTCTTCTTATTATTATTATTTTAATCTCTTTCATGCAAACCTTGCGTCGTACAGATAACTTTTGTCACAGTTGCGCTTCGGTTACGCGCGCCTAGCCTAGTTCAAGGAATCAAAAAAATTACGCGCGACTTTCTTCTCTGTTTGTGTCAAGAAAGTTCGCATTTTTGTGCCTATTTTTATTATAAACAATAATTCACAGACATATTAGAGATGATGAAATGGTGCAAATATATATATAGAGAAAGTGAACCAACGCTCAGTAACAAAGGTTCAGAGGCTTCAGATCACCTGTCAGATATGGAAGAAACTGAAGAAATTCAACCTATGAAGCAGGCAGCTCAGATAATGACGATGTACCCCTATCACTTAGATCTGAATTTTTACGGATAGATATGGTACAGTGGTGAAAATATAATAATGAAAGGGTGAGACGTCAACAAAAAAATTTCTTACAGAAGAGGCTGGCGTTTGTAGAAACGGCGTGAGAGTAACTACTTTAGTACATCCCTGAAATTTATTAATATGAAAAATTTAGGTACTCTGAAGAAGATAAAAACTATTATATAACTGATTATTTAACTTCACCAAATGCTGATTTAATAATTTTGAGTTCATGATTAGTAATAATTGAAAAAAATTTTTTTTTAAAGTTTTATAATACCTAATAATGAAAAAGATCGAAACGCCTACGTGCGACCGCTGTCGTTTCAAGACTGCGCCGGCTTGAAGGTTAAAAACATTTTGTTGTGTACGAACTTAAGCCAAAATAACATTTTTGGATGTTTTCATAATGATTAAAGTATAATTATCAATCGCTCCCGTAGTTCTACTAAAAATATCTATACACGTATTATGAAATAAAATTATAAACTTAATCATGCCGGTGATCTTGGTATGGCAGGTAATGTGTCTAATTCAGAGTTTTTTTCCTCCATAGCTATCACGATATTCCCACGTAATACCATATTGCAGGAATAGGGTAGAGAAGGTATGTAAGAAAAAGTCTAAGTCTTGTTAAGCAGATATGTTTTTTTCATACCAATGTCTAGATTTTTAAATCCAACATGCGATGACACGAGAGTATATACAGGGTGAATATTATGTTCCA
Organism: Eubasilissa splendida; assembly: GCA_031772225.1. NCBI lineage: Eukaryota > Metazoa > Arthropoda > Insecta > Trichoptera > Phryganeidae > Eubasilissa > Eubasilissa splendida. The sequence goes on along the minus strand of CM062873.1, from coordinate 7,161,704 downwards.
GGCTGATTTTGTTTCGCCGCCAATTTGGTTTGGTAGACATTTATCAGTTTTCATTCGGTAGTGATAATAGTAAAAGTAATTGATTATAAACCATCTAACACCTCAACAACATGCAACAGCACATGTTTTGCAGTTTAATATTGATGACTCCGACTTTTAGAAAAAAATCATAATGAGAGACTTAGCTCATTTTGACTTGGCGGATTTTGTTAATAATCAAAACAGCTATTATAGGGACACCAAAAATTCTCAGTTGATATGCCAACGACTTTTACATTCATACATAGTTACTATATGGTGCGTTATGTGGCATATGTGCCTATTTCTTTCAGGATGCATGAAGCAATGTTATAACATTAATAGTGATCGGTTTCGTCACATGTTGGAAAACTTATTGGTGACCGAGTTGGGTCGATTGGATCTGCGACATGTGTGGTTTCAACAGGTCGGTGCCACCACACATACAGCCCGAGCTACGCTTGAAATTTTGTGAGAAATTTTTCCCGGCCGCATAATTTCAATGGAGATATTGGATGGATGGATATTTTGGTTTGACAGACATTAGTCAGTTCTCATTTGGTAGTCGTAGAGAGTAGTTAATTACAATTTATTATGGAGCACCTAATGCCTCAACAGCGTGTTAAAGTCATTAAAACATTTTATCTAAATAATAACGGCAATGCGCTAACCATTAATGGTGATCGCTATCGTTACATGTTGGAAAAATTATTGGTGACCGAATTGGGTAGATTGGGTCTGCAACACCCGTAGTTTCAATAGGACGGTGTCACCTCACACATAGCCTGAGCTACGCTTGAAATTTTACGAAAAAAAATTCCCGACCGACCAATTGTGAAAAAGTTGTGATATTGACTGGCCCTCTCATTTTTCTGTGGGGTACTTAAAAATAAAGGTCTACGCCAATACGCCAACAACAATTCCAATGCTGTAGGATAGTATTCGAAATGGAATTGCTGAAATAACACGTGAAGTACGCGAGAACATTATGAAAAATATGGTTAAAAAATCACGCATTAATAAACCAAATAATCGATAAATAATAAAATTAAAAAATTGTGTTTCATTTCCTAGATATTCAAAATAACACCGGCCTGAAACATAATATTCATCCTGTAATTCAAATTACCAAAATATGTGGGTTTTAAAAAATATATTTTACGCGCTTTAGTTTATCATTTTTTAAATTACGACATTTATTTTGAAATTTATTAGGTGAGCAAATCTGGATTAGAGGGGTTTAGTTCTCTGCTACAGAATTCCTATCCACCCTTGTCTTCTCCTTGATGTAATGCGGTACTTTCAGACACTCAGCCATGGCTAATCTCTATCTCTTTTACCAGTACTAACGTACTGAACTGTGTATTAAATCATCGATTCATCACGGAAATAATGACATCATTTATGTATATCTATCGCTGGCTCTATCCTTTTGTATTAAGCTATGACATATTTATACTGGACAGTTGTGAATGGGGCGGGGCGCCTATTGCATAGTAATATCAAATGCCCGTTTCTCGAGTTCTACTAAACAAACGCCTTTCTTTTTATTTCATCAAACAAATTATTGAAAGTGAATTAATTGTAAAAAAGGCCCTCGAAGGCTTTTAATCAAAAATGCAAAATATGAAATATTAAAATAGAAAACGTAAAGAAACACAAAAGTAAGAACGCATAGAACGCGCGTACATTGCGCTCGCAATTATAAAAAAAAAATACAAAAATCAATGATCAGATATCAGAAAAATTCTCTCCGTTAATATTATTTGTAAATATCTGTTAGTAAAGGTTTTGTACATGTATGCACACATTGTTAACGGGATGTTTGCTGAAATATAACATTCAAAATAAAATATTGGATAATATAATCTATAGAGCAATCAGTAAAATATGTGATATGTTTTGTTGCGATTTACCATATTTTGTACCTTGTTTATTATTCCGGTTCTGTAAATTTTCAAATGGAATCATTATGTTCATATTTTTGAAAGAATCATTATTTATTTATTTTTGCAAAATGCTACGCTATTATTTTTAAAATAAATATTATTATATTTGTGAATAAACTAAATATACATCTATTAATAATCGTATAAAATGAATTGAAATTACACGTTTATTGAAAGACTCGCACCTAACACGAATGAATAGTGAATGAGTATAAATGGCGAAGAGCACATGTTCCGACATATTTAAAAATTAAAACGCAATTTTACGCATGTAAGCCGTGGAAAACAAAATTTAAAAAAAAATCAGTCACGGTGTTTTTGCAAAGCCGTTAATCAATATATATTTTTATATAATGGAAGTTTTTTTCTAAATAAATTAAGACAATATCAACTATTTACATAATTATGATAGGACGACATTATTACAATTTTTTGTTTCTCGACTCAATGGTGACGGATAAATGGCTTTACTTCACATTTTTATTTTTAATTTTGATTATGAAAAGACATGCTGATATTTTATAATTATTTCTTTGTGTATTATATTTGTGATGAAATTTTCTATTATTTTACAAACTGAATAGGGCGTGTATAAAAATATAAATAAATAATAATTTTGGAAATTGGTATATTCCAAACAAAAACACTCCAAAGAAACTCGACAGTTGTAACTTAAAAGTATCATTTTAATATTTTATAAAATTTTTGATTCAAATATAAATATAATTATTAAAAAATAAACTAAAACAATGGTAGTATTTTTTCTATTGGTGGTTAAGATATTTTAGTATCCTCTGAACAATTAAATTCTTGACAAACACTTCAATTAGTTTGATATGTAACAAAACATATCTTTATATTTAAATTCATACACAAAAAATATAATTTCATATTTTTTTACGTTATAATATAAAAAGTACTGAAAGAAAGATAAAAGATGGGTAGAATATAGTAAAAATAATCATAAAACATCTCACTGAAAGTTCTGTTTAAATGAAATTATTTTTTCAACGCGAAACCTTATTGGTACTAACCAATAAAAAATCAATCTGAAAATATGTTCTTTGTATTTCTTACGCTCTTTTCTAACTTTTTAATGATTTATTTTGTATTATTATTCTATCGTCACACTTTTTAAAATCAAATATTTCCTTAACGCAATGTAAATAAAAAAATAATTATATACATTAAAAGAAGTGCAAGACTTTGGAACTGCGCTCTCTTGTATCGCCTCGACAGAGAATATTAAGAATTCCAGAAATAGCGTACTTTTAAGGCATAACGTGGTAAAATAAATACAGCACAAGTACGTTATTGCACTTGGCATTACAAATTGTACAGTTAAAACTTAAGAATATTAAATTCAAGGATGTTCTGCCATGAATACAATATTATAAACATTTTAACATGAGCTCACAAAGCACGCGTTCGTAGCAGTGTAATAATGCAGAGAACAAAACAAGAAAGTCCCGTAAAGTATTATAGTTAGTTAATGCTAGCATCTTACTGAACATTTCCTAACTGGAACGGGTGATTTTGTCACTGGGATTACTTCTATTTTTTTTAAAGTATTGAACGAAAAAAGTGTGTTTAAAAACCGCCCTGGGACGTCATTTAAGCGTCTCTTTTTCAGAACTGGATATTCTTTCATTTTTATTAAACAATTCAATATCTTCAACGAAATACCACAAATACTTTTAAATAACCAGTTTCATGAAATATGAAACAAATTTAATTAATTTGAACAACGATTTTTATGAAATAATAATTACATACCCATATTCGTATCTGAAATATATCTGAAGATTTAAGTAGTATTATAATGTTTCTATCTAGCACGTCTTTTTCTTTTTTTCTCTCCTTCGTGTTCATATTGATGTATAGTAGCCTCAATTAAATGAGACTCGGCTTATAATATTAGTGTTTTTTAGATGTTTATTTTTCGAATTGGTAACACTTTTTCCAGCGATAGCCAATTTAACAGCTGGTAGCTGATTTGTAGTCAGTTTTATTTGCTATTTCATTATGAATAGACTTACACCAGAGCAACGCTTGCATATTTATTTAGAAAATCGTGGTTCAGTTCGCAAAACTTACCGTGCCACCCATTTTACGATCGATATAATCGCCCATCCAAGCAAGTAACTCGAATAACTATGGATCGTTTTCGCACCACGCATACTCCATAACCGCATTCTAATACGCATTCATAGAGATGTCGTACAATGCGCACCGAAGAAGTTGTTGCTGCAGTGGGGCGTAGTATTGAGATGGAACGGAGTGAGTCTTACAAGATCCAGCTCGTGCAAGAAATGAAGCCGCGTGACCCCTTTATTGAAAGAAACATTCGATGAGTGCATAATGGACCTGTGAATTGGTCTCCAAGATCGTATGATTTAACATCTTTGGATTATGTTCTATAGGGATATGTGAAGTCGCTGGTCTACGTCGATAAATTAGAGACGATAGATGACTTAGAAGCCAACATTTGTCGCGTTACTGCCGATATACGGCTCAGTTGCTCCAAAAAGTGATCGAAAATTGGACTTCCAGATTGCACTTTATTCGAGCCAGCCGCGGCGCCCATATACGCGAAATAATATTTAAATACTAATGGCATAATTTTTTTTACCAATAAAACTAATACCATGGCCATTATTTCGATTTTTATTTCATTTTAAAGTTCTACAACTCAAAAAAGAACACCTATATCTTCACAATTTCCAGTTTTGGATCGCTTTTGTAGATGACTTGAAGGTTTCTCTCACACATCTACTCACTGGTGTGGCACTCATCGATCTAAAGTTGTGCTCAGGATAATTTCCTTTTCTAGACTGTTACTTTAACACAAATATGACCGAAGAATTGAAAGAATATTTTGTTTACTACTGTATACAGGATGTGCTGCAATTGGATTTGTTACAGGATTGAGACATTTAAGCGTCACACTTTCCACGGATTACGTAATGTCCTTCTCAAGTAATACAGGGTGTCCAGCAGAAAAAAATTCAAGATCAAATAGTAATTGCTCGTAAACAATCAGGGTGAGGTAAGTGGGAGAGGAACTGTTCGACGTGCGTGATTTGGTCGGGAGCGCACCACGCGTTCGCGGTTGAGCAATATTTAAAGTGCGGTGAATCATCGGTTCGTGCGCGTCGCTCTTTTTGTACTCATTTTAATATTCAACGAGTAAGTAATGGACCAAGCACGTAACTTATCTGGTGTTGGGTTCAAAAGTTCAGACACGAAGGGAATATGGTTAACCAAACTTTTTCGGGACCATCAATTTCAGCAGCGATGCCAGAACATGTGACTCAAGTTCAACGTGAAATTATGCGCAATTTGCGAAAATCGATAAGGAAGATTGCAGCCTTTACCGGAATAAAAAAAAAACAATGCATGTTTGTTTGAAAAATAAACTAGTTTCACCCAAACAAACTGCAAATCGATGAAAATGATTATTCTTTACGTGAAACCTTAGCGAGAATGATGCTGGAACGTTTTGGAACAGCATGAACGCTTAGAAACATATTGTTTACTGACGAAGCACATTTTCATATCGATGGCTATGTTTATAAACAGAACATGAGATACTGTTGCTCCGAAAACACAAGGAAACGCCAAATGTCACGGAAAATATTTGTATTGTCCAAAAACGACTGTGTGGTGTGCAATTCTACCCGAGGGCTAATCCGAGTTTTTGGTACCGCAACTGCAGATGTTTCCCGGGTTCAACAACAGAACACAATTTTCAGCAAGACGGGGCCACTCCATACACAGCTAGAGTTTCAATGGAAAATCTGAGGGGAATTTTTCCCAATAAATTAATCAGCAAGTACGGAGACATACCTTGGGCACCTCGGTCACCGGACCTTAGACCGTGCAACTTTTTTTTGTGAGGATACCTTAAGTCAAGAGTTTACAGAAACAATCTTTGAACAATTCAGGGCCTACAAGAAAATATCCGCCGTGAAGTTTCTGCCATTGAGCCGACGCTTTGCTCTCGCGTGTTCGCAAATTTTAGTCTGATTGCAAGAGTGTCTTGAGAGAAATTAACAGCATTTAGACAATATTGTTTATAAAACGTAAAATCCGCATCGTTAAACTCAATTTTCTGTAAATAAAATACAAGAATAATATTGTAGTTTTTTAATTTAATATTTAACTTGAAAATTTTCCGCTGGACATCCTTTACATTCCAAATATGTTTTTATTACGCTTGATGCATTTGCGGACTGTCCAAGTCTCCATTGCTTACATGCAAATTGGAAAGACAAGAATATGAACCAATATAGTTTCAGTTGATTATTTGATATCGCTGTGTTTTCATATTCCCAAGAGTTGGTTTTATAGTAACTAAATGCATCTTAGAACTTCCTGCCTACTGTCACCAGCGCTTGTGGTCAGCGGGCATTATTAAATTGCAGCTTGAACTACCTCATATCCTGCTATTAACAACATTCATTAGCAAGATTCACAACTAAAAAGGTTATAAAATCAAATTTCTACATTTCAAAGGAAAATGATCCAATGAAATCTGTCAATTTATCGGTGATACATACAGAGAGACATTGGGGTTTTATATATTAGAACTGTATTCATTTCATACCAGTACATTAATAGACATGAAATAAAGTGTATATATAGGAGACGGGTTTAGAACATTAGTTGCGGGACGAGGGGCATTATACATACATTATTTATGGAAACATAAATCCAATAGTTTATGACACATTTATGCAACAGAAAAAGTATTTACTCTTCGAAAAGTAAATCTCTATGTAAACAAGACGTATTTTTTACATTTATGCATATTATATTGTCATCGTTTAAACGTTAATTCCAAACAAGTTATGCATTTAAAAAAATTCGCGGAGCTATTTAATTGCCGAAGTAATACCAAAATGATCACGTGGGTGATACCAAAGTGCAAATATTGAAATAAGGAATTCGCGTTAGTTCATGTCTATAGGTATTCTGTGATTAGGATCTATAGGATAATGAGTATCTTCTTAAACAATCTCCACCTAATTTAATATTTTAGTTTTTATGCGCGATTTTTTTTATGTTAAAACATATATTTATAGTGTAATGTACATACATATAACATTCAAAATATCCTGGTGACTACAAAATGACGGCACCGAGTGAAGGATCTACGTTAGTATGTATTTACGAGTACGTTTACGTGAAAATAGATTGATTAATAAGATTAACTTTTATGGAAAAATTCGCTTATGGAGTATCGTCACGTACAATCCATTATTCTAAAAAATTTCTAACCAAAACTTTCAAATGTTGGTGATTGGTGTTTTGTACGCAAATACGTGTTGTTACAGCTGATTACATTTGTCAATAGCGTACAATAGAGATATAATATATTATCAATAATAATATTTGGAACTGGTAAAAAATAATAAAAATTTTGCGTGTTCAGAAACAGGTGTAGACAAAATGTCAGGCGTTAAGATAAATATTGAACGAATTAGGAATGAGTATAAATATATTTGTAGCACATTGAAAGAATTTGAAAGGGTAAGTAATATGGTTTGGCTCTGTGAAATTAGTGAAGAAAATGTGAATCGCGAGAACTGGAAGAAAACAATTGAAACAATGTAAGAGCAGAAAACGTCTGCTTGATCTGAAATGATAAAGACATTGGTAAATGTGTTAATTGTCCTTTTTAGAAAATTATATTGGAAAGTATTAATTCTAAACTAAATCTATTTTACTTTGAAAATATAAGAAAATTACTAGATTTATATTTTCAAGAAATGTTTATAAAACTTTCAAGTAATTTTAATTAAATTTTTAATTTTTTAATAATATCGCATAATTTAAGACTGGTGTCGTCAACAATCTAGTTATTCAATTGATTGCGATTTTTTTACTTTAAAAGCTGCCCAAAAATCTAATTTAAAATAACATCAGCGTGTTAAGGGGCACCTGATTTAAATCCATTTGAATGAGTACAGCATTTCTGTAAAGTGAAAAGTAAAATTTTGTTTTTATTTTCTATTTCTCTTTGTGTCCGCGTACGAGTTCTGGGGGACTTTTTGTTCCGTGACTTTGATAACTTGAAAGAATTTTGTATAAAAGGATCGAGAATGACTTTAAGGAATGCGAGACCTGTAAGCGGACGGAATGGTGGTCTTTGTACTCTGCTTAATCGATCACTTCAAACTTTGTGTGTACGCTCGTTACGAGTATGTATACAGCTGGAACTTTATTTATATGTAAATATATACAACCAAAGCGAATGCTTTTCCTACATAACCTACATCCTTGAACTAAACTGAATAAAAAAGTAAGTAGATAGTACTCATTGTCGATCTTTATAAATTATTTATGGATCGCCGGTCGCCGTGCGCGCATGTGAACATGCATACGTGGATCGGTGGTTACCTTTATTTTTTATAGTTTGTTTTACTTATTTTTTAATTTCTATTTTTTTAATTATATAATATTGCGTTATATTTGGTACCTACCGCGCACGAGATAGGTTGGGAATTGGCATTCACCAATTGGCAACACGGGCCGCGCAAGGAAAGAATTCTGGCTACCGTTTCTTTTCTGTTGATAGATCTTCATGTGCGCGGGCGTTAGTACGATGTAAAAACAACGAAGACGTGTCTTCGTAGAGGAGAAGAAGAAAAGTGAGAATAATTAAATATGTTTGGCATTTGTGTTGTCTGAAACCATGAGTAATTTGTAATTCGCTAATACTGTGTGTAATTTCAGGATGGAGACATCTCTTCTTCTTCCTAGTTATTTTGTTACCTTCTTCTTAACCTACTTCTTCTGACATGACGAGAAAATGGTCATGCCACGACAATACTTTCAACTTCAGGAAGGATTTCTCCTGAAGAATGAAGGATGGGGTACGATTTGATCTCTGCCACAAATTAGTACACGATGGGATAATTTTACATCCGAAGATAACGCAAGAAATTCATGGCGATCTAAAACGCAAGAAGATGTCTCAGCATTTCCTAACGTTCTGGCCAGTCAATTACAAGTAATTACGGGTGCCTCGGACATGAAAATCTGGATGAAGACTGTGGATCTCTGTGCAATGGGCATTTAATTCGTGTGTAATGGTTGTAAAATAATTTTTATTGTAATTGATAATATTGAGAGTATTGTAGTCTTATTTTTTCTTTTCATTTTTTAATTTGAAATTAATAACTTTCGGCTTGTATTGAACCAATTTACGATATGATTTTTTTGTTACATTTAACCTGGCAAACTGGTCAGGTGATCAATTTGTGTAATGTTATTTCTTAGGTGAAGATTTTCACATTTTAAAGAGTATTTTTATCACACTATGGCTTGCACAAAAATCTGTTGATTTAGATATTAAAAAAGTAGTAAAATTGCATTATTTTTATTGAGGCAAAAATTTGCCAATCTAATCTTTTCATCTTATCACATTCTGGTAATGGATCTGTTACTACTTTTTACTTACTTATTCATATATTTTTTTATAGTATATTAAGTGGTTAAAATTTGTAATAATCTTTTATTTTTCCCTGAGTATGATGACTGTAGTGATAGGCAAGACTTTATTGTAAATTCTGTAACCAAAGGCTCACGCCCATCATGTGAACCTCTGAGCAAGCCGGTGATGTGAAAGCATGGCGTCCTATCCTGACGATTACCAGTCATGTTTAGGCGACCACGTCACAATATATATATATAGCATGGAATATATATATACATGCTACTTATTTATCTTCTCATGTGTGTTTTATTATGTTTTATACCAAACCTATTTTTTAAAAGCCCATAAATTAATTAATAAATAAATTACCTATCTTTTCCTATGTCTATTACCTATCTTGTCTATTACCTTCTCCTATAACCAGAACACCATCATTTCTGTGTTGTGTTCTCTATGATTTTGCTGAGTTGAAGTTGTACCTTCGAACTGAAAGTAGCGTTTACCATTTTGGGTGCGTTGACTGCCGCCAAATTTGTCCCGCTGCGTGGGGACGATATTTGTTTGTGTGTAATCGGTATCTCGCCACCGTGTAAACTAATTTAGTGCTGTTCATCTTGCTATTGTGCTTAGTGTTGTTTGACACTTTCGCGCTATCACCGAAAGTGTATGTTCAAGTATACTTCGTGCAGAACATCATTGTATGAGTCCTGCAGTCAGAAGACTTGTGGATCCATTGGAAGAAGATCCAGATACTGGAAGGTTCGTTTCACAGGTAGGTCGTGTTTTATAGTTCTGGTTGGTCTTTCAGTCCCCCAAGTCCCTTATTCCTGTCACCTTCGCGAATTCCTTCCACTCTTCCTGCACCTCTTGTTTAGACACTTATTAAATTTTATCTTATACTGTATAAAACTGTGCATTTGTTGTCTATAGTTTGATTATCGCCTTCACTCTCAATTAGATTGAAATTTTATTTTATAGAAATTTTTTTAATTATCTGAACGCATACATGATATAAAATATCATTTTGAGGGGAATTTCGTGATATTTTGATAAATATACATTAAGACTTTAGATACTCTTTCAAGATTTTTATTCGCGCCATAACCGATCGGCAAAAGGTTAGTAAGTAGTTGGAGCCTCTTGACATAGTTGCCAGTTGGTCTTCGTCTGTGAAGTATTATGCACGTTGTGTTAGCACCCTAACGGTACATCACGTATTTTTTATTTAAATTTGTAAATAAACATTCAAGTCATGTTTGTATTTTTTGTGTTAATTTGTTAATATTTAGGTTATACTGTAATAGGCCACTTTGATTTGTTTGATAATAAATTATGTTTTCAGTATAAAAATATAGGTTTTCTTGTTTATTAAATTTACAAAATGCGTTACAGCATTCTAGGCGCAAGTCTAGATTTATGCTAGCCAAACAATATTTTATTAATATGTAATTTGAAGCATATTTTTGTTTACTTTTTCGTGAAGGATTTCTTTTGATGTTCAATGAATTCCAGAAAAACTGACTTTGGTCACGTAGCGGCCACTATTAACTCACTATAGCTCCTCGAAGGGCCTAGCACGACGTTAGCCAAATAACAAAAAAGTGAACGAAATCGATAAATGATGATACAAAACGAATGGGTTATTTGTCAAATGTAAATATTTTCATCATTATGGCAAAAATATTATTATTAAATTTCAACATCTTTATCACCATGAGCCGATAACCCAGGGTGGGTCATGGTTGGCAGAAAAATTCATCTCCACCATCTCCTGTTCGACGTGGCTCTTCGCCAGTTTATCTCCCCAAGTTATTGAAGTCTGCTTCGACATCGTCCTGTCAGCGCAGTTTCGGTCTCCTCTCTAGAGTCTACGTCTCTCTGGGTTTCAAGACGAATACCTTATTGCTGATTTTTGGTCTTCTTGTATATGACCTAGCTATAGACCTCTACAATATAACATTTTATTCAGGTATTTTATTCGGGCCAAATATTTAATATAGAATTTTCTTTCAAATATGTAGTACTGTCTAGAGATTATGTTTTAATCTCTAGACTATTTTAAATATGTTGTCAGAGATCAAGTTTCAAATACGTAGGTAAGTACAGGCTTAATAAAAGTATTGCAAATTGTATGTAATTTTATGAATTTTAAATTATATTTAAAATAAAAACACTATTCACTTTCCCTAATTTATTATTTATTATAAAGTTTCAATGCTGACGCATTATTTTCAGTAATGTTACTAATACTAAACTTAAGACTAAAGGTCTACGTGCTACTAGACTATTTACAACTTTATACAGACACAAGATCAGCAACACTGCGTCTCGTTCTGAAACTTCTAAATTTTGTGTGATTATAAGCATATTGTGAATACAAAAAATATTATTCAGATTACACTCTGGATACGATTTCGAATAACATTCACTTTGATAGACTTCGATCTCGTTAGAAGACAGTGAACATGTTTTGAATATTTACTTATACAAAATATTATAAGCCGTGTATTACGAACGTGAATAATAATATTATCCGAGAATTTATGCACATATGTCCCATGTACATGCCACATTAACGGCTAAAAAGAACATCTACTAGCTATCTCAACTGGCGACTGAATTCCTACGTTATATCGTATCTAAGAACACGTATCCTTAAGTAGATAGTGTAAAATAGCTTATTTATGTCACGTCCACCACATAAAGTATACTAGTAAACAGCAAGAAGGCAGGAAATCTGCCTATATAAGACGCTGGTAAACATTTTGTAACCAGTTAGTTCTCTTGAATAAATCGAACGTGAAACAACTTGAGTTTTTATTGACGGAGTATACTAAAATCATTAATAGTCAGTTAACATATCCAGAAGATTGAAAAAATCAGCACCTGAGAAAGAACACGAAATTGTGGAAATACAGTATTTATTCTGTACGTAATATCGCGTATTGAAATTTCTCGTTGCAAATTTCTCATTGCTTAATTGTACTTTATTATTTTTATTAATTTTGTATTTATGTTAGCACGCATTGAAAATAAAAAAAATCTAGCAGTTCTATACGAGTATATTTGTAGATATGTGATGAGAAGTTTATTATCAAATATAAAAAAGTGCATGTTATTTTAGAATTCATGCATAATTAATAAAGTTTAAAAATGTTTAATGAATTAAAAATTATCGAAATAATTTATTTTTTCATTAAAATTTGTATTTGTAAATTTTTGTGTAATCTGAGATTCTGTTTGAACTCCCCACAGTCGACGAAAACCTTTGTAAAAAAAATTGGCTCTTAAATTTAATAAAAAGATAGATATTTTAAATTACGAATCAATAAACTTTGATCATGTATTGTATCGGGATTTGACCTCAGGCTCCGAAACAAATCCAAAAAAATTACGAAAAAGATAGACAACGAGAGCTTTTGATTTGTTCACAAATCAAATTAAGCCTAGTGGCAAGAAATGATCCCGAATAGGAATTTGTGGAAAAGATATTCGATGTGAGATGTTTTTTTTAGTTGATTTGATTTTTAGTGATTTAAGAAATTGAAAAAATACTTGGGCGTGTTAAAATATAAAATAATTGTGATATTTAATGCCGTTTGCATTAGGCGATCTTTTTTATTTTAAAAAGAAAATATTAAAATACTTTTGCGTGTGTGAATATACTTAATATTTTTATTTCTTAGTGTAAGGAAAAACTTTTTAAATTAAAATGTGATTATTAAATTTGATCAGGTTTTATCTCGCTAAGGACGTATTGATACCTCTTTTTTTATTACTGTTACATTTTTGTGTACTATTTGTAATTTTAATTCATAGCAGTAGTCTCATATTTTTATAATAGTATAATGTTGTCTTAATATATTATGATTTTGCGTAAAGCTATAATTTTGTGTATTTTTCAAATTATGGTAGGTACAATATATATATTTCGTATTACCTTCTCTTGAAAGCCTATGCTTGCGTAGAGGAGCAGAGTGTACGTAAATAAACATTATTGTTTACAATAATGTTATATAATAATAATGATGATAACATTGGCCATATAAATAGGTTTTAGGGTACATGTTTTTTTGTAAGTTCATTTTGAAGTGTTTCTTAATAGCAGTTCGTTAGTATCACTAATTTTCCTAATGTTTTCACATAAGTCACAATATGTCGGTATTTTGAATTTTTCAAAAAATAATTTTGTTACTGGGCAACGCAGCTCTAGAGGATAGTCCGGCAAGGCTTGCCACCGTCACCGGTGAAGCTCTGTCTGCGCGTATGTATTATGCGACTATCTCGGAAGAATGCTAATGGTGTACCCGGGAAAACTTTGTTTCAATATTATTTACAACTAAATTGTTAGTTCACAAATTGCATGAAATTGCTCTGTGAAAACTTCCCGTTCGTAACTTATAACGACTTTGTTGTAGAATTGACTGACTCGGCGTTAAACAGTTACGTATTTATCATTTGAAAAGCGGGGATAGTGGCGACGACCGTGGGCAGCCGTCTCACGTCTAGTCCAGAACTCCCAACCGTTCACTTCGATGAATCTACGCTATCCTTGCAGATGCCGGCCGTGTAATGCTTTGCTTCGCCACTCCAAAATCTGGCGCCTCGATCTGGTCGAAGACGTACCGACGTTGGCTCATCTACGTATATATTCGGTGCCTAAACTCTCCCAATTTATCACGGGTCTCCAGGCTGCATAACTGCGTTCTCCGTCGCGTTCATAAGCGCGCGGCCGAAGCCCACGCTCACGACGCCTCCAGCGCCCTGTCAAAAGTGATGTGTTCCGTATTTGTCGCTAGGGGGCCGGAACTCGCTCCTCATTCGTTGAATATGTCATAGCCAATTACTTCTATCTCTCTGGTTGATATGTCAGAGTGTAGGGTGCCTGCGGGGTCAATTATTACATTACACCTTATTATATTTATTTAACGATTTAAATATTGAATAGAAACAGTTTTTCTAGAGATTACTATCTTCTATGGTAATATGTTATCATTTTGAGATCCTAAATAGCAGAGTGAGATATTGCATAGTATTTATTACCACTTTTATGTGGTTTTGTATTTCTGTTGTACTATTAGATTATTATTAACTCACAATTCAAACATAGATGTATCGAACAAGTTTGTTGAAAAATATAGGTTCTTTGATAACATTGTCAATATAAATATTGTTTTTAATTTGATCATAATCAATGATTAATTATATAAGTTAATTACTATATTTTTAAGATTAGCAAAATCAACTTTGTAGTTAAAATCCATTATTTTAGATTGTTAACTTTGTTTTATTAACCACTTAATGAATTAAATAAAAGTATCATTTTCTTCTTAAGGATGTCATGAACTAATCAAAAACATATGTTATATTGTTTCTTTAACATAATCTATTTTTAAAAATTACTATGTTTAAACATGATGAAATATTCCGATAATTCACTCACTATTGTCACATATTATATGTTTAATACAAATTAAATTAATCAAATGGAAAGATATACAAAAAAAAAAATTATATGTTTACCATACCAACGACCAAATGAGAAAAGAGTGAACGAAGTAAAACTTTGCCGTAAAACTGTTATGTAATTTGTCAAATAATAAAAATTATAATGTATGTACAAAAGTTTGCCGTGTCGAACTATTAACTGAAGAGAGAATGGTGAGAAAGATACATAATATGAGAAGATGTATGAATGTGTTGAGAGGAGAGTTGTAAAGACAGAAGAGTATGGAGCTCGATCCTCTCGCAGCGTGATGGTATTAATAATTTATTTACTTGTCTGTTTTAAACTTACTATATACCACTTCAAACATAAAACAAATAAGCACATCGACCGGGCAGGATGCAATAGATTTTTCAGTTGTTATCTAAATTAAACTAATCAAAAACATATGTTATATTGTTTCTTTAACATAATCTATTTTTAAAAATTACTATGTTTAAACATGATGAAATATTCCGATAATTCACTCACTATTGTCACATATTATATGTTTAATACAAATTAAATTAATCAAATGGAAAGATATACAAAAAAAAAAATTATATGTTTACCATACCAACGACCAAATGAGAAAAGAGTGAACGAAGTAAAACTTTGCCGTAAAACTGTTATGTAATTTGTCAAATAATAAAAATTATAATGTATGTACAAAAGTTTGCCGTGTCGAACTATTAACTGAAGAGAGAATGGTGAGAAAGATACATAATATGAGAAGATGTATGAATGTGTTGAGAGGAGAGTTGTAAAGACAGAAGAGTATGGAGCTCGATCCTCTCGCAGCGTGATGGTATTAATAATTTATTT
Source organism: Eubasilissa splendida (assembly GCA_031772225.1). Taxonomy (NCBI): domain Eukaryota; kingdom Metazoa; phylum Arthropoda; class Insecta; order Trichoptera; family Phryganeidae; genus Eubasilissa; species Eubasilissa splendida. The sequence continues at coordinate 7,145,983 of CM062873.1, read as the reverse complement.
ACTTGTCTGTTTTAAACTTACTATATACCACTTCAAACATAAAACAAATAAGCACATCGACCGGGCAGGATGCAATAGATTTTTCAATTGTTATCTAAATTAAAAAAATAATAATTAAAATTAATTACTGTATTATTATATGTATTCATTTCTATGTAGTTTAGGCTTTCGTGCTTGATTTTAATGCATTGTTATAATTATTTCAATCAAACAGTATTTTTATTTTTTACTATTGTGAAGTTGTAATTATTCAGAACGAACATAGGTCTGTGATATTTTAAATATGAATTAAATATATTAATTAGAAAGAAATACACATAAAATCAATTTTATCGAAAAATATTATTGTTGTGCTACCGGAATTCGAACGTGGATCTCTTTCCTAATCGGGGAAGGTGCATTATCTAACTATGCTACAGCGACAATATTTTTAGCGACAAATAATAAAAATTATAAAAATGAATTGATCTGCTATCAGATTACTCAAAGGTATTTGAGATTCTGTAAAAATAAGGTAGATAGCTCTTTCAAATAACGGAACGATTAAATGTATTAATATCAAAAAGGTAACATATAGGTTCAAAAATTTGTCGCTAAAAATATTGTCGCTGTATCATAGTTGGATATTGCACCTTCCCCGGTAGCGCAAAAACAATATTTTTCGATAAAATTGATTTATTATGTATATATTTATAACCAATTCATTATTATTTAATTAATTCATTATTTAAAACATCACAGACAACTACAACTACACAATAATAATGTGTACTCCTTAATAACAATATTTTTCGATAAAATTGATTTTATGTGTATATATTTCTAATTAATATATTTAATTCATATTTATTATTGTTGTTATTAATTTATCATATATTAAATATACTAATTAAGATTAATTATTGTATTTTCAAATGAAAGGATAAAAATAGGCCTTTTATTCACTAACGGTATGTTTTATATTATGAAATATGAACTTGACAAAATAACAATGTCACTTTTCATAAGGCTGAACTAAATGAAAGCGACGCGACCGACGTAGCATTACTTTGGCCGTAGTCGACCGACACCTTTTATCGTGAGGTCTTGTCAAAGTGCTTGTCACGTTGACGTTAAAATTTAACACTCCTCATATTGCGTTGAACGCAGACCAGACTAGTGCACTGATATAAACATCGGAGAAATTTCTTCACAAAAAAATGTTTCTTTAAACTATTTAACCTCTTATATCATATTATACCCTTATATTAAAATGAATTACAAAAGCATAACTAAAGCCCACTTGTTCATTATAAATATTCTTAGCTTTATAATAGACACAAATTTATTGTATTAAAAATCGACTAAAAATTTTCCTTAACTGATAAATATTTCAAAAAGTTAACTATTGATAATGATATAAAAATATTATTTTTAAATTATTGTACTGGTGCTATTACGTAGGAATAACGTGAATGAGCTTCTAAAGAATTTCGTTGGTGGGCTTGGTGACAGTGTAAGCTTGTATAAATCATAAGAGAGAAAAATTTTTAAAAACATGGCATGCCTTTTTGGTTTCTCGGTTTTTTTATATGGCACTACCTATAGATTAAGAGGTCGAGGTTCGACAATCGACCCTCGTCCTGACAGATTACAAAGTGAGTTTAATTTTACATAACCCCATAGTTTAGGTTGTAAAAAATATTGATGTGTTATATTTTTTATTTAAAAATATTTAATTACATAATTATAAAAAAATAACTTTTAAATTATTTATTATCTATTATTGAAATTAAATGAACTATGAGAATTTTCAGTTTTTACCCAGACTTTGTAACATATAATTATATAAAAGAGTACAAATTAAATATATCAATTACAAAGATAAACAGATAATATCAATTTATCTAAATAATATTTTTGTTGTTACCGGGATTCAAACCTGGATCTTTTCCTGTTCGGGGAAATGCGTTAACCGAATATATTACACCAACATAGTAAGTTGACGACAAATTTTTGAACTTATATGTTGCATTTTCAAATTGATACGCCTGTCATTATTTTATTTTGAAAGCAAACTTCTTTATTTTATTTATACATTTAATTTGTATTAGATATCACAGACCTATGTTCTGAAAAATTGCAACTTCACAATATGAATGTTTCTTAAAAATATAGAAGAGTAGTTATATTATATATGAAGATTATATTTCATAACCTATAATATTAATCTTTAGCAGATACGAGTTTAACGTGATTAGAAGACTTAGAATCTATAAAAAGCCGAGGAATGGTTCTATCATATTCGCTGCATTCTACAAAAAATTCTCATCTTATATTGTCTGTACGAAATTAACCACACAATTCAATGTGCACACAAATCATAATTAAGTCAAGAAACATTTCTGTGACATTTATTAATTTTTACGTATGCAAATTTCGTTTAATAATTTAGTGTAACCTTTTTATTTTTGTATTAACAAAATTAATATTCGTAGGATAACGGAATTTAGTTTTTCTACATATAATATGAAACCACACATGTAACCAAATTATAATATTTTACCGTGAAGTTGGTAAAATAAATAAAATTAATAAAATTTATTTTTTTAAACAGCATCTCCAGAAAAAAAAAATAGATATTTAAATATAGATACTACCATATTGATATATTTATATAGTGCTGTATTGATATTTTAAATATGAATTAAATATATTAATTATAAAGATATACATATAAAATAAATTTTATCGAAAAATATTGTTGTTGCGCCATCGGGATTCGAACCTGGATCTCTTTCCTAACCGGGGAAGGTGCTTTATCCAACTAAGCTACAGCGACATTATTTTTAGCGACAATTTTCGACCCTATATGTTACCTTTTTGATATTAATACATTTAATTCATATTTAAAATATCACAGACCTATGTTTTGAATAATTACAACTTCACAATAAGAATGTGTTCTCCTAAAAAAAAAACCATATTGATATATTTACGCATAAAAATAGTTCTTATATAATAACAATTGCAAAATTAATACTTAGTCTCAAGAAAAGGGGCCATATGGTTCATGTCCACGATGATATCACAATGAAATAAGTGTATTGTCAGATGTGTGAATTGTATGGATAGTTTAACACGTCTGGGCTCTAACTTGAACACGGTAAATAGAACAAGTGATGAATTCAAGATCGGACTATTGTTGAGCGTAAACTATTAAGAAAATTTTATGGAACTGCACTAGAAAATAAAAGTTACAGAAAAAAAAGATCTCAATATTTTAATTGAGCAAGAAATAAATTGTATGATTTTGTACGTCCCAAAGATTGCATTGGGCTGGCCATGTTGAAAGAATGCTATCTAACATGACACCAAAAATCATGACCGAGTGGATACCCCAGTGGAAGCGACATAGAGGCTGTACAAGGAAGAGATGGGCTGACTGTGTGAAAGAGAATTGGAGCTGAATGGGAGGGTTTGGGTACTGGACAACAATGGCCAGGTATAGGAGCCGGTGGATAATCCTAGGTATGATATTAGGTACAATATAGAAGTATTTAATACGTTAAAAGATCATCGTAAACACTGACCATTACACACATATTTAGATCTCACCCAATGAATGCGAATAAAAGTTTAACTCGTCATTCAGAAGACAGTGCACCAACTGAGCGACCATTATTATTAACTCAATTATTCGTCTACGATGAAGAGGCTCATTGGTTGGTGAGAAAGTGAGCACATCAGTTAACTTCTTGAAAAATGGTCAGATTTGTATGAACCTGTAAATAAGGGTGGACGGGGAGGACGCACGCGTAGCAGGCTTTAAGTTCGCACGCCATTTTGCGATGAAAGGTCTCAACAACACATGGTCGCAAAAATAAATCTTTTCGCGAATGAGTCGACAGCATGTAAACAATGTTTTGTAATTTTCACTCTTCAACGAAAATGGCTTTGAAGAGCTGCGGAATGTGTCGATGTTTTTTTTTGGGCTCAAAAATTAAAATTTGGGATAAGTAAAAATTCTACACAGATCTCTTTTGGTGATGGACGGGCGTAATGGTGGTTTGCTTAATGAGTTTACGTATTATTTTGTGCAAAAATCCCTAAGGGAGTTGTGTTGTTTATGTAGAACATAAAAACAATGTAGGAAATTGATATAACCATAATCTAATTATTCTGCACTCCCGTATCTTAATACTATGTTTTTCACAAAGCGACTTCTACTTAAATGGTAAAAATATATTTACTATCCTTTTTGATAATCCCACAGACTAGTAAATGAATAGATACGATTTGAAGTGTACACATAGGAGAGGGGTTAGAAACATTATTTGCGGGGCGAGGAGCATTCTACACACACATATATAATATATCCAACGAAACATAAATCCAATAGATTGACGTTTTTATGCAACAGTAAAGTATTTACACTTTGTACATTAAATGTTTGTGTAAAAAAGACGTATTTTTTACATTTATGCATATATAATATCAGCCTTTAAAATTTCGTTCAAATCGAGTCAATTGATTGCGTGAGTGCCACCTAAATTAATTGCGTTAGTTCATGTCTATTTATTTGTTGGTCTGTGAATAATCAAAAATTTTTCTATTAAAATAAAGTGTAATACATATTTTTATTTATTATCTTTGTTTTATTAACCACTAAAATGAGTTTAAATACATCTACTGGTTTCGAAAAATACCATTTTCTTCTTCAGGATGTCATAACTAACTAAAACATATATTGTTTCTTTGACAGAACATTTAAAACATTCCACACTTTCTATAAAATCTTTTATTTTGTAGTTTAGTGGCGACACATTCACCGGTTCTATCATATTACCGTGGAACTTCTTCGTGCAAACTTCCCTAATTTTTGACCTGAAATAAATCCACAGCATATAAGTCACAAAATTGCATGATATAATTAATTACGTCACCCCTAACATCACTAGATTGATTGTGACAGCAATCCCATTCGGTACTGCTTTAGGAGTGAAGTGACTATCTGTGTCATTTCATGTAACAGTTCGAGTTCTACTGACTCGATTTGAAAAAGTACTAACCAATTATTTATTGTATGTTTCTAGTATTCAAAGCTAATAAAAAAAAATTAAACAATTCTGCTTTAAATGACCCATATAAAATAAATATTAAATAACATTGCTTGCTTAGCTTGATGGGTACCTACTTTTGTTGTGCTTTACTGTATAGTAAATTAAAATAATTTAATTTAAAGATCACGTAATGTAAGTTTACAGTTTTTAATATCACAAATGTCTGATTCATATAATGAAAAAAATACTAAAATATATTAAAATATAGAAAATAATAATTGGATAAAATACGAGCAAATTGAAATTTTTAAAAATAAGGTGGCTTCATGCGGCCTACATGACAAAAAAAAAACAAATTTATGGTAAATAATCTCGGCTTACAAAACACTCATGAAAATAATAAAAATTAAAAAAGTCGTCTTATCTCGACGACGAGAAAAATATAATATTTGATGAAATGTAATATCTCCAATAAAATATATATAAAGCCTTAACAGTTACAAAGCAACTAAAATAGACTATGATAAAAACTTATTAATGCTACTTAAGACTACCCATATTACAACATTGATATTGTGATGTATAAGTGCTTCAAAAATTTTCTTAAATTGGTAATAAAAAAATTTAAGAATTGTTAAGGTGTAATTTTGGCGTATTAAAGCCGTATTTATTTCGTACATAGGCTATTGAAATCATGTACAAACTGTAACTGAAATATGTGATAAACCCACAGACCAGTAAATTAATAAAAATGAAATAAAGTGTACAGAAGGGTTTAGAACATTAGTTGCGGGACGAAGGATATTCTACAAAACATTATTTTTGACACATTTATGGAACAGTAAAAGTATTTACTCTTCGAAAATTAAATCTTTGTGTAAACTAGACGCATTTTTTACATTAATGCATATTATATTGTTAGCATTTAAATTTTCGTTCCAATCGAGTCGTATATTAAAAAAAGTCGCGGAGCTATTTGATTGCGTAAGTGGTACCAAAGTGATCACGTGAGTGACACCAAAATGAAAATATTTAAACAAGGTATTTCCGTTAGTTCATGTCTATATATTTGGTAGTCTGTGGATAAACCACTCATTCATTCAACGTCTGGAACTCCCTTAAAACAAAAATGTTATGTATTTGTTTTAAAAATGTAGATACCCAGATCCTGACCCATGGTACATCGTATACATAAATTCCACATTTCCCTTTAAATGCACCCTCCGTGCTGGCCCTTAGGTTTTTTACCCCAAGTTTCACCCGCCCGAGGGTGTAGGGGCAATTTTATGGGGGAGCCCGTCGCACATTTCGTGAGAAGTGATTTATTTCCCGGCGAGAAATATCCCAAAGTTCTTCAGAGGAACTGGATTCATAAACGGACCCATGAATCGAATGAGAAATCTCCCGCCAGCCCGAAATTGTAAATGTTCGGAGATGGTTTAAAAAGACTGCAAACATTTTTTATTTTTTCTCGAGGCAAAATATCAAAGGTAATACTTTTTCCCGACAAAAATCTGCGTGAGAAATTGTAACTGTAAAATACTACTGTACGATTATTCACTTGAATGCTCAACCCTGACTCGTTATTGTGTATTTTTTTAAACCTGTATGCAGACGAGTTTTTAATAAACTCTGTAAACTCCCACGTGATCACTTTGGTACCACTTACGCAATCAAATAGCTCCGCAATTTTTTTTTAATATATGACTCGATTGGAACGAAAATTTAAACACTGACAATATAATATGCTTTAATGTAAAAAAATACGTCTAGTTTACACAAAAATTAAATTTTAGAAGAGTAAATACCTTTACTGTTACATAAATGTGTCAAAAATTATCGGATTTATGTTTCCATAAATAATATGTATAGAATGCTCCTCATCTTGCAACTAATGTTTCAAATCCCTCTCCTATATGTACACTTTATTTCATGTCTATTTATTTATTGGTCTGTGATTGTGAGCATATTTTCAATCAAACCCGTAAATTGTGTAGTATATGTTTTCTTGTTTTATTTTTTCATATATCCAATAAGTTGTTTTGATTTTTAACAACCAAGTAATTGTATAGTTTGTTTATCCATAATTAATAGATAAACAAAATTTTAAGAATATAGATATGTATAGTTTAAAAAGTTATTTCTTACAATTTATGGTTTATCAATTAATCAATTAGTTAATTTTTATTATTTTATGTAAACTCAGTGAAAAAATCGTCTAAAAATCAAAAACAAATTTTATTTTTATTAATAGACGTTTTAAATTGACTTAATGCTTGAATATATTACTCCTTACTATAATAAGATAATTCAACTAATTTTTATCGTGTTTACATAAAATTCAGGATCATAATTATTACATAAATAAATAAAAATTAACAATAACAAAGGAATTTTTTAGTTTTTTTTTGTGGGACCCTCTATTGAATCTACCACCGCCCATTGCTACGATCCACTTGTTGATTTTGGTGTAATTTATATCGGTTAAATGTTTGTATGCTTTTGACGCTAATTGAAAGAGTACGGAGCTCGGTATCATAATGAGAAATAAGTGTACTGTTTCACCATAATATGTGGTCTTGTTTTCGTAATTAGTAAGTACATATTTCTGGTTTGATGATTTTGTGTTTTAATTTATGTTGACTTTGTGAAATTTTACAAATTCGTTGATAATGATAATGAGAACATTGTTAAGAATAAGAATGTAATCAAAATGCTCGAAAGTATATTAAGAAGATGGAAGTGTTTTGTTTTTGGATCTTTAGAAAGCTTTGGACCCCCGACCCTCCAGGATCAAGACACTGAAATGATGAAGACGTGCAATGTTCTTATTTGAATATCTGAAAACAAACCACCGTTTGACAAATGTAAATATTTATATCATAAGAAGGGGTACATATGGATGAAATATTTATTTCGCCTCTTTGAGCTTTGGGAAAATAGATCAGTATGTATGAGTTGTTCATTTTGGTCTACGATAAAATTCAATAGATAACGAATGGCACTTAATATGGTAATCCGCAGTAATTCAATACCGTCCTTTCTCTGAGTTCTTAGACCAAAATTTCATCTGTGTACATGCACTTGTAACCAATATTAATATTATTATATCTGAGTCATAATTTACTAAAAATTTTGTATTACAGTAATTATAGTGCAATTATTAAGATAACAAAAACGATTTGAGAATACTTGAGAATCGGCGTGAATTTCTGTGTAATTATTTATTACGCTCATTATTTGATATATTTGACAATGTGAAGAAGAATGAGGATCTGCTGCTGATGATTAATTGTAAATGGGCATAAATTATCGATTATCATGAAAGCGTGATATTGAGATGGCCAAGGCTCGATATGACATTATTGATTTAAAATATTTATTACGTTTTGATTCTTCAACATTTTGTTGTTTAAAGTTTCACATCATTTACATCATCGATTACGAATATTTATGAACAGCTTTAAAAACGTGAGAAATATAATAATAATTATAGATACGTTTAGAAAATATAAAAACTTGACATTATTTCACTGACGTATTTGAACAATTTATTGTACAAATTTGATTTCTGTTTCTGTCTTTAAAGTTGTGTAAACTGAATAATTTAATTCTTATTTTATTTTATTATATTAATTACTAAATCTACAATTTATTAAGTACGGTATGATGAGGTGCCACCAATGGTAACACCATCGAGTGATTTCAAACGATGTGCAAATGTAGTGTGTGCAGGGATTGGTTACCGTTTAATGTGCTGCATACACCAATCGCGAGGTGAGGGAATTGCCGGAAGTCCTGTTGACGATCCTCTAGAACCATTCAAATATAACACACGATCATCTTATCAGTTGGAAACTGAGACGGATATGCCACCATACCAACAATCTAACTTCGTAACATATGCGACGTACCACAAGTATCTAATATATAACTCTTATTCTCATAGCAAAACTTAGCGTGAGCCCGAAGTATAAAATATTTATACAATACAACATCATCAAATAGGCAATCAAAAGACATTGAGCTGCTCCTACTAAATATTACAAAAAAAGCTTATGATAAAATATCCCAAAACTGAGTTTTTTTAATGAGAAATTTTAAAGTATCTGAAAAAATATAAAGTTTGGTTCCCAAGCAAAGTGCTCTGCTCCAAATTACCTTAAAAAACTGCTATTGTCTCATAAAATAACATAAATATAACATACTATGACAGATATACAAATGATAATTCAATCACAAGATTGTTATAACACTACCAATATAAAATTATACACGAATAATAAGAATAACGAAATACGGTATAAAGGAAATGGAACAGCTAAATATTTAAATTTGATAGATAATATCTGATGTTATTTTTCATATCTTAGTGTATCGGAAATGAAACATTTCAACAAAATGAAAAAAGAAATGCAAGCAGTGATTGCTTAATTTGCATTTGGTTCAGATTCGAATGTCTCTTAATCTATCTTATAACTATCTATTTTACTAAAAAAGCCACCGAAGATGTATTAAAATCAAAAAAAATTCAAAAATAAAAAAGAACAACAGTACGGTGATGATATGATATGTTGATTACATAATCGTATTGTTACAAATAATATTAATAGATTGTTAAATAAACGCACCATAAATGTATTAAGAAA